>JARQOC010000005.1:484177176-484489676 GCA_033576535.1 Allobates femoralis | reverse complement strand
CATTACAGGACTACTTTATCACATGCACAGCAGTCTGACACACCCCCTGCTATGATTGACACCTCACTATCAATGTACAAACTCTATTGAGAGCCTGGTGTGGGTGGAGGCAGCTCTGCTGTGTTTCTAAACCTAAATGGTTTAATTGTGCCCGAACTGTTTCAGCCAGTAATATATGTGATACATCACTGGATTCAGGAATTCTTCCTCTACATTATGTTGTTGCAAAAACCTGTAATATGCCACTTGGATATCAAATGTCTTTAGAATGGAGGATCTTCTCGTACTGTAAATACAGCTTCATTTAATAACAAAAACAACTAAAACAACACATAAATAGCCCAGAGAAAAAAAGGTATTATATATAATACTGTAACAAAAAAGGACACCATAGCCTTACATTGAAAATCAAATAAAAATCATTATATGAAGAGCTGAGAATAAACTGGCTCAATGATAAGAGATGTTTATCAGTATAATAATGGTTTGTCCATTACTTTACAGCTGTAAGATAGGACCAAAAAGGAGCAGAATAATATGCAAAACACAGGAGGATCCAAGTATTCAAGCAATGAGCTATTGATAACATAGTGGTGGGATTCACAGAGGATGAAGTGGCTGGAGACATGCAGGTTATACATGTTTTCTACACTTTAGTGATGGACAATTAAGTGATGCTGTTTTCATATTGCAATTACTATTTACCGCCATTTACCTCCAATATGACTAACAGAATATTTTCTTATTTTATGTACAATACAGATGGATTAATCTTACTTTTCACATATTAATTCACTCGCAGCTCTGTAAAGATGCGTGGTATGTTGTTCATTTTTACCTCTTTAGTGTAGCATTGATGTGTAGGAGTTTTTAATTATGCGACTCCTAGATTACAGATTCTAAATACCCCGTTGATAGAAAAAGCCTTTTTAGTAAAAAAAAAAAAAAATTGAAGAAGGCAAAGCAGTAATTATGGGGCCGTTTTAGGAATGAATGTCGTGTGCGTCAAAGTGTACAATGAACAAATATTTACAAAGTTATCTTCTTAAAGGGAATTTGTCAGCAGGTTATTGCTATGTAAGCTTTACTCGTCGCAACATTGCATGCAATTTCACTTGCAACTTACTGGTTACAGTGAAATCATCGACACATTGTTACATTTGTACATGGCAACAACATGGAACAATGTGTTCATGATTTCACTGCAACCAGTAAGTTGCAAGTGAAATTGCATGCAATGTTGCGACGAGTAAAGGTACCCTAAGAGTCAAAAAAACTAAGGGTGGCTTCACACTTCGGTCAGGTCCGGTCCGAGGCTGTCAGGGGTGAACCTGACAGCCTCGGACTGGATCAGCACACAGAACCGGAGGGCTAATATGCCCTCTGGTCCGGTGTGCATCCTGCCACAGCTGCTGCTGATTATTCGCAGGGAGCTAGCCGCGGTCATGAATTATAACAGAGGCGTGCAGCCGCCGGTATCTGGTTCCCTGGACAAGCAACGTTTTTGGATCCGGGAGAAAAATCCCACTTCTCCCGGATTCTTTCGGCGAGATGGCAGCCGGATGGCAGATAACTGCCATCCGGCTCCATCCGACCCCATCCGGCCCCATAGGCTACTATGGGGCCAAAATCCTGACTGCAGTGTGAAGCCACCCTTAAGCAACTGTGTCAGGCTCTGGGCAACTGTTTACTTAAACTAATAGATTTATAACCCTGTGACTAATATTGAAGGACCAGAAAGTCACAAGCATGGCAGTTAGTCACGCCCCCTGCTGTGTTTGACACCTCACTGTCACTGTGCAATCTCTATTGAGAACCTGGTGTGGGCGGGGGCAGCTATCTTAGCTCAGCTGCATGTCTGAAAATATATCCTTTGATTGTGTCAGAATAGCTTCAACCAGTAATCTATGTGATATATCTTTGGATTCAGGACTTCTTTGCCTACATTATGTGGCTGTCAGATGAGGTAGTAAAAACCTGCTGACAGATTCCCTTTAACTATGTGACATCCTGAACGGCTGAATTTCTGAATGATTTGATCTCTTTTTAAAGTGAATCTTATAAACAGAAATGTCACCCACAACACTATGGTGTCCAGAAAACATTGCATTTAAAGGTAGACACTTATAAAGAAGTTTCTGTTTCTTCCCTTGAACCACGTCCTTCATATTTTTCGTTAATCCTGCACAGACAGCAGTTAATGTCCACTGACAGTTATAGGGCATCTATCAGTAGACAGAAATGTTCATTTTAGTTATATATAGCCTAGGTTATTACCCTCTGGTATGTGTAACCCAGGGGATACACACCATATCTTGTTCCTTTATATAGGTGAAGAACATGTATGATAATAGCCCAGGGGTGTTTTGGTGTGATGTATTTAGAAATGGCAGTAAGAAACATTGACCTGTTAGATGCCTGTTGGTTGGTATAACAGTTAGGCGACACATTGCTAATGCATTTAATTTCTGACTCATACACTTTTTTTATAGGCCTGTTTGACTAAGTAGGTTCATGGATATACGAGTAGTCACATGTGCTGAGCCTCTGTATGTATGTACATTAGAGGCATGCATTCAGAATATGCTTCATTCAGACGATGCGTTTGTGTTACCGTTTTTTTACGGATCAGGTTTTTTGCAGTAATGTTGGCCATCCCACCTAAGTCAATGCATTTTAAAATTTAGTATTCACACACAAACGGATCACACAAAGAATGAGCACGGCAATTCTTTGGCGTTTTTCCTGGTCTGCTTTCTCCATTGCCTCCATTGTTCAATGCGCTAAAAAAAACGGATCCGTAAAAAACGCAGCACAATCGCAGTGCCTTAATGGGTGATCTGTTTTTTGAAAAAGCAGGTCCATTTTGCAACTGAAAAAAAGATCCTCATGAAACGGTACACAAATGCTCCGTCTGAATGTAGCCTTTATTTAGATTTGAGGAGCAATTTTTGGTGCTTACAAGCTAGGCATTTTCATTGTAACTTTTCTTAAAAGCCTTAAAACATAAGTTTCTGTTTGGTGAAAAAGACTTACCGTATATACTCGCGTATAAGCCGAGTTTTTCAGCCCAAAAATTGGGCTGAAAAGTACCCCCCTCGGCTTATACGCGAGTCAGTGCTGTATACCGATGTATACATCGGTACATACCGATGTATACATCGGTATACAGCAGCCCCCGCATCCCCGGTAATGCAGGGCCCCCCAGCATCTCTCCGGTCACCTGTAAAGGAAGCTATACTTATCACAGTGCTCTGTCCGCGCCCGCTCGCACCCGCTGTCAGCAGCCGACCGGATCCTCCATCTTGCGTCTCTTTCTTCCTGTTTCTTGTGCTCTGCGGGCAATGACGTCATTTCCCTGCGACGAGCACAGGAAACAGAAGAAAGAAGACGCAAGATGGGGATCCGGTCGGCTGCTGACAGCGGGTGCGAGCGGGCGCGGACAGTACTGTGATAAGTATAGCTTCCTTTACAGGTGACCGGAGAGACGCTGGGGGGCCCTGCATTACTGGGGATGCCTGTATACTACCGCTGGGGCTGCTATATACCCTCTGGGGCCCTGTATACTACCATGGGCTGCTATAATACCTTGGGGCCCTGTATACTACCACTGGGGCTAATACCTCTGTGGCCCTGTATACTACACTGGGGCTGCTATATACCTCTGGGGCCCTGTATACTACCACTGGGGCTTATTACTACCACTGGGGCTGTATATACTACCACTGGGGTGTTGTAAACCACTGGGGCTGTATATACTGTGGGCCCTGTATACTACCACTGGGCTGTAATATTACTACCACTGGGGCTGTATATACTACCTCTGGGGCCCTGTATATACCTCTGGGGCCCTGTATTTACCACTGGGCTGTATAAACCACTGGGGCTGTATATACGTGGGGCCCTGTATACTACCACTGGGGCTGTATATACTACTAGGCTGCGTCTATACTACCATCTGGAGCTGTATATATCCACTGGGGTGTATATACTACTGGGGCTGCGTGTATACTACCATGGGCTAGCTGTATCTACCTCTGGGACTGGTGTATACCACACTGCTGTGGGCTGTATACTTGTGCTAGGGTCCCCTCGGCTTATACACGAGTCAATAGATTTTCCCAGGTTTTGGGGGCAAAAGTAGGGGGGTCGGCTTATCACGGGTCGGCTTATACCAGATATATACGTAAGTCAGCAATACAAAAGATAAGAAGGAGGGGCACTCCTGGTATATACCCGGTGGTTCTAGTGGGGATCCTAAAATGGGTTATAACTCACCTTGTGTGGTTATGCCACCAGCATAACCATGGTGAAGAGCCTTGGGCTCTCGTGCAACCGAAGCCTTTGACGTTTACCAGGTTCGGAATCCAGCCGGTCACGTGACTCATCATGAAGTGTTATGAGGAGTGACCAATTGACCAACTGATCCATTAAAGAAAAGGTTATCCCAAATCCTGCTTCTCCTGCCTATCCATATCTAAAGCCCCGCAAAATCCGCTAATTTGTATTTCTTATTCTTTAAGGCCGCTTCACACTCGCGCTTGATCCGGTCCAGGGCTGTCCGGGAGGACCCAGACAGCCGCGGACCAGATCAGCACACAGGACTGGGGGCTAATATGCCCTCCGGTCCGGTGTCAGCGCACGCAGCTCCGCTGCTGATAAGTCAGGACTGCGGGCGCCGCGGTCCTGACCTGTCAGTGGCTGCAGTGTGATGCCGGCCTTATAAACATCATATGTCTGTAAGCCAAAAGATGCTTCATGCAATTGTTCGGGTGACAGCCATCTTGGCCAACTGTCCCATTTTTCGGAAGAGAACTATTCTGTTTCTTAGGAGAAAAACGCAGAATTACTCGTTGGTTGGCAGCTCATCTTTGGGAGAACAATGCAATCAACAGCCTGAAATCGGACATGCGCAGTAGGCATCTCCCCCTACAATTAGTTCTCTCCAGAACATCAGTCAACCAGCGCCCTCATACAAACTAGACTATCAACTGAGCCCGTTAATAATAATAGGTTCGGACAACATTAGATTAGTCTAATGTACATGCAGGCCTTCAGGTCATAAACTAAATTCTCCATAGTTTAATATAAGACCTAATAAAAGAAGTACCGTAGGACTACTTGATTTTGTTTTAATCTTACTTTCTAAAATTGTAATTTTTATGAAATCTCATAATATGCTGTATAACAGCCTAAAGTCTGAAATGTAAAAACATTAGTAGCAAACTTGATGTACTTGTCTTCTCCTGTCATCTATTCAGTAGGTAAGGTACCAAACATTATAGTCACTATTAGAGCTCATTGCGTTATCACTCAATACTCCAAAATAGCAAATGTGTTCAGCTAAGCTTCAACAATCTCTGTTTTTACTCTGCATATACTACACTAGGTCTGCAAACTCATAGGCCCATCATACGTTGTGCCCATCATACTTATGCCGATCATAACTGAGGTTTTGCTCACCAGTCTTGAGTAGAGTAGGATGCACCAAATTCATTAATGCTCATTCCTAGCAATTCCGGCTGACTCTGGCCATTAACAAATCGAATTTTAGCCTATGGTCCCTTACTTACATCATCTATTAGCTTCAGTTACACATTCCTTGTCATAATTGCTGTTTATATACTAAATGTTGTGTGACTGTCAACATGGCAGCCCCCTGGCTATACTTGGACAGCGCTAATGTATAACGCAGTAATAGAAGTAACCAAGCACTTATGTTTGATCTACTTTCCACCTATTCATCAATAAATCATCAATTCAGGAGCTAATCATTAGATAAATGATTGGAAAAGCACATTTGTAAATCACAAAACATTCCTTAATATATTTCTAATTAGGTTAAACAAGGAGAAATATACAGCCCGGGCTGTATACAATACACACTAATGGTGTAATAACTCACATAGCCATCACCGTAGAGTAGTGTTGCTCAACTTCAGTCCTCAGAAGCCACCAACAGATCATCTGTTTAGGATTTCCTTAGTATTGCACAGGTGATGATTCCAACACTTGTGTAATGCTAAGGAAATCCTGAAAATATGATCTGTGGGCGGCCCTCGAGGACTGGAGTTTGGAAACACTGCTGTAGAGCATAGGATATAGAGGTAAGGTAAACCCATGATGCCCCATTTATTATGAACAGTGAATTCCTATCATATTTCAGCTCTTTGTGACTTTTAGGCAGGTTAATTACATATAGATCTGTAGGGGCAGTGTCTATGGAAAAGGTGAAGTGTTCTTAGATATTAGCTAGAAATGTGTAAAAGCAAATGTATCAACTGTCTTAGGGCCCTTTCACATCAGCGTTTTTCGTAATTCGCGGCAGATGCGGTGAAAAAACCGCATCTGCCGCGTTTGCCGCATAACGGTTCCACTTGCGGCACGGTTGCGGTTTTTTCCATAGGAAGTATAGGGGGACTTGCGGCAGATGCGGCAAGTGCGGTATTGCACTTGCGGCAGGTGCGGCAGAGAAAAAAACCGCAGTAAGCCGCGGTTTTTTTCTCTGCCGCACCTGCCGCAAGTGCAATACCGCACTTGCCGCATCTGCCGCAAGTCCCCCTATACTTCCTATGGAAAAAACCGCAACCGTGCCGCAAGTGGAACCGTTATGCGGCAGTTGCGGCAGATGCGGTTTTTTCACCGCATCTGCCGCGAATTACGAAAAACGCTGATGTGAAAGGGCCCTTACTTATATTATTTTGTCCTAATTAAAACCATAAAAAGATACATACCGGTAATTATTTTCTAATCAGTTTTTATTTACTGATTGCAGACATTTTTGTATTATTATCATATTTTCTGTTGATGACCATGGGGTGACCATCTTGCCGGAGCATCATTTAAAGCATTTAAAATATATTTCATACTAGACATATGAATAATAGGCAGCAATAGACTAGAGACATTGTCGGATTGGCGTGGAAAGGGCACACCAGTAACACTGACTCTGGGTGCCTACTGTTCAGCTACCTGTTACATTACATTCATTCACAAAGTTACCTCTGTATCTATATAATGAAAAACTGAGCGTATTGTTAAATGAATGATGAGATGCTGCTTCTGTCTGTACATCCTGAATTAAATGTATTGGTTGAACTATGTATTGGGGAGAAAGTGGCCGACTGCCGAACATGGGCCCACCAGGGGATTCACCTGTTACCCTGTGGGCCAGTCTGAGCCCAACTAGATATATGAACTGATGTCTCTTGAGGGTTTTCTAGGCACGCTCTATGACCTGTGCAGAGACCACTATGCAGGGAGAAGGTAAACTATGACATTTACCGATTGTGCATATAAAACAGGGCATCACACCATTCCCAATAGATGATTGGCACTGTAATGCCAAGCATAATTTGCCAGTCAAAAGAACTAGTTTAAACTGTTTCTTCTCTGTTTTAATAAATGTACTGAGGACATTAATTTATAGTATTTGCTAATATTTAAGCCCAATATTTCAATGTTTTTGGAAAAAAACAAAACTGGTGTGTCCTCAAAGTGGTTTATGGTTTTTAGTAAAAAACAAAAATAATAAGATTTATTCATTTACAGTATGTAGTGCTATTAATTCTAAGCATTTACAAATACTTGTAACACTGTCCCCAATCTAAACATCCTAGCTCTATGGAAAAATTGTAGAGTGCCAGTGTTGTTCCTTCAATGCAGGTGTTTTATTGTGACATAGAAATCATAAAAACGTCACATACCCCGTAGGGTCACGCAATTTTTCCATTGTTAAGTGGTTGCCAAGCCAGCACACCGGTGTCGGGAATGCATGGAGTGATTGCAGAGCGAGCTTCTTCCCTTCCCCTTTCCTAATTTGATCCTATCACTATTTCTTTGGGATGTGGAGGGAAGCTGGGGTGCCTGCAGGAAATCCATGCAAACTCCGGGAGAACATACAAACTCCTTGCAGATGTTGTCCTTGGTGGAATTTAGGCCTAGGAGCCCAGCACTGCAAGTCTGCACTGCTAACCACTGAGCCACTGTACAGTACTAACCACTGAGCCACTGTACCACCCAAAGACTATAAAAAGTGAGTATGCTTCAAGCAAAAAAACAAAGCAAAATCAAGGCTACTTGCACACGTTGCATATTAGCTGCAGATTTGCCATGCAAATGTTACAGGGACAAATCTCATCTTCTCTTTGTGGACATTTCATGTAAATTGTTATGGGAAAGGTGCCCAATGTATGATAGAAACACAGATCGGAGCATGGGCAGTGACTTAGCTACAAATGACACAATTGGATGAAAGAAGGTGTAGTACAGCTTCATGAATGAACATTCTATATTTATTGAGATGTAAGTGATAATCAGGAGTGCCATGATGTAGATGTTACCAAGATTTTAACATGTCATCTGTTCTGTACTTACATCTAAATCAATGATGATTGTTCGCTCGTTAAGCTGGATTACCTCTTTTCTTTCCATGTAAATTAACATCTAGTGCAGATTTTCAAATCCACAGCTCGTTTCTTCTTATAAAAATTTATTGAAGATTTCACCATGTAACACATAGAGCGGGGCGGGAACTCCAGTCCTCAAGGGCCGCTAACAGGTCCTGTTTTCGGGATTTCCTTACCTTTGCCTAGGGGTTGGATTCATCACTAGTGCAGGTGATTCAATTATCACCTGTGCAATACTAGGGAAATGATGAAAACCTGCACTGTTGGTGGCCCTTGATGACTGGAGTTCTGCACTCCAGACATACAGGATTGTGTCCTTGAATAAAGCACCCACAACATGTTTGTTGGGATCGTAAGAGCCTGTTGGCTTGGTGCTTCATATCCAGCCATTTTTCACGTTGTTGTTTGACACTTTGTTGGTTCTCTGCTCTATGGTTTATGTGTTTAGTCAATTTATAATTCATCCTATAGAGATTCACAATATGTAATTTGCTGGAATTTAGTAGTGAACTTCTCATCAGTATTGCTATGATGAAATACTCCGAGTGCATGTAGCCATAGGGGAATCATAAGGGGTCATTACTCTTTTAGTTTTTTTATATGATGCCAATAAAATTGTTTGCAAAATATAAAGGGGGGGGGACAAGAGGCGCAATAGTGCCCTATCACTAGTGACACTAGTATGTATACGGTGGTGCTGTGTGGCCGCTCACCTGATCCAGTTGTGGTCCCCACAACTGGTTTAACTGCGTTTAGGAATCAATGTTCCAAGCTGCTGCAGGACCTCCACCTACCACTGGATCGTGGTATGTTCCAAGAGAAGTGATGGGAGTAATGGTGTGTCACGGTCCCGCTGCTTCTGGATTAAAAACTCACCAAAGAGCCAGCAAACTTTTATCCTCTTTATTCCTTAATCCAAACGCGTTTCAACGCCACAACCCGGCGTATCCCTGAGGAAGACGCCGGTTGTGGCGTTGAAACGCGTTGGATTAAGGAATAAAGAGAGATAAAAGTTTGCTGGGCTCTTTGGTGAGTTTTTAATCCAGAAGCAGCGCGACCGTGACACACCATTACTCCCATCACTTCTCTAATAAAATTGTTTGTAATATACAACAAGATTGCAAAATAGTGTTACTTTTACTTGCCAAAATTGTGAGTGGTCATGAACAGGGTGGGTGTGGAGTCAAACTTTAGGATAGATTTATTACAAACAGAAAATGGCACATTTGGGGTAGCAAATCTAAACTCACAGATTGTATTTTCTGGTTTTCACGTAGTTTCAAATGTGCCTAATTATTAAGAGGTATATAATTTGAGAAATATTATTGCAATTCACTCAAATTACATCTTTCTCATAATAAGTTTCAACTGCTAAATGTAAAAAAAGCATTGAAAATAGAAGTCAGGCTCCATGCACACGATCAGTTATAGCAGCGTATTGGACACAGGATATCACCGCTGCGTTCAACAATACAAGCACCGTGGATGGGATTTCTAGAATCCCCATGATCACAGTGCTTCTCCCCACCACAGCGTTATTTCAGCTGCAGTGCAGGTTATTGCTTTCCGTACTTCCGCAACATGTTCATTTATTGCTGCGGAGTTAAATGAGATCTCAGTAGGTGAAAGCAGGGAAAAGCCGCTCTGCCCCAAACACAGATCAAGGATACCTGGTGACTGGGTTCTCCCTTTCCCTCAGGTCTGGAGACACTGGGTCCAGAGCGCAGTGTCTCCAGATCATCTGCACATACCCTAAGAGTTTTACAACCATGTCAAGAACATATGCATTCAATTCATGAGGACATCATATTTTGCATTACCATAAGCAAAGCTCAGGTAAGGCTTGAAGACAGTGAGCAAGGTATAGATTATCAAAAAATAAGTAGAAAATAGTTGCACTTCACCATGCAAAAAACTTTATTTTGTGAATAGCATAACACCGTTAACATTGTTGAGTTTGAAGAGACAAGTATAGCTGTTTTGCACTATGTCTAGCTCTGCAACAGGTGTATCAATCAATAGACTCGCCATTATCTGAATGCACCGCTTGTACTCCCAAGCACAGCAATTTTAATGGTGTTGTGTTATTCATACAATAAAGGATTATTTTTACATGTTAAAGGGTCATTATTTTCTACCTCTTTTTAGATTTCAAGTCGCCATATTGCGAGCCAAAGAGTGAGTCCTCTTATAGATGTGCCAGGGTCAGGACAGTGCCAAGCATTTTTTGTATTGTATGAATAAAGGCATAGAATTTACCTCCATGATTGGAATGAGTGGAGTGGAATGTTGTAGATTGTTTTCATTTTTGTTGTAGCTCGCATAACCCATACTACACTGTACAACAATTTTGGGTCCATTGCCCATCAGCAAAAATTGAAAAACTACAATAAGGGATTCACATAGGACATTACTAGTTTTTTTGAGTAGTTTCTGAGAACAGACATTACTCAGTAATGGAATATTTTGCTGCAATTTTCCCTCTAGATAACATTTATCTTTATACATAGGGTCATATAGTGAGTGAATCATAATGGCATTCGAGAAATGAAGTCCTAATAATAGGAGTATATAATACCATGAATATGTATCACGCAGGTGATCTCACCTTACTCTTGTATAATAGTTAGCACTAGCAACTGTCAACATAATCAATGTGACTTTAGGCTCTTCATAGGCTATAAAAGCATGAGATAAGGGAATTAGGGAGCATAAAGTTAATAAGAGGTATCAATTACCCATCATTGAGGGGCTGTGATGAGAACCATTACAATAAGCACTATGTATACTATAGTATAAAGTACATACAATTGTCATAAACACAAGTGTAATAGTAGATGATAGAAAGATACCGTGTGATGATGAACTCCCAATAGCTTACATTACAAACTGGCACAGAGGCCTTATGTGTGACGTATCGCTGTCCCACCTGCACCAAGTAGTAAACTACCATAATTCTCCACCATATGCAACGGATATAATTAGGGATTACAATGATAATAGTCACTATCACTATCTGTAGTAAGTATAAAGTGTTTGTCCTACTCACACAGAGTAATAACTGTCATAATTATTACTGTCCAATGCAAAACTGATGTTGATATTAATTATTTGAGCATATATACAAATGTATCAGAGCTGACTCTGCCATCAGAAATATGGCTTACCTGCAGTTCTATGGATAATGTGATTATATCAAATATATGTATTCATGTGGTGTGTTAGTGTGTATATTAGTGTGTGTGAGTGTATAAGTTAGTGTGTGTTAGTGCGTGGGAGTGTATAAGTTAGTGTATGTGCTAGTGTGTTATTGTGTGTGCATACATGGGTATCCATGCACACAGGTGTCCAGAGGCTTGATATAAATAATGTGATTATATATACATATATATATATATATATATATATATCTTACATGTAAGGCACCATGGTTTAAATGGTGCTAAACTATTATATATATATATATATATATATATATATATATATATATAATATATATATCACAAGCGTATTCAAGCCGTCACGGTGTATGTAGCTCATTGTGATACAATTATCAATTGCTTTTATGTTTAAACATAAAATAAAGAGAAAAGATGAAGAATAATGTAAAATTCCCACAAATGGCGGTAGTGATTATGTGATTAATAATAAGTTGCGATGCTGCGGTTGTGGCTCTTACCTGGGCTGATCACACTATGCATTCTGTGCGGTGCCAGCAGCTTGTCACGACCAGATACCCCATCTGAGGAAAAACATGATTCACTCTCATAAATTGTCTGCAGCATATTCCAGTCACTGTGTGCAGTTCAGACACATGAAAGCTTCATCACTCTTCTGCATGGAAGCGACCCCTCAGCAGTGTTAACTCCTCCACAGGGGGAGGAGAAGGCACTCACACACTTTGACAATTATTCCATTTTTATACACATATTTACTGTGCTCACTCCCCTGATGGATGTGGCTGCAGTCTCTGAAGGAGCCCAGTAGCTCTGCCTTGTATCACTGCCTGTCCTGAGAGCAGGTGCAACAGGAGGCTGGAGCTTTAGAAGGGGTTCTCAGTCTCAGTAATGAAAGGCAGCATGAAATAAGAGGATGAAAGCGTGAAATGAAAGCTGAGGATGGATAAATATGTCCGCTATAGTGTGAGAGGAACAATGACACAGCCAGCAGCACCCTGAGGAAGTGCGAGCCCTGTCCTGTATCTGTGCCTTTTCCTCCCTGCATGTGCTTCCTCTCTCTCGCCCTCTCTGTCGTTTTCTGCCTGGCTCTACAGTAAAGTTGGCTAAAGCTGGTGATAGCTCATTTGCATGTGAATCAACAACAGAGTCGTGGCCTACAGGCTCCAAAAATAGAACAATGGCCAGCCCGAGCCAAAAATAGGTCAAGCCGGGCCGAGTGATCGGAGCCTACATTAATGTATTTAAAAATATCACAGCAAACACAGCTGTCCGGTCCCTGTCTTCAGAGGAACGCCGTCAGTCCTGTAAGGTTCAGGGAATCAGTAACATTACACGCACATAGTCCTACTGGTCAGATCAGATCAGCACCTACTAACATAGTATACCGATCAGCATAGAATATATACAGCTCAGGGTGTAGCCTAAAACTGCTAGGCCATGTACTGAGTTTCAAAAACCCCTTGTAAATATAAAAGGCCCTCTACACAACATATACTTCATATACAAAACACCTTAGAGTCAGGCCAGTTCAAAGTGCTCTTTATTAAAATCGACAACATAAGTGCCGTATTACGCGTTTCGCAAAGGCTTCTTCCGAGGGGGTGGAGGCCACGGACAGGTAACATTCTGGACTCATGAATTGACACTGGTGCTTATGTTTGTGCATGTGAGCCTGTTATGCATCCAGGTTCTGGGGCATTGTATTGTTTACTATTTATGCAGGCAACATAGCATGCTATTGTCATACTTGTGTGTAATGGTAATGAATTCATGTGGTCACCTGTCTCGTGTACCACTTTAGCATCACTTTTAATACGGCACTTATGTTGTCGATTTTAATAAAGAGCACTTTGAACTTTGAACTGGCCTGACTCTAAGGTGTTTTTATATGAAGTATAGGCCATGTACTACACTAGAGCCCCCAAACGATATGACTGCAGCCTGTAATGATTACTATTTGGCTGGGTTTACACAACCATATTTTCTCCATCCAAGAATAAGGGTCTGATTTATGCCAGTCAAACGCTGATTAGAGTGGGATCTCTTTATCACGGTGATGGAGAAGGAATAAAAAAGTTTCTCCATCTAACACTGGTCCAAGTGGGATCCAAATCTTGACAGATAGCACACAAACTGAAAACACGGAGGTCTGCACAAGCCCTTTCCATAAGCAATGGGAGGTCTAGAGAAGGAAGACTATAGATTGTCAGTGGTGGCTTAATTATACGTGCGTATGAGGGGAAGTGAATGTTTATTCTCAACATAATAAGAGGAAAGTAATATAATTCAAATCCTCAAAATCTAATGGACAAGAAAGAGGAAAGCATTGCGACAAGCTCACTAGAAAATTATTTTACATCTTTACCTAATGCCTAATCCGGTCAAGTCGTTTTTCTGCATCTATGCGCAGATAGTGCCCCAAGTAAAGCCCCTTACTGTTCCCTTAAGGTTTAATCATCGTTTTATGACCCCTATATTGTATGACACATGCAAAATACCTCAATAAAATGTTCCAAAGACACACAATAAGACCCAACACTACCGCCTTACACAAACACAGTAGGATGTCAGCACAATTCCCCCAACATCGATGCCCACAAACACAACATGATATCTTCACAGCGAGCCCCCCACACAGCCCTCACAGTGCCTTCCCACACAATAAAATGTCCGAATGCCACCTACACACTATGATGTAAAGGGGGCATTCCTATAGCCCACTTGAAAGGGGATTTTGGTTTTCCAGGAAAGGTGTGGCTTTGTTGAAAAAGGGTGTGTCTTAAAATGTACCAACGTAGTCCAACACTAAAGCCATGTGCATATGTTCAGTAGGTGGTGAGGTTTTTACCTCAGTATTTGTAGCAAAAACCAGGAGTGGAACAATCTGAGAAAAGTATACTAGAAACACATCACTACTTCTACCTTTTTAGCCACTTCTGGTTTTGGCTACAAATACTGTGGTAAAAAAACTCACAGAATACTCAATGTGTGCACATTGTACCACCAAGAGGTGGTATAAGGGTGGCCAAAGGAATCATCCAGCCTGAACTACTGTAAGGGGTTCAGGGTTAATTTTCTCCTTCTTGAAAGCACACCTTATTTGTGTATTATGTATTTGTGTAGTAAATTTAATCAGTTTGATTATATGCATGTGACGATCTAGTGGTGAAGAGCAGGAAAGTCGTGAGAGACACAGAGAGAAACTGGAACAGGAACGTTTGTCCTATTTAATTTGGCTGAACCCTATGGGCTACCCCTGGATTTGGGTCCAGTACAAGGGACACGAGCACTAAGCCATGTGTGAGTGCATTCTCCTCGGTGCTGGTACTTGTTGCCTACCGCTGGCAGAACCCGGACAGTGACTGTTTCCTCTTGTGCCAGTTCAGCAGACTTTGGCCTAGACTTGGGCGATTGGGTTTCCACGGTACGAGCAATGAAGGAACTTTTGTCTGGTAGATGCTCTGGTTGTTCCTTTGGGAATTCAATGAATTCATGGCAGGCATCAGTGGTGCAGAAGTATGAGAGTCTGGAGGCACCTGGATGAGAGGGAGTCTGCAACAAAGTGAGTTATTGTAAATATTCCCAAACATAATGTTCAGATGTGTGCTGTGCTTCACGAGACTTTTTTAATAAATCTTCAGTGAGAACTTTGATAGATTCTATGTGTGCTTGATCCCTCACCAAGGGTGACTGTGAACTTGATATTTGCACTGGGGAACTGGCTGGGGCAAGCTTAGCAGAATCAGGCCTGCTCCGCAGCTGAGGCCCTACTTCAGCTTCCTTTACCAGGGCCGTTAGGGTGTGTGTTCACAATCAGGAATTGCAGCGTTTGGGCACAGCTTATTGCCACTGCATCTAAAATTCTGAGTTGTACAGTACGGAGTGGATGCATTGCTCATGTCACATAACAATAGCAAACCAGGGGCTAGCACACCTGTAGTATAAAAGAAATAGCAGATATTTGCTTGGCCATTATCAAACAAATATATACCGTACTTGCAACAAAAATACTATGGTCCCAAATCATTAAAGCTGTTACATGTAAAAAAGCTCCAACAAAGGGGGTGGAGTTGGAGCAGAATGTGGCAGCGGCTCATCAAATTTATTATAGCATGGACCAGATTAGGATTTGGAGTAAGGTGCCTCTTCATAAATCAGGAGCATCTCACTCCAGCACTTTTCCTCATTAAGACCAGAGTGAACAACACTGATCTTGATTAACTGGGCCATACCTCCAGCGTCTTCATATAGTACTTTAGCGACACCACTCCTTTCCTGCAGCACCATCTTCTCCCATAGCTTCGAACTAAATATGTTATTTATGTTATTAGATATTTACTACATTTTATTCTTCAAATATATATTTTCCTTATTTTCCACCTGTAAAACAGCGTGCGTCTTATGGTGCGGTGCGTCTTAAGTCGAAAAATATGGTAAGCATTATTTCCCGTAAAAGCTCCAGTACTGCCTCTGTCAGGGAGGATTGGTGATGTCACCATTGATAATATGTAACCACTGCAACCACTCACTGGAAGCCCTATAACCAAAGATATGCAAGTTACAGCGGAGAGGCTGCACTAGAGTGGTAGGGGGATCTATAGGATGGTACTGAGCATTATTTTACTACGTCCTACCTTTGTGAGATCTTGGCTATTAAAAATAAATTGTAGCCATGCTTTTTTTTATTTTATTTTATTGAGGCGCTTAAAACTACACCACATAAAAGGAATGCTATAAGTATAGGTGTCTAAAGAAGAATGTCCTAATTATTGTGCAGTCTGTTCTTCTAAAGTTTATGAAAATTTATGTGCAAGGGTTAAAACAAATTTGGAAGAATGATTTTCATCAGATCAGGTTGTATGGCTTTTAGTAGAAAAAACCATAGTATTTCCCAGTTTGAATTCTGCAAAAATGGAGGCCCCAAACAACACCACTCTGTCAGCAAGTCACATTACAAATTATGGGCTGTGCACATAAAACCGTGGATGCAATGCTCTTCTCCCCCACACAAATTGCATGCTAAGTATGTGACAAAAAACCTATGGTTAGAACATGTCATCATCTTGTCTCCTCACTCATAGGCAGTCACCTCTAATAAGATACCGGTGAGAATCAAGCCAATAGGGGACAATGTGCAGTGCAGACCTTTACTGGTGCTGCGGTCTCATATACCATAAAATCCTGTAGCGTTTATGCTAATGTCATTTTCACTCTCTCTAGGAAATTATATGACATGGAAACACTTGGTTATTGCATTGATTTTAGAAAAAATAAAGCTAAATACAATAAATATTAATAAAGAAGCTTATGGTATTTTTTTTTTTATAAAAATGCAGAATTCAAAGGAGCTGTCCATTTATATGCCTATCTTATCATGGGATGTGGGACTTTCTCAGTCAGCCACCATCTATATAGAAATCATTGTAGTGACTCCACAAGTGAAATAAATGATTACACAGATATGAAACCAATAGAGAGAGATCAACTCCGGAGCCCCCTCCACACGTGATCACCCCACAATCACATACATGCATGAGATATTGCATTAATTCCCATGTAATAAGTAGTATAAATGATTTCCTTAAGGTACCTTTACACGCCGCAACTTTTGGTGGCAATAGGAGGCAATCTAATGTGCGCGTGCACATTTTTCATGGTTGCCTCAGATCGCCGAAGGCACTTTTACACGCCGCAATTTCACCCTCAACCTAAGGCGACAGGTCGCCGAGGAAGTTGCCACACCAACAGCGGGAAACATCCAGTAGACTCCCGTCGCCGCATCACACGCTGCAATCCCCAAAAGAATGTGGGCGTATCTGTTCAGCGTGGCAAAAACATAGGCATGCCAAATTGTTATACACCGCGCCCCAAACACGCTCATTGGACAACGCAATCGCGTCATGATTGGCCAGCCTGCTCTGGAAGGCTGGCTAATACGTGACGCTATTGTATCGGATTTTGAAATTAATACATGCTCGTGTCGGTGAAAGTGGCTGCAGCGACTCACTTTCGAGCCGCTCAAGCGTCAAACAGGAGCAGTTTTGAGCAGGACAGTGGCTTACACTACACAATGGTTTGGTATGCGTGCGTCTGTATCTGATGGTATTAACATACACACAATACTATGTCCATATGAGCCAACATTGGTCCTTGCCATGGCACAGCTGCCATGGCACAACTGAACTATGTGTATGTACACATGTTTGTGTGTGTAATGGACTGTACCTACATCCCCCACAAACACCCTTGCTTGCTTAATGTATGTGGACACATGCCCCTGTGGGCACAACACATCACAATGAATATGTACACATAGTTGCACCATACACTGTGGCCCAAAGGGCTGACCCTGTGTACTGCATATTCCCACAACATGTATCACGGAACAATCAATACCATTTTACCAATCACATACCTCTGTGCACAGCATAAAGCTATGTGCAACTGCTTTGTATCCCAAAGTAACAACACACACAGGTTGTTGTTTGGATCCAATTTTGTTTAGTTCATATTTTTGGGCACAGAAAATAACAATACAACAACACACAAAAAATAACATAATCCAGAAGTGTTGACAGCACACAAACAAAGGCAACATGATGAGAAATAATGTCAAATGAAAAACATGTCACAGTGAAAAAACAAAAAATACTCACTAACTAACTAAATAATGTGCACACACAAAAAGACAACCCAAATACTCATGGTGCAGCCACCCTGGTGACTCCACCCTCATCATGTTGCTGACTCACAGCACCAGCCACCCTACACCTGCTGGTGCTGCCAGGCCACTGCCCCAGGGCCATTAAAGTAGAAGCAGTATGCGTCTCTACTGTTCTTGGCATCCTGCGGAGTCCGACCCTGGCTCAGTGGCTGGAGTGGCGCCACACCATGGTCGGTAGCACGCCAATCCCCGGGACGGACCACCCCTGTTGTGGGGTCCACTGAATCCACATTACTTGCCGGTTGTGTATAATGACCGATCCCTACTACACAGGAAGTTATGCAGCACACAGCAGGCCAGCACTACCACATCAATAGATTCTAGTTTCATATGTGTATGAAAAACCAGGAATGTATTGGCCATGATCCTGAACGCACTTTCTACCACACAGCGGGCCCGGGATAGCCGGTAATTGAAAAGGCGCTGCTCAGAAGTAAGGGTGCTCTGGGGATATGGCTGTAGTAGGTGTGCCTGAAGTGGGAAGGCTTCATCCCCCACAAATGCAAAGTTGAGATGATGGGTTGTCTCTTCATTTGAGGGCAAGTTCAGCCCACCTGTCCTTAGGTCTAGGGCCAAGGAGCAGTGTGCAAGCACACCCCCATCTAACATACGCCCGTTCATTCCAACGACCACGTAGAGGAACTCATAGTTCTCATCCACCAGGGCCATGAGGACCACACTAAAATATCCTTTGTAATTGTAATACAAAGACCCCGAGTTTGGGGGTTTAGTGATCCTCGCGTGCTTACCATCCAATGCCCCGCCACAGTTTGGAAATTGCCAGCGATCCTCAAACCCTCTGTCAACATCCATCCATTCAGCGGGTGTTGTGGGAAACTGCATATAGGATGGCAGCAGACTACTCCAGATGGCTTCACACGTCTTGGGGATCAGGCGGCTCAGCAGGGACAGAGATACACGTGAAGTGTTTTGTAGGTCAGTCCTTGACCGACCTGTAGCCAGGAACCGCAAAGTCACAGCCAAATGCTCCTCAGGTGCACAGCTCGACGCATCACAGTGTCCTGACGGGCTATCAATGGCCTTATGCGTTCCAACAGGAATGTGAAAGAGTCCTCGGACATATGGAGGTAGTTCCTGAAATCATGTGGACTACGATCCTCCAGCTCACGCACCAGCTGCATGTGGCTCCGGGTGCCCCGGCGGCGAAGCCAATCCCGAGCCCACACACGCCGTGGTCTGCAAGCCCGCAACCTCTCATATCTGTCCTCCAGCCACAATTGCTCTTCCACCAAGGAAAGAGCCACGATAGCATCAGGGTCGAACATCATTTCACGTACCAACCCCTGCAAAAGTGAGAAAAAGATAAATCAGTACAAGAACGCTTCATCACACATCATCTACACACACCACCTTCTGCCCTATACATCTCCTGCCCACTTTTCCACAGCATATCCAACTGTGAACACCACCCCACACACATATCTATCCCCATCAAAGGGCCAAACACAGCATTGCAGTGGCTGACAACAAAACCTGGTCACTCTACACCCCTGGCTCCCTGTACAATACATCTCCCTTGTCAAATGCAACACATCCTGTGTCTAAGCCCATATATGTGGCCACAATGTTGACGTATGACCACAAAGCATGGCCAAAGACATAGGTCACATTAATTAAATAATGTTGTAGAACACATCTTTACAATAACATTACACACGTACCCCAGCCTTTGTGTCTCATGATCAAAATCTCACGCCATGAAGCAGACTATTGAATACTCATCATGTCCAAGACACTTCCCTGATGTGTTGTGAATGCAGGATGTCCAGAGTCACATATTCGCAGAAGACACATGCCCCACTCCACATCTGAATTTGGCCTTAAACGACCCATTGTTTGTGGTCCACAACAGTACTATCTGTCCTCAATTCTGATGCTCCCCGCAACTAAAGACACACGCATCCTTCAAACATGATCCTGTATGGCAAAGGCAAAATGGATTTTCAAAGAGGATAGGGTTTCGCTTGTGAAAACACTCATGCATCGATTTGCCAGGACACAATAGAAGAAAGTTACTCAAAGTTCCCTAGTAAATACATACCACACCACTTTGGCGTTACCTACAGTACACAATAGCGACCCCTAATGGTAAGGTCCATTAAACGCAACACAGCCATATCACAGTTGATGATTGCACATCAGTACTTACTTAATGGCTCTGGGCAGCAAGCGTGACAGACCTCGGTCTTGTGCGCTTTTTATATGTTAACCAACCAATCAGAATAAAGTGCCGTCTTGTAATCGCTGTAGCCGCCTAGGCATACGCAGGTGCGACCAATGATTAAGCACCATTGCGGTTGTTTGATTGGTCAGGTTGTGTTTAAATAAGCACGTGCTGGAGCGCCACCCCTGCACCGACTGGAATGTGCATTGTGCTAGTAGTGTCTCATCACAAGTTCTCTGTTGGACAGACGGTAAGTGGGGAACATGCTATTGGGCACTCCTGCACATTAATTTCTGTGTGCTGCAGACCCATAAGCTGGCTGATGTTTGTGCGCCTTATGTACTAACTTCATGTAGCGTCCTATAAAAGTGTATTTTGCGACGTGTACGCATCGTAACTACACTCCGTGTCCTGTAGCACACATAATGTTCTTGGAGATCCTTGCAAGGACAATATGTGTACTACAGCACTATGATTAGTCCTAAATAGGTGTGTATGTGATGAGTGTGTGTTTTAATGTCCTTACTAAGGCCATGTGCCCATTTCTAATGACAGACCTTCACATATTTCCCTGCACTGGCCCAAAATACATATATGACCAAGCATGTCCTGCCTGACCCATGTATGGACACATGTTAAGGCCAATAAGGATTTGCCCTAAACAAGCAGACTACCAGAACACATTTAATTAGTATTGCTGGACATGGACATTGACACACAGAGTTGGGTGTCACCTGTGATGACCATGTGTTTGTTTGAATGACACATTTTTTTTTTTCATTTTTCACAGAAGACTGAGTATCACGATTTTGTGACACAGCTCCTCAACATGTACCAGGAACACGAATGCCTGTGGCGGGTGTCGCTGCCTGCTTATCATGACCAGGCAGCGAGGGCTGCGGCCTATATGCCGCTGCTGGAGCTGTCAAATCGGCTCCAAACACATAAGATATGGACAGCGGCGCTGGTTGCCGATAAGATCAAACGCCTGCGCACCGTGTTTACCACAACCCACAAAAAGTGGATGGAGGCCCGCTCCGGGGCTGGAGCTGAGGAGGTCCGTAGGCCAACTTTCTGGTACTATGACCACCTCACCTACACCCTGGGCCAGGAGGGTCTTGTGGAACACGGTGCAGCAGGCACCGCACGCAACCAGCTGTGGCTGCAGCCCAAGACCCTTCCCCGTCGCAGGAGGTGGGTAATTCTGTTTGTGTGATCCATCTACCCAGCATGTTGTTTGCACTGATGTGGGGTTTGCAGCACATGTGGTAGTCACCATTGTTCTTTTCCTGCACCAATCCTGTTCACTGTTCTTTTCTATCTGTTTTTTGGTCTCTGTTATCACAGATTGTGTTGTGTTATTTGTGGGCACGTTACATATCAATGTGGACCCTCAGGTGAGTATACGCACTTGTCTACTTGTTAGGCTTTTTCATCTCTAAACTCTGCTCCTGTGGCTTTTGGTGTTAGCCTTGTTGAGATTGGCTCTATGTTGTATTGGGTGTTTGGTTGTGGCATTAGCTTCAATTACATACCAACATGTGGCTGATGGGTTTTTTTGTTGTTTGTTTTTCAGGCCCCTTGGGCGCCTGGCTCAGGTGATGAGGAGCCAGCAGCTGGCGAGGCTCTCCCCTCAACAACTGCAGGAGAGTCAGTCCCTGAGCCCAGTGGTGGGGGGCCGGGCCCAGGTCCCAGCTCTGGAATCTGACATAAAGACCACCTGCTCCACCAAACATGGAGCTGGGTACCTGGGCAAAACGGGTCCTCCTGGATCGAGCAGGACCCCCGACTCTGGGATCGGGTACGTCGCCAGCGAGATGCTGGCCTGCATGGAGCCAGAGCAGCGTGACATCGCCAAGCGAGCCATCTTTCATGTCCAGGAGGCGGAAGTGGATGGGTCCCTGCGATGGGGGCGTCGTGGACGTTCCCCCGGAAGACCACCCCAGGGCCCACTCCGCCCGCAAGACGCATGGTGAGGAGGCGCCAATATCGTGATACTCCACCTCCCCCCGAAGACAGCCAACCAGAGCTGGCTGCTCACAAGGTCACTGGGTGTGTGAGGAGCAGGGGGAGGCCCCATTGTCTGGTCCAGCAGAGGAGGAGGAAGAAGAAGAGCCCTACTAGCCAATGCACAAGCTTGGCCATAAGAGACAATACTTTGATCGGCAGGTCAAATTTAATCATAAGGAAAAAAAAATAAAATAAAATGTTAATTTAACCACAACTCTGCCCATATCTGTGTCCCGTTCACCAGTATGTTTGTGTGTGTGTGTTTGCTACTGTGGGTGTGATATAGTTGACATTGATGTCATATAGGTGTGCATGGCGGTTGTAATGGTCCAGTATGGTGACATGTTTGCAATGTCACACCATACACCTCTAGATAAACCGTGGCCCGGTGTGGTTGGTGAAATGTAACTTCCCAAACTTTAACCTGTGTGTGTTGCAACAAGGGATGATACAGTATGTAGCTGGGCAGATTTTTATGACGGAACAACATCTAGACAAAACATAGCAATAACAATTCAAAAGCCTTGGTGAGGTTAGGAGTAGCCAATACACACTACCCACTTTCCTCAATGTGGGACACTATAAGAAAAGAGGCCA
This sequence comes from Allobates femoralis, assembly GCA_033576535.1. Classification (NCBI taxonomy): domain Eukaryota; kingdom Metazoa; phylum Chordata; class Amphibia; order Anura; family Aromobatidae; genus Allobates; species Allobates femoralis. Next base: position 484,466,573 of record JARQOC010000005.1, on the reverse strand, counting down.
ACGTGGCCTAAAAAACAAAGGTGCCAACATGGCAACAGGAGCAAAAACAAGGGTCCAACATGGACAACAATGATTAGGGGAGTGTGGTCCCATTATTGAGTGGGGGTGATGGATTAGGGCCCATGCGGGACTGGGCTGTCTGGAGGGCGTGGATCATGGCACCCAAGCGGACAAGGTGTTGCTGCCCTTCTTGGTGTGCCCTCTTCATGTGCTGCTGTGCCTCTAGGTGAGCCAGCAGCAGCTCCTCAATGGTTGGTACACCTGTATGGGAAAGAAGGACATTAGTGAGTTACCTGTGTATGTATAGGTGGGTGTTTGAGGGAATTGTAATTGATCATACGTACACAGCACATCACCATCCCGAGTGTCATCTGGAGGAGATGGGGATGGGTGACATCCCAGCCGGCAGCAAGCGCTCGTTCTCCTTCAGGCAAAAGAAACAAAAAAAAAACATGACGGCTCACATACTGGTGTCTGGAGCACACAACAGTAAGTACATTAGCAAGCTTGTAGGCCTTAGCAGACACTTACCACCATACACAGCATCAGCAGGTGTGGGGACCACATCACACCAGGGCTTGGCTGGGAGCTGGAGATGCTGGGGGGGGGTGGTGTTGCTCTTGGGCTCGGGGTGTGTGGCCACAGGATGGGGCTTGGTGATCCCAGGGGTCCAGGGCTTGTGGCCCTGGTGTTGAGGGAGTGGCTGGGCCCTCCGGGGCTGGAGCTGTTGGAGTCCCGGGTGGGGAGGGACTGGCTGGGTCCTCCGGGGAAGGTGGTGGGGGTGTCCAGGGTGCCGTTGGGGACTGTGGAGCGTCCCCAGACAGAGAGTCCTCATCATCTGTAATATCAAACATGATGACAGAGCAATTTTAGAAAAGGCACACAACATAGGAAAAACACCTTGTGTGTGTGTATGAATGTCATGACGGCGTGACGGTAAAAGTTTATGGTCAGCGCATAGCCTATCGTGAGGGCCCACTCTGGTTTGGGACATGAGTCCAACACCAGTGGCCACATATTTTGAATGTTATATAACCCTTGTCTTAGCATGGTAGGTATTTGAGTTTTGAACACAAGAGCAGCCAGTAAGCAACAGGTGTTCGCACCATGGGGGCCAACATATAGTGTTTGTATTCAGTGTTCTGTATTGTGATCATTGTGTTGCAAAATTGTATGTGTCACAGGTCACACATATGTGCTGCAAGGTGTCATGTGGGTGTGGAACATTGCATTAATATGTTGTTGTCATCTTTGCAGTCAGGAAACAACTATTTTTGCCACCACACAGGTCAAGCATCACTTTAGCCGTCACCATTTGGATGACAAAAGAGTGATTCATACACCTTCATGTTGCAGTGTAACCAACATGCAGATGCACATAGTTGACAGCTCAACATGGTGGCTTAGGCCACATTATGTGGCATGCCACGATAACACATGATGTTTGTGTAGTGTTTGGAGTATTTAGCTTTCCACGTGTGTGCATTGCCACATACTCACCACGCAGCCTGGAAATCCTGGCACGCAGATCCACAATGAACCCTTGTGACTTATGCTTGAGGTCTGCGATTTTTTTCTGGATCTTCTTGCAGGTCCTCTCCACCCACCCCCAGTTTGTGGAGCAGTGCCCGCTGGATCCTCTGGAGTATGCTGCGTTTGCGTAGCCGTGGGTGTAGGTGACGCTGATCACACCAATAATCATGGCGGTCACATGAGGAGCATCATCTCCGCCAGACCCCATGTGACAGCACGCTGTGCGGCGGCCATAACTGTTCTCTTATGTGCAGGGGAGGGGCAAGCACCTGGTAGGCAGGGAGTAACCAAAACAAACATCATGACCTCATCACGCACACCAATGCCGTCAAACAACATTGAGGACGCTAACAAGGTAGCCGTCCGCGGAGCGGGAGTAGCGTAATATAGCCATCAGCGTCACCAAATTCACAAACGATTGCAGTGTTTCCCCCATGGCACCCATGTGCGATGTGTAGACCAACATCTGCACTGTCATGTGTGGCAGTATGGTGGACACAGTGAAACTTCAAATACACGTGCACAGCATAGCTTGCGCTATTGAAGGCGCGTAATTGGACTGATATAGTGGATGGTTGTGTAGGTGAAGATGTGTGTGGTGCTGAAGTGACAGCTCTTCAAATATGGCGCCCTGTGAAGGGACAGCCAATGGAAACACAGTAGCCAACACCAATCATCGCTGACAGGGTGCGGTATCCAGCACGCTGTGGCATGCCTCTGGGAAATCAATAGGCGACGGAGATTCCATTCCTATCGCCCATTCACACACCAAAAGCATGGAATGTCGCCTTCATGATTGCCTCTGATTTTGGAGCAGTGCTGTGAAATTGGAACCAGGCGCAACCTGTTTTATCGCCGCAAAATTCCCAATTACACGCCACAATTGCGAGGCAATTTCACGGCGATGGTGCCGGGGCAACAGATTGCCGGTCAGATTCCTCGCCACGGTTGCGGCGTGTAAAAGTACCCTTAGGCTGGCTTCACATAGCATAGGGTGAACCTGACAGACCTGGATTGGATCAGCACACAGAACCGGAGGGCTAATATGCCCTCCGGTCCGGTGTGTTGCCACACGCAGCTGCAGCTGCTGCTGAATCAGGACCGCGGCTCACAGAGAGCTAGCCACGGTCCTGAAACAACAGCAGTGTGCAGCCGCAGGTATCCAGTTCCCGGATCCTCCCGGACCGAAGCAATCCGGCCCCATAGGCTACCATGTTAGGGAGCGCCGGATTGCCCAGGATCCGGGAGGACCTGGCAGTAGTCAATATCTTTGTATTTAGGTTACAGTTATATAATGCATATGTAATCTGTTGGCAACATGTACTGCAGTCCTGTGATTACAACCAGTTTTTAATGCATTTGAAATAAACTCTACAATATTTTTACAAAGGATTTTTCCTTCTCTGGATTATTTGCTGCCCAATTGTGACTGGTGGGTTCTCTGGATATATTCAAGCAGTAGTGAAGGCATTATTTTGGTGAGTTTACTACTGACTTTTGTGTTAAAGTGCAGACTCTCAGCTTTAATTTGAGGGTTCACCCATCACCCATGCATTCTGCAAAAAAAAGAGTGCCCTGATAAACTTTGGAACACAAAGTCCAGGATTATCACAGAAGAAAACAATGGTGGATTAATCACCTTCACAACATCCACCAGAGTGAAGAAAACTTGTAGAGTTCTGCAGGTAATTGGATGCAATGGCGCAGAGAATGAGGAGTCAGTGGTAACTAAACAAACAATGGTTTTATTAACTTTGTGCAAATCAAGGATTAGCACTCTGTATGTGAAAGATTGGCATAGCACAAGCATACCGAATTCAATCACAGTATTCTTTAAACAATATTATTGTTACCACTAACTATAGTCACCGTTGGTGTTATTATAATCTAGATCCCTCTAGCAGAAAAATGTCAGTGTCACTTTATTTGTTACTGTCACCTACTTGACAAAATAATATTATACAGTATACAGGCCATAGCGGAGTCGGAGACGCCACTCGCTAGGTCGCAAGTCCAAATTGGGGGTTTACTCACACAATATACATGGTGGGCATCTCCTTGCTCTGAAGCATGGCCTAAGTTCCCACTCAATATTGTATCTCTGTGCACAAAGTAACGGGCCGGCTCTGGACCTTGACCGTGTAGTCTGTGGCTTGACCATTAAATCAGGGCTCTCAGGTTCTTCTGCTGGCATCATTATGGTTCTATGTGCATAGATTTCAGGCTTCTTCTAGCATGAGTCATGGATCTTACTCTCATCTTGGGTCACCGATCTTCCTTTCTGCTTAGTTAATGGATCTTTCCCTCACCAAAAGTCACCAATCTTACTCTGTGCTCAAGTGTCCTAGGGATCTGCCCACTCTTGGACCCTTCCCTGGTGATTGGCTATAAGCCCACATCACTGATACATGTCCTGCTCTTCTTAGCCCAACCAGACTTTTTATATTTAGTAACTACATCACAGGTGTTACCTGATCCAGTGTTTCTTCATATTCCATCCCCAGAGAAAACACTGTCTGCAGTATTCCCAGTTTCCTTTCTGGCATTCCCTTATGTTGAACTACCAGGTTCAGCTAGCAGATGGTGATGTTTACGTACTTGCAGAAGTTTCTGCATCTCCTTACACATTCTTTGCTTTCTAGGAAGTCGGTGTTTCAGTATCTAAGTCTACCGTAAAGAGAAGGCTTCATGAGAGCAAATACAGAGGGTTCATCACAAGGTGCAAAGCATTAATCAGGACTTAAAAATAGAAAGGCCAGATAAACTTTGCCAAAATCATCCAAAGAAGCCAGCCCAGTTCTGGAAAAGACAGATGACACTAAGATCAACCTATACCAGACTGATGGGAAGAAGAAAGTATGGAGAGAATTGGATCACAGTACATGACACTCGGCTCAAACTCAGATCAGAGTTTTAGCCAACTGTCTTTACTATAACCAATCTGATTCTCTCAGAAGAAAGAATTATTACTCATGTAAGTGGGCCCTAAAAGTGTGTCCTTCCGACATGAAAACATTGTGGATCCCTGCCATAGAAGGTACCTAAATATTCTTAATCCTAAATGACATACAATGGCCTTGCAGATATTAAAGGTAACTTGTATGTGGAAAAATGCTGTTAACTTGCTGATATGCCAGGCACCTGCACATTAAACTTTTCTGCTTAGAGGAAATTAACATTAAAGGGAACCTGTCACCTCGATTTAAGCTCTACACTATCACTAGCTGTCCAACACCTTCCTAGCTGCTCCTATCTATCTCTGTGACTAAAGGGGACCTATATACTGGAGAAATAACTCATAACTTACAGAAGTCCCTGAAGCTGGGGATGGAAGGCGGCCGACGCTCCTTCTCCTCTCGATCGGCAGCGCATGCCCGCTGGGTGGCATTATTCTTTATCATCGCCGCCTCTATTTGAATCAGCGCCCCTGTACAGCTAGTATGCACCGTCGCTACGTCCCATTCGCGTGTGCATTATGGGGCGATAAGATAATGCGCCCAGTGGGTGTGCTGCCGGATCGAGGAGGGGAGAATGGAGCCTGGGGCCTCCTTTCCAGTCCTCAGCCTCAGGGACTTCTGTTAGTTATAAATTATTTTTATCCAGCTTTATAGGGCCCCTTTAGCTCACAGAGGGATAGATAGGGAGCAGCTAGGAAGGTGCAAGGACAGGTAGTGATAGTGTAGGGGCTTAAATCGAGGTGACAGATTTCCTTTAATCTTCCTGGCAGCCTTCCGGTTTTAGTCATGGATGCGGCAGCGGACCGGGTTCAGTCACCGCTGTCTGTATGGAGATTGGGGTAATAACAACTCTCCACGCACTGACTGACAGCCACTCAACATTAAAGGAGGTTGTCAGTCAGTGCGGGGGACTCAGTTACAACCACTAATCTCCATGAACAGAGCGGTGACTGAACCTCTGTCGGCGACGCCTCCATGACTGAAGCTGGAATGCTACCCGGAGTTAAATAGTCAGTTCCTTCCTGGCAGAAGAGTTTAATGTGCAGGCATGGTGGAGATTCAGAACACTATCAACCTGCAGATTAACCACACTTCTACAGATTATTAGAATTATTCCTCATGACAGGTTCACTTTAAACAGTAAAATGCCTGCACATTGATAATTCTGGGAAAAGTAATGATGTTCTTGGTGAAGTTGTAGTAAAATGGTTTTATAGCCTATTTAAGTCAGATTTTATTTCAAGAACCTGACAATTTCAGAATCAGTGTCATCTTATTCAAAGATGTTTTTGAAAATAATTGGGTTGCTGGACAGCATCGTACTATATCACCATTTGACAGTTAAATAATAGGAAGAATTCAGAGGTCTGAATGTGGCAGGGTTGAATTAAAGGGCCTTTCACGTCAGCGTTTTTGCTGATGTGCGGCAGATCCAGCAGATTTACTGATCCGGCAAGACCCATGCATCGTCTTATGGGGCCTGCGGTCTGGTGCGGCAAGTGCAGTTACGCCGGATCCGGCACTTGGGGCTGCGAAAAAAAAAAAGCTGCAAGCAGCGTTTTTTTTTTCACGGCCTCAAGTTCCGGATCTGCCACATCTGGCAGTACCGCACTTGCCGCACCGGACCACAAGCCCCATAGACAATGCATGGGACTTACCGGATCTGGGCCGCAAGTCGGCCGTTAGGCAGCCGATCCAGCAGATGCGGCGCCACCTGCTGGATCGGCTGCAAACATCAGCAAAACGCTGATATGAAAGGTGCCTTAGGGTACCTTTACACGCCATAACTACAGTGTAGCAACTGAGAGGCAATCTGGAGTTCCGTCACCGTTGCCCTGAAATTGCTGCGAAATTGCGGCGTGTAATTGGGGAACGCGATGGTGATTAGTAAAGTTGCTCCCGGTTGCAGTTTCAGAGCATTGTTCAAAAACCAGAGGCAACCCTGAAGGTGAATTGCCCTGGTTTTGGCTTGTGAATGGGTGATAGGGATGGAATCTGTGTCGCCTAGTGATTTCCAAGAGGCGTGCCACAGCGTGTTGGATACGGCCCCCCCCCAGCGATGATTGGTGGTGGCTACGGTGTTTCCATTGGCTGTCCCTCAATAGGGCGACATATTTGAAGAGCTGTCCATTCACACTACACACTTGCAATGGCGTCATGTATTAGCCAGCCTTCCTGCGCAGACTAGCCAATCATGACGCTAATGCGTTGTCTAATCAGCGTGTTTGGGTCGCGGAATACACAAGTCTGTCACGCCTATGTTTTGGCGGCGCTGAACATGTACGCCCACATTCCTTTGGGGATTGCGGCGTGTGAAGCGGTGTCAGGAGTCAACCGGATGTTTCCCAATGTTGCTGTGGGAACTTAAGGAACGACACATCACCTTAGGTTAAGGGCACAATTGCAGCGTGTACATGCGGCATCGGCAATCGGAGGCAACCGTCAAAAACGTGCACGCGCACGTTTGGTTGCCTCCGATCGCCGGTAATAGTTGCGGTGTGTAAAGGTACCCTTAGACCGCTTCTCTTGTGCACATTGATAACATAATGAATTTAGATAATTCAGTTGGTTTCAAGTGAGAATAAAAAAATACACACTAGCATAAAGATCAGCTATATCACAGCCTCGTTTCATCTATAGCCACCATGTCAATTGCCTAATGCAAACTTCATTTGAGCTTGTTATGAAATTGGCCCTATTATATGTGGGCTTTTAGCCCCCATGTTTTTAAGACAGGCCTATCCCCTCCACTCCCTAACCTAACTTTCACCTCTTCCCTGAGCTATCCTTCTAAATGTAAATCACAACCACCTTCCTATTCATCTGTATTCATATTCTCCACAAAACCTATAGCACATAAGTGCATAAAGGCTGTACTGGCTGATGACCAGAGCACATAGCCTCATGTAAAAAACACTTTATCGTAATGATGGCTGAACAAGACCCTACAAGCATGTCCTTGCTACTATGTCCTCCTATGTCCTTATAGATTGTAAGCTTTCGAGCAGGGCCCTCCCCCCTCCTGTAACTGGTGAACTATGTAATATTTTGTACTTGACCGCTGGAGTGGTGCTTTAATTCTTAGTCCCCTGTGTTATATAAGCTGCCGGAGTCTTCATCTGTTTTCAGTGTCACTCTGGTTGGTCTTATGCACTTTATGACCTGCAGGCAGCTCCAGTATTTCATGAAACACCCCAGAGGTAACAAATCAATACAAGACTATGAAAACCTTGTTATCACCTCGTTCTGGCTTCGTTCTGGCTCTCATAGACTTGTATTGAGAGATTTTTACGAAATTTATGACTTCTGGCCAGATAGAAGTTAGGGGCACAAGCTTTGAGGGATTCTGAAAAAGGATGAGAGGGTAAGTATAAGGAGGGAAGGGACTTAAATTTAAAGCACTACTCCCGCAATGTCATTTTTACATATCAGTTCATATGTTAATTCCATAAAATGTTTTCCCTAGTGCTTTTTCAGACAAGTTCCACGTGGAATTCACCTGAAAAAGGCTTTTTTAGTCAAGGAAAACCAAACTTTGACTGTTTTCATGGCCCAATAGCACAAATGAATGCGATGGGCAGATGTCCCAAATAAACATAAGCGTGTCTTTTGAAATTCAAATTCACAGACTTCACCAAAAATTACCCCAAAAATTTGATTTGTGTCAAATAAATTTGTACAATCATCAGTACTAGAAAGCTTGTAACTGCTTAGATAATACATGTGGGGAAAAGGGGAAAGATAGAGATTCCTGCTGACCATTAGACTGCACGCTGCAGTGAGGAACCCACTGATAATCCGCTAGATGTCATACCAGAAAATCATTATAGGGGGACCCACACTAACACAAATTGACATTAGACAGCTATCTGACATTTGAGCACTGTGGGAAATGGTCCTGGGCAAGTCTTATTTTGGGGTGGAAAAAAATCAAGTCCCAAAATGTTCACATTTACGTAAAACCTCAGAATTGAGTAATTTTGACTCGATCCTCCACAGATTAATCTGCTCATCTCTAGTCCCAGCATAGAGATCACCCCCCATTAATGACCTCAGAATAGAGTGGCAATTCTCAGTACTCAGCATTACCAGATCATGATTGCCATTAATATTTTAAAAAAGACCTATGATATACCAAATTTCTTCTACAACTGATCAGAAGTAGTTAAATAAATCGGATAGCACACGTCTGATTTATATGGTCGCATATTGTGATGCATGGACCTGATATATCCATTAATACTATTAACCTGCAGACATGGTGTTAGGCTAGGGTCACACTAGCGCTGTAGCATCTGCCAAAAAGATGTGTTTTTATCATCTAGCAATGTCTGCAAACGGATGCGTTAACGCACCCATTGAATCCAATAGAAATAACGCATGGCCAAATTGGTATGAGTTTGTCACTATCCGTTTTTTCTAGTGCACGTCATAACGCGGTCTGCAGCGTCTTTTGGGCCGTTTTGGGAAATGTGACTGTGCCGGATGCGTTAATTTATCATTGGAGTCTATGACAAACGCATCCGTTAATGCATGCTGCATAAGTGTACACAAATTTCATGAGAACACGAGGGAAAAAACAAATCCTTTTAATGCATCCATTTAGCGGATGGCAAAACCCAAGTGTGACCCTGGCCTTAGTTTGCAGGATAATTACATTATATAAATACTAGCTGGGTGCCCGATGCACATGCATCGGGATTCTAGAAGGGCGAGTCTCTGACTCGCAATGGGCGCTTCGCGGCCAATGCTTCGCGCTGCTAAGGCGACTCGCCATGCCCGCTGCGCGGGCATAGCGAGACGCCTTACAACTGCTCGCAATGGCCGCACAGCGCGGTGGCTCAGTGGTTAGCACAGCGCGGTGGCTCAGTGGTTAGCACAGCGCGGTGGCTCAGTGGTTAGCACAGCGCGGTGGCTCAGTGGTTAGCACAGCGCGGTGGCTCAGTGGTTAGCACAGCGCGGTGGCTCAGTGGTTAGCACAGCGCGGTGGCTCAGTGGTTAGCACTGCGCGGTGGCTCAGTGGTTAGCAGTGAGTGCGGTGGCTCAGTGGTTAGCAGTGAGTGCGGTGGCTCAGTGGTTAGCAGTGAGTGCGGTGACATTGGTCAGCGCAGCGCCGTAGCCAGAGTGGTCAGCGCAGCGCCGGGGCCAGAGTGGTCAGCGCAGCGCCGGGGCCAGAGTGGTCAGCGCAGCGCCGGGGCCAGAGTGGTCAGCGCAGCGCCGGGGCCAGAGTGGTGAGCACACACAGACACAGACACACAGACACACACACACACACACACAGACACACACACACAGACACACACACACACACACAGACACACTCGGCTATACTTACCACCAACCTTGAGTGGACATGTGGGCGCCCCTGGACGACTGGATCCAATATGGCATGCGGGAAGTTTGGCAAGACTTCTTGGACGCTATATTGGATGCAGTAGTTCAGGGGCGGCAAGATGTGGACTGAGGATCCAGGCGGCGGATGCAGGGCTGGTGGTATGTATAGCGGAGTGTGTGTGTGTGTATGTGTGTGTACAAAGTGACGGAAGTGCGGACAAAGTGACGGAAGTGCCTACATACACACACATATATACACATACTGTACATTGCATATGGAAGGGTGAGGAGAGCGGAGGCTGGAGGGCAGAGGACAGGGGAGGCTGGAGGGCGGAGGACAGGGGAGGCTGGAGGGCGGAGGACAGGGGAGGCTGGAGGGCGGAGGACAGGGGAGGCTGGAGGGCGGAGGACAGGGGGGAGGCTGGAGGGCGGAGGACAGGGGGGAGGCTGGAGGGCGGAGGACAGGGGGGAGGCTGGAGGGCGGAGGACAGGGGAGAGGCTGGAGGGCGGAGGACAGGGGGGAGGCTGGAGGGCGGAGGACAGAGGGGAGGCTGGAGGGCAGAGGGGAGGCTGGAGGACAGAGGGGAGGCTGGAGGACAGAGGGGAGGCTGGAGGACAGAGGGGAGGCTGGAGGACAGACTGGAGGACACAGGGGAGGCAGGGGCACAGGGGAGGCAGGGGCACAGGGGAGGCAGGGGCACAGAGGAGGCAGAGGCAGAGGGAAGGCAGAGGCAGAGGGGGGACTGGAGGGCAGAGGCACAGGGGAGACTGGAGGGCAGAGGCAGAGGGGAGGCAGAGGCAGAGGGGAGGCAGAGGCAGAGGGGAGGCAGAGGCACAGGGGAGGCAGAAGCACAGGGGATGCTGAGGCACAGGGGAGGCTGAGGCACAGGGGAGGCTGAGGCACAGGGGAGGCAGAGGCACAGGGGAGGCAGAGGCACAGGGGAGGCTGGAGGGCAGAGGCACAGGGGAGACTGGAGGACAGAGGCACAGGGGAGGCAGAGGCACAGGGGAGGCAGAGGCACAGGGGAGGCAGAGGCACAGGGGAGGCTGGAGGGCAGAGGCACAGGGGAGGCAGAGGCAGAGGGGAGACTGGAGGGCAGAGGCACAGGGGAGGCAGAGGCACAGGGGAGGCAGAGGGGAGACTGGAGGGCAGAGGCACAGGGGAGGCAGAGGCACAGGGGAGGCAGAGGCACAGGGGAGGCTGAGGCACAGGGGAGGCTGGAGGGCAGAGGCACAGGGGAGGCAGAGGCACAGGGGAGGCAGAGGCACAGGGGAGGCAGAGGCACAGGGGAGGCAGAGGCACAGGGTAGGCTGGAGGGCAGAGGCACAGGGGATGCAGAGGGGAGACTGGAAGGCAGAGGCACAGGGGAGGCAGAGGCACAGGGGAGGCAGAGGCACAGGGGAGGCAGAGGCACAGGGGAGGCTAAGGCACAGGGGAGGCTGGAGGGCAGAGGCACAGGGGAGGCTGGAGGGCAGAGGCACAGGGGAGGCAGAGGCACAGGGGAGGCAGAGGCACAGGGGAGGCAGAGGCACAGGGGAGGCAGAGGCACAGGGGAGACTGGAGGGCAGAGGCACAGGGGAGGCAGAGGCACAGGGGAGGCAGAGGCACAGGGGAGGCAGAGGCACAGGGGAGGCTGGAGGGCAGAGGCACAGGGGAGGCTGGAGGGCAGAGGCACAGGGGAGGCTGCAGGGCAGAGGCATAGGGGAGGCTGAGGTACAGGGGAGGCAGAGGGGAGGCTGAAGAGCAGAGGCACAGGGGAGGCTGGAGGGCAGAGGCACAGGGGAGGCAGAGACACAGGGGAGGCAGAGTCACAGGGGAGGCAGAGGCACAGGGGAGGCAGAGGCACAGGGGAGGCAGAGGCACAGGGGAGGCTGGAGGGCAGAGGCACAGGGGAGGCTGAAGAGCAGAGGCCCAGGGGAGGCTGGAGGGCAGAGGCATAGGGGAGGCTGGAGGGCAGAGGCATAGGGGGAGGCAGAGGCAAAGGGGGAGGCACAGGGGAGGCAGAGGCACAGGGGAGGCTGGAGGGCAGAGGCACAGGGTAGGCTGAGGCACAGGGGAGGCAGAGGGGAGGCTGAAGAGCAGAGGCACAGGGGAGGCTGGAGGGCAGAGGCACAGGGGAGGCAGAGACACAGGGGAGGCTGGAGGGCAGAGGGGAGGCAGAGGCACAGGGGAGGCAGAGGCACAGGGGAGACTGGAGGGCTGAGGCACAGGGAGGCAGAGGCACAGGGGAGGCAGAGGCACAGGGGAGGCAGAGGCACAGGGGAGGCAGAGGCACAGGGAAGGCTGGAGGGCATAGTCACAGGGGAGGCTGAGGCAGAGGGGAGGCTGGAGGGCAGAGGCAGAGGGGAGGCAGAGGCAGAGGGGAGGCAGAGGCAGAGGGGAGGCAGAGGCACAGGGGAGGCAGAGGCACAGGGGAGGCAGAGGCACAGGGGAGGCTGGAGGGCAGAGGCACAGGGAAGGCAGAGGCACAGGGGAGACTGGAGGGCAGAGGCACAGGGGAGGCAGAGGCACAGGGGAGGCTGGAGGGCAGAGGGGAGGCAGAGGCACAGGGGAGGCAGAGGCACAGGGGAGACTGGAGGACAGAGGCACAGTGGAGGCAGAGGCACAGGGGAGGCTGGAGGGCATAGGCACAGGGGAGGCAGAGGCACAGGGGAGGCAGAGGCACAGGGGAGGCAGAGGCACAGGGGAGGCTGGAGGGCAGAGGCAGAGGGGAGGCAGAGGGGAGACTGGAGGGCAGAGGCACAGGGGAGGCAGAGGCACAGGGGAGGCAGAGGCACAGGGGAGGCAGAGGCACAGGGGAGGCTGGAGGGCAGAGGCAAAGGGGAGGCTGAAGGGCAGAGGCACAGGGGAGGCTGAGGCAGAGGGGAGAGGACAGGGCTGCATACCTCTCTCCCTCCGTGCAGGCTGGGCAGCAGCGGTGTTCTTGTGTGAGGGGCCACTTGGCCTCCTGCTGGGCGTGAGGCAAAGGGCCGGAGGGTTGAGGCAGTTGAGGAGAGTAGGCCGGGCGTGCGGGCGGCATTGCGCACAGAGTCGTGACTCGTCAGCAGTGGTAGCGGGCGGCTGAAGTGAGGGGGAGGAGTGTGCAGCAGTGTAACCGGCAGGAGCTAATGCCGGTAATGTGCCCAAGTGGTGTGTGGCGGGTGGGAGATACAATATGGCGTCCGTGAAGTGCGAGTCGCTGAAGTGAGGGGGAGTAGTGTGCAGCAGTGTAACCGGCAGGAGCTAATGCCGGTAATGTGCCCAAGTGGTGTGTGGCGGGTGGGAGATCCAATATGGCGTCCGTGAAGTGCGAGTCTCTGACTCGCAATGGCCGCTTCGCGGCCAATGCTTCGCGCTGCTAAGGCGACTCGCCATGCCCGCTGCGCGGGCATAGCGAGTCGCCTTAGAACTGCTCGCAATGGCCGCTGCGCGGCCAATGCTTCGGGCGTATCCACATGACGACATTGACTCGCAGCGTGAGCGGACTCAAAAGGGGCAAAAAACCCATTCGTGATTATATAATAGATGCTGTTTTGAAATTGCTACACCCAATAGGAAATATGATCTTTAGTTCTTCTGGGAGCCGCTGGATTTCAGTCATGCAGGTGTGCCCAGAACAATTATGGTGACTGTTCACAGCAATGAGAGTGGCGCTGTAAGCACACCCTGACAGTGACAGCTGGCTCCGTACTGAGGCACTGGAGAACCTGTTGTCAGTCAGCATTGAGGAGTGCTTACAGTACTGTGAACAATGACTGAAGCTACTTCAGGCACACCTACCTGAATGAAAGCCAGCGGCTCCCATGAGGAACATAGTTAACTTTATCTTGAGTGCCACTCTTTCAGTAATGCTGTTGGGTACATTCATAATGCAATAACTTGCAGAATAATTGTATATTTGCAGGTAAAATAACATTATCTGACCTGACTGGATCCCTTTAATTATTGCAGGTATTGGAAATTATTTTCTGGAAGTAAACTAACACCTAGTTAAGGGAAAAAAAAGTTATGTAAAGTATAAGGTATTATGTATGTAGGAATGAATGCTGTCTCCTGGGAATTTGCTTTAATATAAATATACATGTTCTCCTTCCAAAATAAGAATAGTAAATAGAGAAAAGGAACTGTCATCTATGTCAAGTCTAAAATATCACTGGAAGCTTTTGCTCATAAAGTGGTTTGAGTATCGCCCACGCACTGCCATCCTGATAGTCTATTTTGGTTGCTTGCTTCTCTAGCTACGCTGCAGTTGGCTGATGCACTGTATGGCTTGATGTCTTGCAGTTTCAGTTTTTAACCATGGCTGAGAATAGATGAGCGTTGCTGGTGTTTCTCTGTGTGTTTTCACTATGCAATTATTATTGCATTGAAGATTATACACTTTAATTGCAGATGAGGTCATGGAAATTAATTGGAAACGTCTGCATTGACGAAATGTTACAGTGGCGTAGGATGACGTTGGGGTCGAAATTATGGCTCGTGGGATGAGATGTGCATGGTTCACCGACTGCCGTTTTCATGTCATTTAGATTGCTACTCACGTTACCCCAGTGTGTCTTCTTTTAATTACATTACAAATTATGTAATGTCTTTGCAGGGTGTAATCATAATGTCTGTCAATAAGCATTAATTACTCATTTTAGTGGCTGTTAAAGAGTAGAACATAGAAAGTAAAACTTAAATATGAGCACTTTAAAGATTCACAATTCATCCATTGTGGCTCATTTCGAGAATTTTGTACATAGATTTTTCTTTACGCCTGGATAATGGATTGGTTATTACCTGCTGTATATAGGACAACCATCTGTAATAAATTATGGATGTCAGCAGTCATAATTAGGATCAAGAAAAATAATTCATCAACTGAATTCGTCATATATAATATTTGATTAACTTTCTTTCAAAGACAATTTGTATTTTCATCAAAAAAATATCTCTAACTTTGCAAATAGCTATAATACACATAAGCATGTTTGTGGAAGGGGCAGAGTTCAATAAGGGACTAGAAGAGGTTGGACACAAAGAAGACTCAGGTTGACTTGTCTCATGCTTAGGCCTCCTTCACACCACGTTTTTCAGGATTCAGGACTGTTCGGTGTATGGCGCCGGATTGCACCAGATGGCATTGATTTTCCATTCGATTTTGTACTGTCTGATCCGGCAGCTTTCGTTTTTTGGCCCCGGACACAAAATCAGAACAAGCAGCGTTTTTTGTGTCCGGGACCAAAACCGCTCTAAATTGGATTCTCCCGGATCCGGTGTGATCCGGCGCTCCCTAACATGGGAGTCTATGGTGACGGATTGCGTTGGATCGGTTCTGGGAGCCAGATGACGGGTGCTGGAGTTCAGCAGCGTGCGCTGCTAAACTTCAGTACAACGAGCTGTCCCCTGCAGAGATTTCAGGACAGCGGCTAGCTCTCCACTAGCCACGATCTTGAAATTTCAGCAGCTGCGGCTGCTATCAGCTTAATCCGGCTGCAAACCGGACCGGAGACATATTTACCGTCCGGTTCTGTTTGCAAATCGGGTCCGGGGCTATCAGGTTTACACCGGACAGCCCCTGGACCTGATCTTGCCGCGGTGTGAAGGGGGCCTTAGAAGTTGAGGTTGTCTTAAAGGTAACCTCTTGTGATTAATATACTGTCCAATCTGTGAAGGAGGAGGAATTTAGCAAAGTTTTGTGCAAATTGTCTCTTTAGGGAGGAAGTAGACGAACTCTAGGCCACCTGTTGTAGGTAGCAATCCTAAAAATCATAATTGAAGGAAAGTGAAGGACAGTGTTCCTCACACCCGCACTGCTCATAGAGGAGATAGCCAAACAGTTGAAAGATGCAAACATGGCTTTATTACATCCGACGCGTTTTGGAGTTAACTCATGACTCCTTCCTCAGGGAGCCAACAATATTGCTGGCTCCCTTATGGAGGACTCGTAATTTGACTCTGAAACAAGTTGGATATAATAAAAGCCTTCTTTGCATCTTTCGACTGTTTGGTCACCTCCTCTATGAGCAGTGTGGGTCCGAGGAGCAAGGTCCTTCATTTTCCTTTGATTGTTTACCACGGATACTGGTGGTGTGTGGATCTTGCAGCAGTCATATTTCATGTTTACAGTAGTTGTAGGTGACACAACTAGTCCAGGTGAGCAGTAACCATTTAAACTACATTACTAACTACATTAGTTGATTTAAAAGATAAGACCCTATTGTTAGTCAAACATTTTAATCATTATATAAACACAGTAACACCAATCTTTCCTTCACAGCTCTAAAAGTCATAATTGACTCTTTAATGAACCTTTCAATATGACTTAGGATTTATTGCATATCAGAACCCCAAACTGCAGATGGTGCATTTCATTCTCCATAGGGGGAGTACCTATTCCCTTGACTTGTTATAGTCCCTCATACAGCCATATAAGATCCCATATTTGCACTGATGAGGGGCAATCACCCTGAAACATGACATCTGCAGATTGGGGTTCTGATATGGTATAAATCCTAAAGGTACCGTCACATGCGGCAATTTTGCTAGCAATTTCACTGGCAATTTGCTGGTGCAGTGAAATCATGGACACATTGTTACATTTGTAAACGGCAACAAAATAGAACAATGTGTCCATGATTTCACTGCAACCAGCAAATTGCCAGTGAAATTGCTAGCAATATTGCCACATGTGACAGTACCTTAAGTCACATTGAAAGGCTTGTTAAATTGTCAATTAAGACTTTTAGGATTGCTATTCCAATAGGTGACACTAGAGTTTGTCTACTTCCTCCCTGAAGTAACAATTTGCATAATTCCGAGCCGAGAGGAGCATTGCAGCTAAACTCTCCTCAATGATGGTATACAGGATTAATCTCCATAACTAGAGTAGCTATTCCCTTTCAAAGTTTTGTGATAACAGTCAATATAACTTGGATTTTATTAATTAAAACCTTTGCCAAATCATACTTGTGAGTCCAGTGGGCGGTCTTATTCAGGGCTTGGCAGCTATCTCAAGGTGTATGCTCATACATGGAAGGCTGGCAATGATTGAGCGGAACCTTCCACTGTACCCATAAGCTCGGAAGAAGTAGAGATGTCAGTTAATGGGATTGTTTCATGTTCTTAAATAGTTAAAATTGCAAAATCCTTTTAAAAGCCAGCAACTTTCCAATTTACTTTCTATTAAAAATCTTTTCTGCTCTCAAAAACTGAGCAATTTTTAATTGTAGTGTTCACATCTTATTGCCTAGGTTACAGTCCACCTCTGCAGTGGATAGCTTTCTAGGCAAGCAGAGCATGCTTGCAAGCTGTCTGCTATACAGCTTGAAGACACTGCTCTGAGAATGGCCAATTCACTGGATCCAAAGCTGCCTCGGCTAGCAGTATGAGACAATACATAATTCAGGACAAAACCAATGGCCCAATCTTTTAATCTTTGGGATCTTACCAATCCTTTGCCCCTGTGGCAATGGAGTAATGTGGTCCTGAAGAGCACATACGTAAGGTGATCCTTATAAAGAATCACTCCCTTCAAAGTTTTTATCCTTTAAATATATTGCAACCTTCAAGTTAAATAGCACTGTGTATTTACAAATGCTCATTTTACCCTTCTACCCAGTAAATGCTTCACTTTACATTAGGTGTATGCTATCACGTGATGAAAACAGTCTGGCTAAATCTTTCAAAGCTTTATATAGAAACAGGAAGTCTATTTTCCTGCATGAGCCATCTCCTGGCCCAGCTGCTCTGCTCCTCCCCCTGCCAAGGTCTTTTCAGGTAGGTAGAATTGTGGTTCTAATGATGACACTCATGCAGGGAAAATGTATTTCCTTTTTCTACATAGAGCTTAGAAGGATTCAGCTAGTCAGTTTTTAATCACGTGATGTCATAGACCTAATGGAAAAGAGAAGAGTTAACTGGCTGGAAGGGCAAAATGAGCAATTGTATGTACACTGTGCTATATTATATGATTGCAATTTATTAAGAGGGGAAAAAAAACTTTGATAGGAGTGCTTATTTAATAACATTCAAGGCATACCAAAACTTTGTCTCAGTGTTAGCTCTTTTGCTCTATAAAATTCTGCAGGCAGCGTGTTAATTGTGACAGATAAAGGGCAACCAGCACCAGCTTTGTACTACCTGCAACAATATAATATCTACATTAGTTTAGCTCCAGTCTACATCAGATATGTACAGTATAAAGGCAACAGAGTCTAAACTAGGAGTAGCATCATGTCTTATCCAACTCATGAGCTTCCGCCATAGATAAACATAGTGCTTGTCCCATTGCAGAAGAAATGTAAGCTATGGTTTCAATGCAGTCGTTTTCGGTCTCATGTTTAGTGAGTACTGTGGTTTTATGGAACTTGATTTTTTTTGTAGGATTTCAGAATTCTCCTTTCATGATTTTTCTATTATAAATCTATTTAAAATCTTTTTTTTATCTTGTACACTTGTTCTTCATGGATTCTCTTGAGGTCTATTCTATACCTCTCCTGTCGTATCTCGTCGTCTTTTCCTAAGATTGTCAATGTTCTCAAAGATATTTTAGGAATATTACAGTGCCTACATTGATTTTTATATATTTGAATAATGGGTTCCTTTACCTGCTCTAACCTTCCCATTATAATGATCTCATACCTTTTTGTAGATCTTGTTTTACCTTATACATTAAAGTGTGAAAGTAAAATGTTTTATCCACTGTTATTCTTCTCTTCCAAATTTTACTTTTTAATAGTTACTTAAAATGTTTCAATAATTCAAATTTTTGATATTTTAGATGTTATCTAGAAATAGCCAGAAATATAGTATATACACTTAGTTGTATTAAATTTGTGATTGTTAGGAGACTTTCATGATCCAATATATGTAATAAGAAAATCATAAAAAAACATTATTTTGCGAATAAGGGAACCAATATGGAGCCAAGTGAATAAGGACTTTACCTCTCTACTAAATTAAGTTCTGAATTTATCATTGCTACATGATGTGTAATACTTGGGTAATTGCCAAAAACTCACAGTTCATGGGTAAAAATGATAAAAAAAATATAAGTATAGTTCCACACGTCACAATAGGTCATATAATATGTATAACTGGTGTAAGATGGTCAATGGGAAAATCCAGTGATGTAAAACCCAGGTGTAAGCTCCAGCATGTTATGTACTGAGAGGGTTAATCGGCCATGACAAAGGCCACGCTTTTTGTGAACAGTCAAAGAGATGAGTGGGATGGCTGTTCATATGACTCCATCCTAGGGTGTGGTCCAGCAGGTAAAGTGAAGGTCTCTGGATTCATTCAGTGTTCTTTCTCTGGAGGAGAGCTGCACTTCAAAATAGTGCTCGTACTGCAAAGAGCTGAACCCTACTCCTGAGCAGGTGGACCCTGTAGTTGGACTACATTTGTGTGCTGTTTTCATTAGGTCAGAATGGCTGTTTATATTTATTTTAGCTAAGCGGGACTGGTTGAAGCGCCAGATGGCATGAAACAGTCAGTCGTTCCAGACACACTACCTCCTCCTGAGGTACTCTTAACCATGCTTGAATAAAGACTTTTTAAAGATGTTGGAGTGCCTCTATTTTTCTTCTATCCTGCTATTGTTTGAAGACTCCTCATCATGGTAGCTTGGCACCCAACTATGATTATACTGGAGCTCGGGGAATGGATCTGAGGGCTCCCTCTGCAGTCAGCATGTCCTGCGCATCAACATGAGCAGTGACAAAGATTTTCCTTCTCAGTTCATATAACTCCACCCTGGGGTGTGGTCCCAGCAGGTAAAATGAAGGTCTCTGGATTAATTCATTGTTCTTTGTCTGGAGATAGCAGTCCTTCAAAGTGGGTGGACCCCGCAGTTATATGTACTGTTTTCATTAGGTCAGAATGGTGTTTATATTTATTTTATTTCATGCGGGTTTATGGAGTTTAAATTAACATGCTGAACATTTATATTGGAGCATTCTTTTGTCCATCTCACGAAGCAGCTGAGTGAGCTGATCTACCTCACTGGTTATGGGCATCTTATTAACCCTATATGATGTTAGGAAGTGATATGGACTTCATCTTCTAAAACTATTATTATTTTATCACAATTCCTCCCAGCGTTGTCTCTGGATGCAGTGACTGAACGAACTGGCGTCCAATCTCGGGCAGGCACGTTCTGAGCTGTCAGTGTAGTGATAGACAGCTCAGCCATCCAATCGGACAGTGGGGCGTGCTGGGATTCCTCAATGTTTCTGCTGTTTGGAGTGATTACCTACCTTTTTAGCAAGCTCCTTGCATTCAATAAGAGCTGCTTGTAGCTTTAAGCTTGTTGGTGTCTGCATGTCTTGTTTTCTTGTGGTCAGTATCTGATCTGTTATTGTCAGGCAGCTGGGAAGAGAGTTACAGTCTTACAAGGAGGGTTCTGGAGCCTTTGATGGTGGGCATCAGAGCTGATTTCTAGTGGACAAGGGGGCTGGGCTCTATTGTGTCTCCACGTGCAAGCGTGCCCCTCTGGGAAGAAAGGCTTGCATGGTGCCCTGCCGTGCCTGTGTCCTTCATTCCTGGGGATTTACCTCGTGTTTTGGTGTGGATTGGATTGGAAGTGGAATGTCATCACTCCAAGTGCCATCTCTTTGCTGGGGTCTCAGGATGCTGGGTTTCCCTGTGTCAGCTGTTGCCAGAGAAATGGGATGCCAAAAAATATGTTCTCATCTCTCCGGCGTGTGTCCCGCGCATTCTAGCTCCCGGGGCTTAAGGACCTGACGTTGCATGGCAACCCAATCAGCTGATGCGGTCATGTGATATGTATATATATATATTGTGAGGCATGCCAGCGCTATAGCACGTGGCTGGCATGACTCACATGGCCTGCAGCAATCTGGGTGATTGCTGGAGGTAGTGGTACACACAGGGTTAATGACAGCTAAGTGTGTGCATGAGTGAGAGGTGCTGATTGCCACTGTGTTGCAGCTGTGGGTTTTTGTCAGGCAGGATGTTAGCCTGCCCAGTGCTGTGTGAGGCAGTCTTCCACAAGCCTGCAAAGATGCAGGACACATGAAATGGCTCTGAGAGTCTGTGATGAGACAACTGCAGAGCAGGCAGTGTGAGAGGTACTGTTTGAACCTCTCTGTGTGAGGTTGCTGGGAGCAGCAGAGGAGTCTTATGTGAACACGGCTTAAATCACAGTGAGTAATGAGGCATGTGTGAATACTGCCCTGGGACACTTTCAGGAGAAGTGTACCTCAATCTGTACAGGAATCTATTCATTGTTATAATTGAGATATACGGTATATGGAGATATATGGACATTTATGTTGAAGCTGAAGGAAAGCCTCATGTTTGTGTTATGGAGCATGGTTTAAAGTGATCCTAAACCCAGAAACTGACCCCCTCTTATCTTTAGACCTGTCCCTGCACCCCCTCTTATCATTTCTAGCCATCCATTTTGCATAAAAAAATTGCTTTTGTAAAGTAAGAGAAAAGGAAATGACGCGATTTAGCCCCGCCCCCTTTCATGACGCGGCCACACACTCACAAAGGCAGCAAGCAGAGAAGGGTGTGAATAATTACCAGGGAGCATCAGACAGGCGCCTCCCATCTCGGCTTCCACAGAAACGGAGAACTCACACAGGTCAAAGTATTATATCCTTTTCTCTTACTTTACAAAAGCGATTTTTTTATGCAAAAGGGATGGCTAGAAATGATAAGAGGGGGTGCAGGGAAAGGTCTAAAGATAAGGGGGGGTCAGTTTCTGGGTTTAGGATCACTTTAAGAAGTCTAGAATAAACCGGATTACCTTTTGCAAAGAATCCATTGCCATGTGCGTCAATTCTGCTGCCAAGCGTGTCCCCCAGGGTGCGCTACCTCACAATATATATATACTTTACATTGCAGGAGTGAAAGTGCCCAGCTTGCCTGCACTTTGCAGGCTCGGGCTTTCTGTGGTAAGGATCCGTGAAAATCACGGACCCAGACACAGAAATGGCATCTGGAGGTCACCTTTGATGCGGTCCTTTTCCTGTCCGTTGGGTCCTCCAAAAAGTAGGATCCCCACGGACAGGAAAAAATCGCAATGTGACACCAGCCTAAATGTCTTTTAGGCTTGAGAAGTTTTAGAAAGGTCATTAGCCCTTCAACAATCACATTAGTGATGACAAACTTGGCTGGATGAAAGGCTGCATTTGAAACACACTAACAGTTATTCCCAACTGGCAAGTCACCACCGATCCACAGCTTACTGATTACTCAGGATCTCACCCATGGGATCCTAACTGAGTCTCTAAATAGAACTCTAAAGGTGCCATCACACACATCAATCCGATGAACAATTTTGTTAGCAATCACATGCACGCGCGATCGCTTACAAAATTGTTCAGATCGCTGGTGAGCTGTCACACAGGCAGACTCACCAGCGATCAGTGGACCAGCGACATCGTGGAAATTATTTAAATATCGTTTCCACGATGTCTTGCTCCTGCTGCCAGGCTGCGCTGCGGTACGCGGGAGTAGGCTGGTCTCCAAGGTAAACAGCAGGTATCTAGGCAGCGCGCTCTGCCTAGATACCCGATATATACCTTGGTTACCAGCCTTCTCTGGTCACCGGCTGGTATCCAAGGTACACAGTGGGTAACTAGGGTCCCTAGTTACCCGCTGTGTACCTTGGATACCAGCCCGTGAGCGGAGAAGGCTGGTAACCAAGGTATACTTTGGGTATCTAGGCAGAGCGCGCTGCTAGATACCCGCTGTTTACCTTGGAGATCAGCTCCCAGCACTTGCAGAGAGGCGCTGGGAGCTGGCTTATCGCTCGTCTTCCGGTGTCACACGCAGCGATGCAGTGTGTCCACCGGGCGACCAACGATAGATTTGAAGTCCTGTCCTTAAATCAATCAATGAACAATCAGCCGACTGATCGTTCATCATTTATAGCGTCACACGCAACAATGTCGTTTCGACATCATTCAAGCGTCACAAAACACGTGACTTTTGAATGATATCGGCAACGATATCGTTATGTGTGACGGTACCTTAAGGCTATGTGCTGATGAGAGCACATTTGTTGTGCATTTTTACAGCGCATGCGCAACAAATACACATGGTATATAGGCCAGCCAGCAAAGTCAACATGACTTTGCTTGTGATATGCCAACACCATACATTTTTTGCGCAGCATAATAGCTGCAGATTTTTACGGATTTTTCGATCTGTAAAATATGCAGCGTGTCAATTATTTTGTGCAGCCTACCTTGTGTACTGCCCAGCACTTTCAGGTTTTGGCTGTATCACACATGATAGTGTGGGTAGGGTTGTGTGACCCACATGATTTGTGATGCGTCCAAAACTCGGAAGTGCCTTGCACCTTGTGCAGTGGTGGCCAGTACCTGGGTCATCACAGATGAGCATTTTCCAGTGGAGCACAGTTTGTAGGGCAGAGTTGTTTTTCATCTCCAAAGTCACTGGGTAAGCCTCTATTGTGTAGAATATAAGCTCTTATGGTCAGTGGGATCATTTAGTGTGTAGACACTTTTGGTCAGCAGGGTTCTCTCTCCCCTCTCCCTTACATATATTTTCTGGGCAATTACAAGCTTTCCCGTATTAAAATTTGCTTTAATTTTTTCACCACAAATCAAAATGTTTTGATAAAGGCCAACAAATTTCAAAAGATTCTCTAATCCTTATTAGTCCACTGCCGGGTAGCATAAAGAACAAGTAAATAAGAACAGACAAGTAATTCCTATTGTCTGAATATGTATTAAATGTATGTTTATTCTTGTAAATTCTTCTTCATTTCCATTTCTGATATAACTTTGCATTCATATCATTGCTTGCCTTATTTTACCATAATATATAATTAAGATATATCATACTGGACTACTTACAGTAATTTATCACAAAAAATAATAATACGTTAAGCCACATGATTATAACCATTACATGAATTAAAATCACCACTGGTACAAGTTTCATGAATAATAATCACTATACAAAATAAATTAAAGCTGCACTGTACAGAACAGTGGAGATCAGACTGACCATCATCTGGACAAAAATAATGAAATGGTAGATTGTGCGTCAGCATACATGAATAGAAATACCTTGGGATAACGGACAGAGATAAAGCAGAAGAAATTACTTATTTACCGATGGGAATAGTAAACCGCACAATGGTATTAGGTGTCAGCGCATGGTCGCTAATAGTCCTCACCTATAAATACATTGCACCTCAGAATTATATTAAAAACCTAGAACAGAATGTCACCCACTTTATATCGCATATTCATAGGCAATAAATATTGCATAGTGCAAAAAAAATTGCTCTGCTCTGACTCCTAGCTTTACATATAGGTTATAGATTAGGAAGCTTTTTTTTACATACACAAAAACTTAGCAAAAGTAAAAAAGGGAAGGTTTTTCCAGTATTTTGACAAAAATATAGCAGTCTGCAGTTGTATTTTCTAAAATATGGACCATAACGAAATCAGTAAGGTCCATCATCACTGGAGGCATAGCAGACATGGAGATAAAAGTGCATCTCAATGAATTAGAATATGATCAAATTCATAATTTATTTCTGTAATTCAATACAAAAAGTGAAACACATATATAGTCATTACAGAGTGATCTATTTCAAGTGTTTATTTATGGTAATGTTGATGATTATGGCTTACAGCCAATGAAGACCCTAAAGTCATTATCTCAGAAAAATAGAATAATTAACTCAAAACACATGCAAAGGCTTAATAAGCATTTTAAATAGTCTCTCAGCCTGGTTGAGTAGGCTACACAATCATGGGGAAGACTGCTGACTTCACAGATGTCCAGAAGGCAGTCATTCACACACTCCGCAAAGAGGGTAAGCCACGAAAGGTCATTGCTAAAGAAGCTGGCTGGTCATGGACTGCTGAATCCAAGCATATTAATGAAACGCTGAGTGGAAGGAAAAATTGTGGTGAAGAAAGGTGCACAAACAACCAGGATAACCGCAGCCTTGAAAGGATTTTTAAGAAAAGGTCATTCAAAACCTTGGAGAAGATTCACAAAGAGTGGACTGTGGCTGGAGTCCATGCTTCAAGAGCCACCACACATAGACTTATCCAAGACATGGGCTACAACGGTCACATTCCTTGTGTCAAGCCACTCGTGACCAACAGACAACACAAGAAGTGTCTTACCTGGGCCAAGGAGAAAACAACTGGACTGTTGCTCAGTGGTCCAAGGTGTTGTTTTCAGATAAAAGTAAATATTGCATTTCATTTAGAATCAAGAGTCTGGAGGATGAGAGGAGAGGCCACAATCTAAGCTGCTTAAGGTATTGTTTGAGGTTTCCACAATCAATGAAGGTTTGGGGAGCCATGCCATCTGCTGGTGTAGGTCCACTGTGTTTTATCAAGACTAAAGTCAGTTCTGCCGACTAACAGGAAATTTTAGACCACTTCATGCTTCCCTCTACCAACAAGCTTTTTGGAGATGGAAATTCAACTTCCAGCAATCCACACTACTAAAAGTACCAAAACCTTGTTTAATAACCACAATATCTCTGTGCTTGATTGGCCAACAAACTTGTCAAACCTAAACCCCATAGAGAATCTACGTGTATAGGGTATTGTCAAGAAGAAGATGAGAGACACCAGACCCAACAATACAGACGAGCTGAAGGCTGCTATCAAAGCAACCTGGGCTTCCATAACACATCAGCAGTGCCACAGGCTGATCACCTCCATGCCACACCACATTGATACAGTAATTCATGCAAAAGGAGCCCCGACCATGTATCGAGGGAATCTACTGTACATACTTCTCATTAGACCAACATTTATGAGTTAAAAATAATTTTTTCAGTAGGTCTTATATAATATTCTAATTTTCTGAGATAATGACTTTTGGGTTTTCACTGGCTGACACCATAATCATCAACATTTACAGATATAAACACTTAAAATGGATTACTCTGTTTGTAATGACCCTATATAATATATGCGTTTCAGTTTATTAATTGAATTACTGAAATAAATTATCTTTTTGATGATTTTCTTATTTATTGAGATGCACTTGTATATACCATGAGGCTAATGTGATCTGAGCTGTACTGACGTCTCAGCAGCTATTCCTTTTTTTTGAAGTTTGGAGTTTCACTTACAGACGTATGCAGTTATTTTTGATTCAACTATGCATCTGGATTGGTACATAAAGCTTACAACTTTGCAGGCAATTGATACATGGAAACAAATTTTTCTACGTTCTTGCAATATATTGTCATTAGATAATGCCATTGCCAACACGAAGTGTACTTAATCTCAACAAATGTATAGGTGGGTGGTAGATATTAAAGTGGAATCCTCATTAATGCCAAGACTCAGAGATGAGCAAACTTTTACAAACATATTCACAAATTTCAAATTCGACACGAACATTGCGGATTCGGTTCATGATAGTAAACATGCAATTTACTAAAAAATTGCCGAATGCGGCTTTGTTCAGTAACTGATTGGATGAAAAAAGCATTTTTTTTGTTTAAGTGATACTTTTTTTCAACCTTCTGACTGTGTAGGATAATGGATGCGGACGTGTTTGATGAGGGGTGGAGGTAACGAGAGGTCAGAATAGTGTCAGACTCCATTTTATTATTGCCACTTTCTGTGTGGATGTTCCAGGCTGGCAGCCAAACAGGGCACAAGTAACATCCACAGCTTATAGACACAAGGGCTCTGACCGCAGAAGCTCCACTTCTTTACCCACTACAGTTAGGGCAAGTGAGAACTCATCAGCTATAACAGAACACTTCTTTGTCAACCCATCATAATATCTCTGCCTGCACCTCCCTCACAGTGCAGCAGTTTGTCCAGGGGCGGACCGTCACCCCCGGGGGCCCTGGTGCAGGAGAGGACCAGGGGGGAAGAGGGGGGTGCTACTGGCCGTCGGCGCGGCCCTGGGGGGGGGTGCTGGGAGCCGCGGGCGCGGTGCTCTCCTACCTCCTGGTGAGCCGCGCGGGACGCTTGTAGGAGCTGGAGGGGCAGAGGAGTGGAGGGGCGGGATCAGGCAAGAGAAGCAGGAAGCTCTCTGCTTCCCTTGCCTGACACTCCTCTCCTTTGACGGCGGCTTGCGGGGGTCGGCTGAAGGGGCCCCCTAACCGGTCGGTGCAGCTGCACCACGGTAGTTCCGCCCCTGAGTTTGTCGTGTATACCCTACTCCACTGTCTCTCAGCACAGCAGCCAGCCCTCGGCCTCGCAGTTGTGGTCACAGAAAAGATTATTTTCTCCTACACATTCCAAAGCAAAGAGCTTGAACCTCACCATTTACAATTTATTGGCCACGAAAATGCATTACTTCCACCTGATGGATACAGACAGTTTCCAAAAGCTGATGGCCATTGCAGTCCCCCAGTATCAGTTGCTCAGTCGCCATTACTTGTTTAAGAAAGCTGTGCCTTCACTACACCAGTATGTTGCAACATCACCCGTTCCTTGAGAAACTCTGTGTGTGAAAAGGTGCATATCATCACTGACACTTGGACAAGAAAACATGGCTTGGGTGTTACATCTTCTTCACTAGCTATTGGGTGACTCTGGTAGCTGTGGGGCCAGGTGGGAAGAGTTTAGTTCTCTATTCTTGAAATCCTCAAGACTTTTGGGACAAAGTGCTGTATGTATTGCTTGATCTACTACTTCTGCCTCGTCCACCTCCTCTAGGGCCTTCAGCTGGATCCTCAATCTCTCCCTTAATGTTCCAACAGTGCAGAGAGAATCCCCTATACCTCCGTACTGTTCTGCCTGGGCTCACCACCATCAGGCAGTGTTGAAATTAAAATGCATTGGAGATGTCAGTCACACAGCTGAAGAGTTTTGGACTGCTATGCAGTCTGAGTTTGACCAATGGCTGTCTCCACTAAGCCTGGAGCCAGCGAAGGCTGTGTGCGGTAATGGTGCAAACCTCGTGTTAGCCCTATGCTGGGGCAAATTTACACATGTGCCTTGCATGCCTCACCACATCAACCTGATTGTCCAGGAATTCCTGCACCATGATCCTGGCCCGGGATGAGCTTTTGCACAAGTCACGGTTGCTGTGTGCTCACTTCCGCCGTTTGCACCCCGTGCCTCATCGACTAGCATTGCAGCGACTGTGGCAGCAGCAACAAGCCCTGGTGCAGTATGTAATGAAATGTGCAATGACTCAAAGTGATCCGAATGTGATGTAAATGACAGTTGTAGAATGGACCTATGCATCAATCTACACAGTTTTGAAATGGCTAGTAAGATGGTTAGTGCTGACGATGCTCTCAGCAGCATCACTATTCCGATCATCTACATGCTGGAGCAAACTTTGAAAAGTCTGCCGTATGAGGTGGTGGTCCCATAGGAAGAAGAGGAGGATGCAGAAGGGATACCAATATCTCAAAGGTCTGGCCTCTCATTGCACAACCGGGTGGCATGGCAGTATGGACTACAGCGATAGAGGGGGGCTCATGAAAACATACAAACTGTTAGTGAAGGTGCAGGAACTAAGGAAAAAATGGAGGAGGATGAGGATGAAGAGGTGTCGGGCATAGAACAGTCAAGAGATGAAAAAGAAATTATTCCCCTTTCTGTTGTCCGAGGTTGGTGGGATAGGATGGAGGAAAGAATCTCTATTCTTACCTCGATACAAACACAACAAGGTTATGCCACTTTTAAGGATTCACAAGAACATCTACCAAAACAAACCTAAAGTGCAGTTTACAGGAAAAAATGTTAATAAACAGTTTTTCCTGCATAATCACTTGTATATGAGGCTAAATAAAGAAGAGAAAAAAAATATCCCCTTAACCACTTGTTCACACGTATAGTCCCTGACAAAAGCTATGTCGCTTATCCATTTTATGAAAATAAAAGCTTATAACCTGACGTTAAATTCATCCATTGGTTGTATAAATTACTCTTTTGAAAGCTGCAAAAAATTTAGAGAGAGGGGGAGCGCACTAAGGTGGTAAATGAGGGACACCAGCGTGTTATTAACAAAGGTAATCCACTCACCTGGTATGGTTGTGAGAGTCACAA
Source organism: Allobates femoralis (assembly GCA_033576535.1). Classification (NCBI taxonomy): domain Eukaryota; kingdom Metazoa; phylum Chordata; class Amphibia; order Anura; family Aromobatidae; genus Allobates; species Allobates femoralis. The sequence goes on along the minus strand of JARQOC010000005.1, from coordinate 484,437,777 downwards.
CCACCTGTAGAAGTTTTGGCCGCTGCAGATCCCGTGATGCAAATACATACAGTATAGAAGAAAAAGAGCCGGGGTTTGTCCGCGCTAGACCACAGGGAAAACCGAGGATGCAAGCAAATCTTTATTTACACTCAAGCCAATGCGTTTCGTGGCCACCTGGCATTGCTGCCCTGATGAAGTGGCCAGGTGGCCACGAAATGTGTTGGCTTGAGTGTAAATAAAGGTTTTCTTGCATCCTCGGTTTTCCCTGTGGTCTAGCGCGGACAAACCCGGCTCTTTTTCTCCTATACTGTATCTTTTGAAAGCTGAAACACTCCCAAATGTGGTTTAGGTTAAGAAAATAAATTGGCATCAATGCTGAAATATTGATCATTTAATGAACACAAAATGGTCAGATTTTGGCAAGACAAAAGTTTTGTCGCCCACAGAAAGTAAGTGATGTTCAAACAAATTATTAACTTAAAATCCAAATATATGTTGCATAACATTGGTGAATGACGTTGTGGTGCTATTAGAGTCATATTTAAAATTGTGTGTGACTTCCATGAGCTTGAAGGACTGCATCCATGCGGTTCAACAATGATTTATGCAATTTATTAATGAAGTCATCAGGAATAGCAAAGAATGCAGTCTTACATGCCTCCCAGAGTTCATCTAGATTCTTTAGTTTTGTCTTCCAAGCTTCCTCTTTCATCCTACCCAAACATGCTCAATGATGTTCATTTCTGGTGACTGGGCTGGCCAGTCCATGAGCATCTTGATCTTTTTAGCCTGGAGGAAATTTTTTTGTAGAGATGTATGTATGAGATGGAGCACCATCCTGCTGCAGAATTTGACCCCTTTTATTATTTGGAATGTAAGAGGTACCTAATATTTCTTGATATTTTAGACTATTGATATTGCCTTCCATCTTGCAAATGTTTCGCATACCCCCATAGTGAATGTAACCCCAGACCATGATCTTTCCACCATCAAATTTGGATTCATACAGGTTCCAGTAGGTCTCCTGCAGTATTTGCGGTGGCTGTGGTATAATTCTACTGAAGAGTCATCAGAGAAATCCACCTTCTGCCACTTTTCCAGCGTCCATCTTTTAGCAGGCTGTGGGACTTTGCAAATGCCACAGTTTTTTATTTGCCTTTTATTTAATGCTGGCTTCTGGGCACTGATTCGACCATAGAAGCCATTTCAAGACAGAATCCTCCAAATGTTCTAGTTGACACAGGAACTTGAGGTGACCAGGTCTGTTGGAGCTCTGCTGCAGTGGAAGAGGGGCTTGCTTTGGATTTTCTAACCAACAAACGTTCCTCCTGAGCAGTTGTCTTGCAGGGTCTGCCGGACCTGGCCTTGTCAAACCATCTAAAGTCTCTTCAAATTTTTTTTTTAATTCCTTATCCTTGATGCTAAGACACATTAAAGGAGCCAGCCACCTCTGCAGTGGATCTGGTCTTCAGCCTCTTGATAATCAAGGCTTTGGTCGCAGGGTGGATTTTTGGCATGTTGTCAGAGCTCAAGTTTCAGTTTAAGTGAAGGTCGGGGGTGCTGGGTTTCTTTTTAAACACACCCTCTAATTAACCGATCATTTATGGAGCACAGGTGAGGATGTAAACTAGGATTGGGTGCATTATATGACCAGGTGACAAAACTTTTGTCTTGCAAAATCTGACCATTCTGTGTTCATTGAATGATCAATATTTCAGCATTGATGCCAATTTATTTTCTTAACCTAAACTACATTTGGGAGGGTTTCAGCTTACAAAAGAGTAATTTATGAAACCAATGGATAAATTTAACATCAGATTATAAGTTTTTATTTAGATAACATGGATAAGCGACATAATTTTTGTCAGGGACTGCAGCATTTTTGCTTTTTTTTACCCTTTACAATTGGGAGGGCTCTCACTTATACATTTTGTAGGTCCCTCCCTCATACATAATTTTTATATATATTCCCCAGCATTCTACAATGAGAGGTACACAATTCCCATTGGGATTTTGGGATTTACCCTCCTCCTCCTGCCATACCACCTCCATGTCATTCTGCGGCCCTCAATTTAAGTTTTCAGAGGGCCAGCAGGTGTAAGGAAACCTGATTTTGTGAGTGTCCTCACATGACTTTTTACCATATGTTTCGTAGGGACTGCTCTTACTTATACATTTGGGCGGTCTCTCCCTCATTGTTACTCAGATAGTGGAATACATGTATTGCATAGCACTGTACAGTGCCAGCAACAACGTGCCCGTTGGTAAGTTGGGCTTTACCCTCCTCCTCCTCCAACACCAACTCTATGTCATTTTGTGGCCCTCAGTTCATGTTTTCAGAGGGTCAGAAGGTAACAGTAATTTTGTGAGGGGCTTCACATGGCCCTATACCATACATTTGGTAGGAGCTGCTGTTACTCATACATTTGGGCAGTCCCTCTCTCATTGTTACTTAGATAGTAGAATACATATTCCATAGCACGTTACAATGGCAGCTACAGTGTGTCCCATTGGTGTGTTGGGCTTTACCTTCCTCCAACACCACCTTCATGTCATTTTGTAGCCCTAGTTCAAGTTTTCAGAGTGCCTGCAGGTGTAAAGAAATCTGAGTTTTGGGAGGGGCATCACATGGTCTTTACCATATGTTTGTAGGGACTGCTGTTATTCATTTGGGCACTTCGTCCCTCATTGTTACTCAGATAGTGGATTACATATTTCATAGCACTTTACAATGACAGCTACAACACGCCTCTTTAAATGTTGGGCTTTACCCTCCTCCAACACCACCTCCATATCATTCTCTGGCCCTTAATTAAAATTTTCAGAGGGCCAGCAGGTTTAAGAAAATCTGAGTTTTGGGAGGGGCCTCACATGACCCTGAACCATATGTTTGGGAGGACCCTCATCTTATATTTGTGAGACGCTCCTCCTCTATTCATTTGGGTGGGCCCTCCTTTATTTATTTGGGAGGCCCCTCTATACATTTGGAATGGCCCTACTCTATACATTTTGAATGCCAGTTCACTATTAAATAACAGTCATACAGTGTCCAGTTAGCATCACACAGACTTTTTATTGCAAGGGCTGCTGCCTTGTGAGAGTTGTATTTCACTCACTCATTTGGGAGGGCCTACAGGGGCCCTCTACAATTACTCTTGGAAGGTCAAGGAATTCCTTAGTTGTAGAGGTGGGCAATGGCATTGTTTTTGACATGCCCCACATTCAAGAAAAATGGCATAAGCAAAACCATGGTTGATGCCACTGAAGGTCATACAGTGCCTTGTGAAAGTATTCGGCCCCCTTGAACTTTTCAAACTTTTGCCACATTTCAGGCTTCAAACATAAAGATATAAATTCTAATATTTTTGTGAAGAATCAACAACAAGTGTGAACACAGTCGTGAAGGGAAAGAAATTTATTGCATATTTTACACTTTTTTAACAAATAAAAAACTGAAAAGAGGGGCATGCAATTTTTATTCGGCCCCTTTACTTTCAGTGCGGCAAACTCACTCCAGAAGTTCAGTGAGGATCTCTGAATGATCCAATGTTGTCCTAAATGACTGGTAATGATAAATAGAATCCACCTGTGTGTAATCAAGTCTCTGTATAAATGCACCTGCTCTGTGATATTCTCAGGGTTCTGTTTCAAGTGCAGAGAGCATCATGAAGACCAAGGAACACACCAGGCAGGTCCGAGATACTGTTGTGGCAAAGTTTAAAGCTGGATTTGGATACAAAAAGATTTCCCAAGATTTAATCATCTCAAGGAGCACTGTGCAAGCAATCATATTGAAATGGAAGGAGTATCAGACCACTGCAAATCTACCAAGACCCTGCCGTCCCTCTAAACTTTCATCTCGATCAAGGAGAAGACTGATCAAGTATGCAGCCAAAAGCCCATGATCACTCTGGATGAACTGTAGTGATCTACAGCTGAGGTAGGAGAGTCTGTCCGTAGGACAACAATCAGTTGTACACTGCACAAATCTGGACTTTATGGAAGAGTGGCAAGAAAAAAGCCATCTTCTCAAAGATATCCATAAAAATCTCGTTTGAAGTTTGCCATAAGCCACCTGGGAGACACACCAAACATGTGGAATAAGATGCTTTGGGCCAGATGAAACCAAAATCGAACTTTTTGGCCACAATGCAAAATTATATGTTTGGTGTAAAAACAACACAGCTCATCACCCTCAAAACACCATCCCCACTGTCAAACATGGTGGTGGCAGCATCATGGTTTGGGCCTGCTTTTCTTCAGCAGGGACAGGGAAAATGGTTAAAATTGATGGGAAGATGGCCGGAGCCAAATACAGGACCATTCTGGAAGAAAACCTGTTGGAGTCTGCAAAAGACCTGAGACTGGAACGGAGATTTATTTTACAACAAGACAATGATCCCAAACATAAAGCAAAATCTACAATGGAATGGTTCAAAAATAAACGTATCCAGGTGTTAGAATGGCCAAGTCACAGTCCAGACCTGAATCCAATCGAGAATCTGTGGAAAGAGCTGAAAACTGCTGTTCACAAACACTCTCCATCCAACCTTTCTGAGCTCGAGCTGTTTTGCAAGGAGGAATGGGCAAGAATTTCAGTCTCTCGATGTGCAAAACTGATAGAGAAATACCCCAAGCGACTTGCAGCTGTAATCGCAGCAAAAGGTGGCGCTACAAATTATTAATTCAAGGGGGTCGAAAAATATTGCACGCCCCACTTTTCAGTTTTTTATTTGTTAAAAAAGTTCAAAATATCCAATAAATTTTGTTCCACTTCACGATTGTGTCCCACTTGTTGTTGATTCTTCACAAAAATATTAGAATTTTATATCTTTATGTTTGAAGCCTGAAATGTGGCAAAAGGTTGAAAAATTCAAGGGGGCCGAATATATTCACAAGGCACTGTATATACATTTAGGAGTGCTCTCATGTATTCATTTGGGAGGGCCCTCCTTTATACATTTGGTAGAGTCTTCCTCTATACATTTGGAAGGGCCCTCCACTATACATTTGAGAGTGTACTCACTTATTAATATTGAGAGGACCTCAGTCATTTGACAGGGCCCATAGCCGGTCCTCCACCATAATTTGCACTCCATTACTCTTAATCCAGGTCCACAGCCCAGTCTCAGGTTATTGGTTGGATTGCAGACAATGCCTCCAGTCTGTTGACCAGCAGCATCACCAAGTTTTCCACATGGTCCAGTCTTGGTAGCCAAGAGGCTGGGCCAGAAACTCCTCAACCTGGTCCTTATTCCTCCCCAATTATGAGTTCCAGGATACATATGTCACCAAACTTGTACACTCTGAGGAACTATTTACGATATATCTTATTCATTCTGGGCTCACATTTTGCACCATTCAAGAGGGAAATGAGTAGGTGAAGTGCAGAGATGCACACATATTCAATCACCCATGGCCAGAAGAGAGACACATTGGGAAACATCAATTATTGTCTCAAGAGGTGGAAGATGATGATGATGAGGAGAAATAGGTGCCATCAGGTCAGCCTAAAATCTCAACTCAGGAGGAGGATCAGATAGAGAAATTGGAAGATGAAGTGGTCGATGAAGTCACTGATCCAACCTGGAATAGTAGCATACATAGTAAGCAGAGCAGCACAGAGGTGGATGGATATGTAGCACAAAAACAAGCAGAAGGAGGTAGTGGCTTGACTAGAGTGAGAACTGGATCAAATGTTCCAAAAAGCATTCCCAGACGGCCAGATCTCAAATTATTCTTTCAGTGAAAAATAGTGTAATTTGCAGCATCTTCTATTCCAAGCTGAGCAGAGGCAAGAAGAATGTCAACCTGAGCACCAGCAGCACACTCAAGCACATGGCAGTTAAGCACCCCACCTAGCAGAACACCTCTGTTCAAAATCTGTGTCTCCAGGTAAAACTACTGCCATTTGAACTGTGCTATGTCGCTCCAATCTGCTGTCTAGGAAGAAGGCACTCATACGTAATGCTCACAACCTGCGTTTGCACAGACACAGCAAATCAGCAGCAACTACAACCACTTTGTTGTCCCAGCAAAGCGTGCACTTGTCCCTGCCCCAGATATTGCAAAGGAAATGTAAATAACCAGCCATGCTACCACAGTCACAAACACTAATTGGCCAGATTGCCAGATTGCTAGACCTGGAAAAGTTGCCATTTCAGCTAGTGGGAATGGAGTCTTTCTGTGACTTCTTCACCATGGCTGCTCCACAGTCTTGGTTCCCAGCCGCCCTAGTTCTGATGCCCTACTTGAGGTCTCTTTCAGCCTGTATGATTCTGATATTTGGGTACACACTTGGACATTGTGGAAAAGCACCACTGGCATGATGTAGCCAATGAGGTCCTCCAACCAAACTCTGTAACACTGCCCATTACCTCAGTAAGGCTAGGGTCACACATAGCAATCCATTTTTGGAAGTGATTTCCATGACCAATCCGTTTTTTTTGGGGTGCTTTTTGAGCCTCCTGCACTTCCTCAGGTCTCAGCCTTACATATAAGAATAAGGCTAGGGTCACACATAAGCCCTTGGTCCGTTTTTGGCATAAGATTTTGGATTTTTTTTCTAAGTCCAAAAACTGAAAGAAAAATGGATTAGATGTAATAAACACCCTATCCGTTTTTTTCTGCACCTAAAAACAATGCTAGGAACGTTTTTGACCCGTTTAAAAAAAAAAAAATTTTTAACAAAATGTTTGGGGGCACAGGAGGCTCAAAAAGCACCCAGAAAAACGGATTGGTCATGGAAAACACTTCCAAAAACGGATGATTGCTATGTGTGACCCTAACCTAACATGAGTACAGATAATGAATTAGGCTGTGGTCACAGTTGCCATGCATTTTTTTAATGATTTTACAAAACTAATGCGTTTTTTCATGTCAGCATGAGTTTTGTAAGGTGTGTGATGGCTCCCTGCGTTTTTGGCTGCTTTTTTGAATCTGCACCTAAAAATAGTGCTTGTAGTATTTTTTTGAGCGTTTTTTTGAGCGTTTTTATAACATGGGTTCCTATGGGAAACGCATGCAAAAACGCATGTACAATTAGTACCTTTTAGTGCCATTCAAAAACGCATGCGTTTCCCATAGGAGCCCATGTTAAAAAAACGCATGCGTTTCCGGAGACGCATGCGTTTTTTTAACATGGGCTCCTATGGGAAACGCATGTGTTTTTGAATGGCACTAATTGTACATGCGTTTTTGCATGCGTTTTCCATAAGGCCCCTTATTAAAAAACGCATGCGTTTTTGGATATGCTCCAAAAACGCATGGGACAGTCACACATGCTTTTTGGCTATTAGGGCATGCGTTTTTTAACATGGGGGCCTATGGGTGCGTTTTTTACATGCGTTTTTGAAAACGCAGGTCTCCAAAAACGCATGTGAAAAATGCTACTGTGACCCCAGCCTTATGCTCTATAGGTATGCTGTTTATTTGAAAATTTTACCCACACGTCCCTTTAACTAGTGAAATTCTACATAATACCTCTGTTAACATTCTCCAAATACTGCTGACAAATGCAGCACCCCAGTAGGTGGTTGGAAGGTATAGGAACAAAACTTTGTCCGAGTGTGAAACTAATGGCACTTCCCCTGTATTATGTCCTACCCAATATGTTGTCGAGTAAGCAGGCACTGATGCCCCCTGCACAAAACCTGCAGTTGCACATAAACAACAAATATTTAGCATTGTACATTGGGTGTTTATCGTATATACTACTGATGGCAAGCTAAATTTGACCCCAAAAATTAGAGATGGCAGAAGGACGCTGTTAATATTTTGGACTTTTTGACACAGGTCAAACAAAATGTGACCCAAAATCTAAAGGTGGCAAAAGGACCAGTGTTTTTTAAAGGACACGAGAAAATGGAAGTACTATATTTGACAGTATTTACCGTATATACTCGCGTATAAGCCGAGTTTTTCAGCCCAAAAATTGGGCTGAAAAGTCCCCCCCTCGGCTTATACGCAAGTCAATACGGCCCCCCTCATAATTTGGCGCCCCCACCTCACTTGCTGGGCCCCCCCGCATGCAGCGCTGCGCATATACATTACCTGTCTAGCAGCTGTCACCCTCCGATGGCGGATCGCGGCTCCCGTCTCCGGCTTCCATCTTCCTCTGTGTCTTCCTTGTCATGTGACAGGCCGGCGTCGCGATGACGTCATCGCGATGAGCCCCGGTCACAAAGCAGGAAGACAGAGAGGAAGATGGAGCCCGGAGCCGGGAGCCGCGATCCGCCATCGGAGGGTGACAGCTGCTAGACAGGTAATGTATATGCGCAGCGCTGCATGCGGGGGGGCCCAGAAAGTGAGGTGGGGGCGCCAAATTATGAGGGGGCCCTGCTGGGGCCCTGTATACTACCACTGGGGCTGTATATACCACTGGGGCTGCTGGATACTACCACTGGGGATGTATACTACCACTGGGGCTGTATACTACCACTGGGGCTGAATATACCACTGGGGCTGCTGTATACTACCACTGGGGCTGTATACTACCACTGGGGCTGTATACTACTACTGGGGCTGTATGTATACTACCACTGGGGCTGTATACTACCACTGGGGCTGTATACTACCACTGGGGCTGAATATACCACTGGGGCTGCTGTATACTACCACTGGGGCTGTATACTACCACTGGGGCTGTATACTACCACTGGGGCTGTATACTACTACTGGGGCTGTATGTATACTACCACTGGGGCTGTATATACCACTGGGGCTGCTGTATACTACCACTGGGGCTGTATACTACCACTGGGGCTGTATACTACCACTGGGGCTGTATACTACTACTGGGGCTGTATGTATACTACCACTGGGGCTGTATATACCACTGGGGCTGCTGTATACTACCACTGGGGCTGTATACTACCACTGGGGCTGTATATACCACTGGGGCTGCTGTATGCTACCACTGGGGCTGAATATACCACTGGGGCTGCTGTATACTACCACTGGGGCTGTATACTACTACTGGGGCTGTATGTATACTACCACTGGGGCTGTATATACCTCTGGGGCTGCTGTATATACCTCTGGGGCTGCGTGTATATTACCACTGGGGCTGTATATACCACTGGGGCTGTATATACTACTGGGGCTGCGTGTATACTACCACTGGGGCTGCTGCTGTATACTACCACTGGGGCTGCTGTATATACCTCTGGGGCTGCTGTATACTACCACTGGGGCTGCTGCTGTATATACCACTGGGGCTGCTGCTGTAAGACTGCTGGGGCCTGTATATACCACTGGGGAGGCTGCTGTATACCACACTGCTGGGGGCTGTATACCTGTGCTGGGGTCCACCCTCGGCTTATACACGAGTCAATAGATTTTCCCAGGTTTTGTGGGCAAAAGTAGGGGGGTCGGCTTATACACGGGTCGGCTTATACACGAGTATATACGGTAAATAGCTCATTAGGATGCTGTTAATATTTTGGACTTTTTGGCACAGGCCAAGTAAAATGTGACCCCAAAAATTACAGGTGGCAGAAGAACCAGTGTTTTTTAAATGATACCAGATAATGTAACTACTTTATAATCTTTATTATATAGTATGCACTTTGTGGTGAAAATTTTAGTTAAAAAGAGCTGTTTGTCTAAAATGCAGGTAATGGAATGCTACCCTGCTTTCTTTCTCTCTGCTCCGAAGTTTGTCCTTACACTATTCTTAGCTAGCAAAACTTGATGCAGCTCTTAAAAAAGCTGTTGGTCTAATATGTAGTTACTGGAATTCTGTTCTGATTTCTTTGTCCCTGCTCCAAAAGCTGTCTCTACACTATTCTCAGCTAGTAGAGACTTGATGTAGCTCTTAAAAGAGCTGTTAGTTTAATATGTAGGTACTGGAATGCTACTCTGCTTTCTCCGTCGCTGCTCCAAAAACTGTCCCTACACTATTCTGAGCAAGTAGAGACTCAATGTAGCTCTTAAAAGAGCTGTTGTGTTATATTTTGGTGGCAGGTATACTCTCCCTAGACCCTGCACATTCTATACCTATGCTCTCACTACACTGTTTTCAGATGCAATGTACACAAGATGGTGATGGCAGGGTGTTATTTAGACCTTATGATGCTGGGCAGCATGCCAATCACAGTAATGACACAACCAAGATGGCTAGGGCATTACTGTGATTGGCAAGCATGCCCAGCAAGTTTAGCAGCAAAAAATCATGCATCAAACATGCTGGGCAGGACACTCGAATCTCACAAAGTGAGCACACAAATACTCTGTGAACACTGAGTATGGTAGGTCAGACTTGCATCTGCCCCAGCTCCTGACGGCTCCGCTAAAAACGTAGAAGTTTTCAGCAGAAGTGGCCAGCGTTAATGGTAAGCTCTGGCTGCCGATGCTGCCCCATAGCAACCTGCAGTGTACCTTGACAAAGTTTCCTCTGCGTTGCTGAAAAGTGGACCTCCTACAGCTCTGTGTGCGGCCGCTGTCGAGGTAAACTGTGGGTTGCTATAGGGCAGTGTCGGCAGCCAGGGCTTCCCGTTAACGCTGGCTACTTCTGCTGAAAACTTCTAAGTTTTCAGCGGAGCTGTCAGGAGCTGGGGTAGACGCAAGTCTGACCCAAGTCTAACCCAAGTACCGTAATATTCGTGCAATTACCGAATAGTGACAAGTAAATTTGCCATCACTAATAGTGGTTAAGTGTACAACACCATATATATAACAGTAGGGATCTTTAGGCAAGACTCCTAACACTATAATGCTTACCTCAATACATAATAGAGTGTCATGAACAAAGAGAATCATGCTGGCTTAAACGTCACCCAAATTAACAAGGTCTGCGTCAGATGTTGAGGAACCAGGACAAACTGACGATAAATGGGCTACTGGAATAAATCATATATTGTCAAGGCAAGAGAACCTGGATCTGATTAATTACTACTACAACAGTAGACCAAATGAGAGAGGATATATGAAGTGTATGAGGAAACCATGGATGGATACAAGATCTGCATGTCCATTGACTGTAATCCAAGGTTTCAATGTCATAAAGAGAAAGCTATCATCACAACTTGAGATAGATCAACTGCACTGCACACCCACACCACAGGAATACCTGGAAGAAATCCTGATCCAGTCCTGCCACTAGAGAGTACTGCAGCTGATCTGAAACAGAAAATCATAGATAAACTAAATACCATAAATCCCAGAGATTGACTGCCAAGGCTCAGCAGAGAAATACCATAAGACAGTACACTAGAAGATGCCAATAGAGCACTTGCCTACCACCACCATATCTCAAACTAATAAACTGATCTATGCCACTGCCTACTTGGATGTGGCTGACATGGAGAAATCTACCAATGGCTGGAGAAAGCTGGACTACAAGACAGCACAGAGGCACTAATCATAGTGGCATAAGAGCAGGCGCTAAGTACCAGATCCATAGGAGCAGGGATTTACCACACAAGACAATGCCCAAAGTACAGACTGTGTAAGGAAACCTCAGAACAATGCAACACATAGTGGTAGGACACAAAATGCAAGCAGGAACAGCATATACCAAATTCAACAACCAAGTAGCAGGACGTGCATATTGGAATCTGTAAAACATATGGGAGACCCCAGGAAAAGTGTGGAGAATGAAAAGGCTAAAATCCTGTAGGACTTCAAGATACACAGACAAGCAGGTGTTGGCTAACCAACCAGATATCATGGATTCCAGTGGTGATAGAAGCACTTGGAGCAGTAACCTCTAAGTCGAAAAAATGACTCAACAGATCCCAGGAGCAACATCTGAACTCTGACCAAAGAAATGCAGTGCTGGGAACAACTAAGATACCGCGGAGAACCCTCAAACTCCCAGGACTCTGGTAGAAAACCCAAGAATGAGGAAGGACATAAAACCACTACACAGGGGGTGGGAAAGTAGTGTGTAGTTTTATGTATATCTATACAGTATATATGTGTCTATAATATCATAATAGTATAACCAATAAGGGAATGAAAATGTTTTTTTATACCACAAAGAGGGGCAGTACGGTAATATAGAGAGCTCTTAAAACATTTCGCTTACACCTCTCTTCCGCGTGCAGTGCTTATAGATGTCATTATCTTTATGCATTGTACTTATCCTAACAAGCTTTTCTATATGTGGTGATGCATTCATGAATACAGAAGAGCTGTACAATAAGTGCCTACTGGACAGGATCCTTTATTGAAGAGTTGATTTCCTATTCCAAAGTGATAATGAGTAACAGTTATCAGTCCGGCTGAATCTCTGCGTACGGCATATAGTAATTACCCAGACAATTACAAACATAACATTGTCAGCTTTAATGCCTGTCTCTTAACTTCATACATACGGCTAAAATGTATCATATGGTAATGCCTCCCATTCTCATTCCCAACACATAGCCCGTCGCTTTTGTTTGCACAGCCCAACTAGCTGACGTCGATCCTGACCTTCTGCTTCCTGACAAGATGCAAGAGTCAATATCATTTGTTTGGAGAACTATAATACAATCATGGAATTGTATCGCTACCGAGATTGGAAAGCTGTCTCCTTTGTATAAAAGAATACTAATGCTAAGATATGTTCAATCCTGCTCATTTAACAGATGTAGTAATTTGCTTGCTTGTTTTATGGAGTGATAGAGAATAGCTAATAAGGGAGGAAGGGATTTATCCTAGTTTCCTCCACTTCGGTCAGGTGCAGCAATGACTACTCCAGTACTGGCACACACATCCTGATCACAATTCAGTCCAAATAAGTAAGCATGTGCAGATGCAAACCCACATGAAACAATGGGGGCTGATTCATCTTCAATAATTATGGATCTGCCATTCTCACTTTTCTGTCCTTAATACGTACTACTTTAATTTTTAGCCGTCAAGCTCTAAATTTAAAGGACTTTATATCAGGGACAACCCCAGTTGATTTTGCTTAGTATTCTGTGTTCCCACAATGAGTTTTGGGTGAGCTTTTTGATGCTGCGTATATTCATTGCAAAAAAAGGCAGCATCTTAGGCTACATTCAGACACAGCGCTTTTGTGAGGATCTGTTTTCCAGCTGCAAAACTGCATCAGCTTTTCGAAAAAGTGCATCAAAAATGGATCATCCGTTTTTGATCTGATTTGGTGCATTTTTAGCTGATCCGTTTTTTAAGCCCATAAACACTGGTTTCAATGGAAAAAGCGGATCAGAAAAATGCCACACAAATTGACATGCTCCTGGTTTAGGCAGTTTTCTGCCCAAAAAAATTGACCACCTCCAAACATTGTGACTGAATGACAAATCTTAAAAACTCACTGACTTGGCTCTGAATCTCTGAAATTGATCCGTTTCACGGCACTGACACTGCAAAAACAGATCCTCACATAACAGATCAAAAACATGTGTCTGTATGTAGCCTTACAAAGTGGATGGGATTTATAGAAATCTCATCCTCACTATTCATTTTTTTATGCTATGTAATCTAAGGCTAGGGTCACACTTGCCAAATTCTAAGTCCCCTGCGTTGTTTGCAGAAAACTTGGAATTTTTTTCTCCCTCCGCAGCCTATCCATGATACACAGTGGGTTGCTAGGGGCCGCGTTCTCCGCTCTGCAGCCTGCGTGAAGGCTGTGGAGGGAGAAAAAAATTCTAAGTTCTCTGCAAACAACGCAGGGGACTTAGAATTTGGCAACTGAGGTCTTAAAACTTAATGTTACTTCACTTTTTCTCTTAGGTATTTATTTCTTAGTGTATGTATATATACTGTCTCCATAAGGGTGATAGCAAGCTCCCAGACCTTGTATGTATATAGTTACTTACAGACTATGGATCTACTATGTAAATATGCATTGTAATCTAATTAGGGATGGGCGAATCTACTCGCTAGTACTCCTTACTCGGCGAGTAGTAAGGGACTCGCAGGACTCTGTACTCTGCGAGTTTCCCAGCGTTTACTCGCACGAGTCCAATGCAAATCAATGGCAAACGCTGACAAAACTAGGATTGCCATTGTCTTGCATTAGACTCGGCTACTGTGCCAGTGATAGCAGGGAAACTCGCAAAGTAACTGCTGTTACTTTGCGAGCTGAGTCCGGCTGTCTGCTCTGTGCAGGCTGCCACAGCTCCAGGGTCCTAGAGCCCGCCTGCTCACAGAGATGATGTAGCAGTGCTGAGATTGTTTTCAGTCTGCTCATTCCCTGTGCATAGACATCTATATCTATGCACAGGGGATGTAGCAGAGAGGACATCGCGTTTTGGACTGCGTCAGACAGAAGAGGATTTTTTTAATTAAAGATGGAGTCCCTAATGGCTTTTTTTTTTATTTCAAATAAAAATTTTCTCTGTGTTGTGTTTTTTTAACCCTTTATTGGAGATTCTTAGTGGCTGGGTCAAACGTGGCCTGACATTAAGAATCTTGGGCTTAATACCAGCTTGTATAACAAAGCTGGTATTAACCCCTTTATTACCCAGCGTGCCACCGCCACCAGGGCCGCTGGAAGAGCGGGGTTCAGCGCCAGAGGATGGCGCTTCAATGAACGCGCCATCTTCTGGGGCGGCTGCGGGCTGCAATTTGCAGCGGGGGGTGCCCAGAAAGCTTGGGCATCCCTGTGCTGCGGATTCCAGCCCCCAGCTGCTTAGCTGTACCTGGCTAGACATAGAAATTGCGCGGAGCCCCACGCATTTTTTTTTTATTATTTCATGAAATTCATGAAATAATAAAAAAAAGGGCTCCCCTATATTCTTGTGTCCGGCCAGGTACAAATAGGCACCTAGGGGTTGGGGCAGCCCGTTGCTGCCTGCTGGATCCGGCTGGTTCCAGAAATACGGCGAAGCCCACGTGAAATTTTTTTCTGACAAATCCATAAAACAATGTAAATAAAAGGGACTGCATCTTTATTAACCCCTGGACCATGGGCGAGGGGTTAATAAAGATGCAGTCCCTTTTTTAGGATTGTTTTATTGATTTTTCAGAAAAAAAATTACATGGGCTTCGCCGTATCTTTAATTAAAAAAATCCTCTTCCGTTCGACGTAGTCCAAAATGCGATGTCCTCTCTGCTACATCCCCTGTGCATAGATATAGATGTCTATGCACAGGGATGAGCAGACTGAGAACAATCTCACCTCTGCTACATCAGGCAGCAGGCGGGCTCTAGGACCCTGGAGCTGCGGCAGCCAGCACACAGAGCAGACAGGACTCTTATCTGTGCGAGTTTCCCAGCGATTACTTGCAAAGTAAACGAATCCAATGCAAATCAATGGGAATACTAGGATTGCTTCAGGCTGAAGCTTCCGAGACACATCTGTGATTTGTAAATCGCACACTACTCGCTATTACTCGCTTCCCCATTCATTAACATTGGACTCGCTAGACTCGCAACGAGTAGCGAGTCCCGGGCTCGGACTTGCTAGAATCAAGCGATTCCGTGTAATTTAGGATTCGCCCATCACTAAATCTAATTGTATCTAATGATCTGTAAACACAACTAGTTTTGTCTCCTTACAGACCCCAATGCGAACTGAGTCCTAAGGTTATCTGTATCAAATATACTTACGAGTACTTGTCTTTATCTTGGATGTTAACCTGTTACATTTCAAAACCAATAAAATCTTTTGAACAAGAATTTGGCAAGTGTGACCCTAGCCTAAGGCCGGCTTTACACTATCGTTTTTTAGTGTGAACCTGACAGCCCTGGACCCGATTTTCGACATAATGTAGCCCTATGGTGCCAGGTAGGGCCGGATAGCAGTGATTTTCCATCCAGTTTTGTCCCTGTCCGACAGCATCAGGCTGCATTCGATTTTTGCCCCGGACACAAAATCAGAGATTACAGCATTTTTGTGTCCGGGGCAAAAAGTTAAACAAAACCGGATCCAACCGGATCTGGTGCGATCCATTGTCCAATAACATGGGAGTCTATTGGCGCCAGATCGCACCAGGTCCGACGGAAAATCTGTCTGTTCCCGGACGCTGGGTGCTGTAGCTCAGAGACCTCTTGGCTGAGATTCCAGAACAGCTCCCCGCTAGCCGTGATTTTAAAATTTCAGCAGCTGCGGGCTGCCAATTCCAGCACAAAACAGGACCGGAGGGCATATTTCTCCTATGGTTCTTTTTGTCTGGAGCTGTCAGACTGTGTCCAGTGCTTCCTGCAAAACGCCAGACACAGCCTGACATCTCAAAAACCGTGGGTGAAGCTGGCCTCCCCTGCTGAAGTTTATATGCAGATTATCCCAGTAGAATTGCCTTAGGCCGGCTTCACACCGGGATTTTTGGCTGACAGATTGTGTCTGGTGTTTTGTAAACCTGACAGCCCTGGTATAAGCAGAACAGGAGGGCAAATCTGCCCTTTGATCCTGCTATTTGCCGGCGTCGTTTCTGTAGCTGTCTAGTGCTGAAATTTCAGCACCGCAAGTGCAGGGGAGCTGGCTGAAATTTCAGCCATGGAGCCTGTCATGGTGGTGAATGAGCGCGGCTGCTTATAACAGTCACCACTTTCAGTACCATGGATCCGAAACTGATCTGTTTTTTGTCAGATTCAGGGTGATCCGGCGTCCATAGACTCCAATGCTATGGGCGCCAGATCCGAGAGATCCGTTTTGTCCGGATTTTTGCATCGGACACAAAAAATGCAGACTCAATGCAAAAATCGGACAAAACCGGATCCTCCCGAAAAACCACAAAACTGGATGGCAAATAACAGCCCTCCGGCCCCATAGGGATCCATGGGTGAAAATTCGGATCTCGGTTTGTCCGGTTCACACCGGACAGACCTGGATGCGAAAAATCGCGGTGTGAAGCCGGCCTTAGATGTGAATATCTGCTGGTAAAAACCGCATATGCATTTTTAATGTATATTATTAATGCATATCTGCTGCGAAAGTGGACTAAAAAAATGCATGTAATCAGACTATATCAATTAACAGGGGCGTAACTACAACAGTTGCAAGGGTTCCGATCGCACCCGGGGCCTAGGGGTCCCCAAAAGTTCCTTTGGACTATAGAAAAAGGCTATTGCTGTTAAAGATTTGTAATAGTCGGGGGCCCCGTTGGAACTTTCGCATCGGGGCTCATGAGCTTCAAGTTACCCCACTGTCAATAAACTTTTGTCAAAGCTAAATATAAGGAATGATAAAAAACAGTTTAAGGAAAACATGACATACCAAGAAGAGACAAAAAATGTGTCAAAAACATGATAAAAATGTATGTAATAAATGCAGTCAAAAATACAATTAAAAATATGCAAGAAAAATAATTGACATGATATTTAGCAGTAGGACTCATGCCTTGTTAAAAAGTATCTTCTTTATTGTACAACTCAGAATAAATAATACAAAAGTTAAAAGATGCAAATGTGTTTCAGAGCTAGGTCCTTAATTATTGCATAAAGAGAAATGTAACTTTTAGGTATTGCAATCACTTTACCTACACTCCATGTTGCAGAAATCAACAATCGAAGGGCATCAGGAATTGTGGGAAAATGATTTACACACACTGTTCTCGGATTTGGTTTCAAAATCCCGACCTGGTG
This sequence comes from Allobates femoralis, assembly GCA_033576535.1. NCBI lineage: Eukaryota > Metazoa > Chordata > Amphibia > Anura > Aromobatidae > Allobates > Allobates femoralis. Next base: position 484,420,314 of record JARQOC010000005.1, on the reverse strand, counting down.
ACAAATTCTCTTTAGAGGGTTCGACCACATGCTGCAGAATTTACCATAATCACGGCCATTGCTGCAGCCTGACCTTTGGCCACACGTGGCTGCACTGACTTGCCTTTTACTACTTCCCACAATGATCTCTTGGTGACTTATTGATGTTGCAGAATTTCTGCACCTATTATGTACAATAGATTACTTGTAATTATTTTCATGCATTTTTGAGTGCATTATATTACTTGGTTTTTATTTCATTTTGACCCTGCAATTTTGGTCTTTGGTTGGTGCGTCATGATTTTAACAAAGCAGCCTTATTTCTGACCCTTCCTTTCATTTGTCATTGACAAAACTTTATTCATACTGTCATGTTTGAAATGCATTTGTTTTTTAAGCATTTTCCCCAGTGGAAACTCACTATAAACACATATGTATTTTTATCTACAGATTTTTTGCATCTAATATAAGTCTATGTGAAAAATCTACACATAAAAATCCGCAAGAGAAGTTAATACCGATATTTTTCACTTTATAATGACGCACCGGATTATAAGACGCACCTCAAATTTGGTGAAGGAAAAGAGAAAAAAATGTTTAACTTTCAATGGGGTTCATTTTATAATGTCCATGTCCATCTTACAAATCATATATATGCCCCTCATGCTGGTATATATATAACCCTCATGCTGGTATATATATAACCCTCATCATGGTATATGGTCCCCTACACTGGGATATAGTCCCCCAACCTCGATATGGCACTCTTACATTGGATATAGCCCCTCTGTGCTTGCACGTAGCCCCACTGTGCAAGCAATATACCCCCCTGTGCCAGCACATATAGCACCCCTGTGATGGTACACAGCCAGTATGCGTAAACACATGGCAGCCAAGCACCCTAGTTGGTGGGTGGAAAAACAGGGTACCAAATCAGTGTCTGGGGTTCAAACCACTGCATGTTGCCTGTGATCCGTTCCCATGGATCTAGAGCTACACTCTATCTCCCCTCCCTTTTTTCCTATATCTTACTATTTGATAATAGTTGGGGTCAGGTTATGACCCTGTTACTATGCTAATAGACAAAAAGTGATACTTGAATAATTTAATTTATCATTTAAAATATTTAATATTTTTGTTGCCATTCTTAAATTTGTCTACCAACAAAAATAATATTATTTAATCTCTTATGGTCATCCACAATATTATTATTATTAAATTTATATTCATTATTCATTATTATAGAGCCATTTATCCCATGCCGCATTACATGTGAAAAGGAGTAAACATACACAAGTACAATACACATGAGCAATACAAGGCACACACAAATACTGAAGGAGAGGCGACCCTACCCACGAGGGCTCACAGCCTACAAGGGATGGGTGAGGATACAGTAGGTGAGGATAGAGGACCCTGCCCACAAGGGCTCACAGCCTTACAAGGGATGGTGAGGATACAGTAGGTGAGGATAGAGGATCCTGCTCACAAGGGCTCACAGCCTACAAAGGGATGTGCTGAGGCTATACAGGGGAGGTCGAGTGAGGAGAGAGGACCTTGCCCAGTGAGGGCTCACTGTCTACAAGGAATGGGTGAGGATACAGTAGGAAGGAATAATCTGCAAATATACAAATATATTTGATAATCCAGCACTTTCAGCTCTCAATGAAACCTGAGTAATGAATTTTTCTGTACATTATAATTCTACATAGACTCATCAAACTTAATTTACTGATTTTACAACTTAAGTAAATGCACAATGCAATATTTGTATTTAGTGAAAACATCTGTACTACTGAAGCATTTACAGCTGACAATCCCGGGCCGTGCCCCTTCCCATGTGTGACATATATAACTCACAGCACTAGCAAGCAAAATGGCTTTCTAAAAGAAATAAATAGAATAATTTCATGTTTCCTGGAAGGATATTATTGTGTTACTCAAATAGTCTTTTTATTGGCCGTTATTGAGCACACATGTCACACATAAATACAAATATCACAGTGACGATAATGTGGCAGAGGTTAAATGACCATGTAAGAAACAACAAAAGGAAGGATTATATTATTATTCTACTTAAAATATTACTACATGGTGAAAGGAAAATGGAAGCATTTGTGGGATCCACAAGTAAAACTGCACGTGCAGAAGAAAACACAGCTTACATACAGATAAATGATACTTAAAATATTTAGCAACCTTTAATTAGTGGACCCAATAGGCAACTTTTTATGGTCTTTATCAAGAAAGTGTGCCTCACAGGGTAATTTAATAAAGACAGGCCTGAATAAGAAGCTTCTTAAATATAAAGACCCATATGTTATAAACTGTATGGTTATAAAAAAATTAATTATATCTCCAAAAAATCACATATCATTCAGGGGAGAAACAGAAATACCGTATATACTCGTGTATAAGCGAGTTTTTCAGCACATGGGGGCCTGTATATACCACAGGGGGGGACTGTTGTATACTGCCACAGGGGGGAGACTGCTGTATACTACACTGGGGAGACTGCTGTATACTACCACTGCAGAGGCTGCTGTATACTACCAATGGGGAGACTGCTGTATACTACCACTGGGGAGACTGCTGTATACTACCATTGCGGAGGCTGCTGTATACTACCAATGGGGAGGCCTGTATACCACTGGGGGGGCCTGTATACCTGTGCTGGGGTCCACCCTCGCTTATACATGGTCAATAGGTTTTCCCAGGATTTGGGGGCAAAAGTAGGGGGGTCGGCTTATACACGGGTCGACTTATATATCGAGTATATACAGTAAATAAAATAGCAAATACTGTCTAGATTCGTTTTAAAGGCAACCTATCAGGACCCCTTTTAAACTGCCCATGTTACTTTCTAAACATTTATTAATTTATTTCAGAAAAAGGTTTTGTTTTTTTGGAATGGTTCACACTTAAGAAAAATGTACATATATATAGGACCTTGTTGTATGCTACTAAACTTATACAAGTATGGTGCACACATGATGGCCGCAGAAAAGAGGCAAGAAGACAGTCTCTGTTCTTTACTTTTTACTCAGTATTGTAGTCATCTGCAGATCCAGGGTACTGGTTCACTGGGCCGGGTGATCTGGTCAGTTTGAGAATAACTAAGCAGTGCTATGATGGATGGGTATATGGACTTCCCAGCTGTCTTTATCCTTTGGTTGAGGTTCTAGGTACTATTCTCTTCCCCATGTGCTTCTTGCTTCCTCATGGCTACTAGCAGGCAGATAGGTGACCACGGACTCTCGAGACCTCGAACCCACACCAGGTCTTCAAGCCCTATGATGGCTACTGTGCCTCTGGTAGTTCAACAGTGTGACTACTAAGCTTGCAACTTAGCTGTCTCCAGATTGCTGCCAGGCATGAAGTCCTGACAGCCTGAGATTCTAGCTCTTGTCCACAGCTTGTGTCCTGCATAGCCTGCAGGCTGTCAGCAGGCCCACACTCTCATGCACTACTTGACTCTGTCTTACTAACTTCTGAGTTCTAACTCCTAATGCAACCCCTACCTCCAACACCTCACTACAGCTAACCCCTCCTCCCAGTCAGTGTCTAGCAGCCCACTTACTAGGGATTGGGAAGAGTGTGTGCATGTATGAGGAGTGCATCATAGAATACCTGAATTCTCCACACACATGGTATTAGTGCCAATGGAGTTAATTACCACTGTGGCAACCAGATCGCAGGGGCACCACACTTAGACCGGTTTCACACCACGGTTTGGCTGATCCAGGGCTGTCCAGAGTGAACCGGCAGCCCCGGATCAGATTTTGACCTAGTTTTTGGGCTGATTGCGGATGGCAGCTATTGCATCCGGTTTTCATCTGTCCAGGAGGATCCGGGAGAATTTGGATTTTTCTCCCGGACACAAAAACGTAGCTTGCAGCGTTTTTGTGTCCGGGACAAAAATCTGCACAAATCGAATCCTCCCGGATCATCTGACATAAAATCTGATCCGACTGTGGAGAGCTCCCCGCTGAGATTTCAGGACCGCGGCGCGCGATGTGAGGAGATCATGTGACCTCACTTTTCGGGCAGCGCACACTGCACATGCCTGAGACATGATTTCACAGCGCAGGTGCTGGGGAAATAAGGAGCAGAGAGAAGGCATCACCCGGAGCCCAGAGGGGGGATGATGGACAACCCAAAGTCAGTTGAGAACTGGGGAGAGAACACACCCACCGGTCCAAGTACAGGTATAGAGCCAAATTTATACAACTCACTATTGCAGTATCCCTGGGGACATTACCACCTTCACAGCCTTAGTGCTGCTGAAGGTGTCTCTTTTACATTCATATTCCCTGGGGGGGAAGGGGTGACAGGTTCCCTTTAACAGTGCGAGATATTCGATTTCCCAGGGGGCAATGCACCTAGGATTTCATTGTGTTTGAGTGCTTTTGCCAGTTGTCCACAGTGTTTTCTTTGACTGGTCTCCCTGAGATCAGTGATTGTTTCGTGATGTTTGTCTACCAGGCATTGCTCCCACCTAGCCAGAATCCTACTCCACACTGATAGGGGCAAAACCCCGAAACAGCTGTCTGTGGATGGATACCTGGCTTTCCCTTTTCATCTCTTTAAACTCGTAAAGAGCTGGATATTGACTAAAAGTGCCAATTAATATGGTGGTTATAGTGGTCTCCTCAAGGAGCCACGCCATGGCTAGGTCCTTCCCTGGAGAGATATCTGGCTAGTCCAATGTTTGAGACTCCTAAACGAGGCTCCACGGACTCTATTTGCATATTCTTTTACCTTTATAGGCCCTGGGGAGCGGGGGGGGGGGGTGACAGGTTCCCTTTAACAGTGCGAGACAGAATATAAAAAATAAAATCCAAAAAATTACATTGTCTAAATTATATAAAAGTATTTGCATTTTCCGAAAAGAAATAAGTATTTGATCCCCTACCAACCATTAGGAGTTCTGGCTCCTACAGACCAGTTAGATGTTCCTAATCAACTTGTTACCTGCATTAAAGACAGCTGTCTGAAATTGTCACCTGTATAAAAGACTCCTGTCCACACACTCAATTAATCAGACTCTAACCTATACAACATGGGCAAGACCAAAGAGCTTTCTAAAGATGTCAGGGAAAAGATCCTAGACCTGCACAAGCCTGGAATGGGCTACAAAACCATAAGTAGGATGCTGGGTGAGAAGGAGACAACTGTTCGTGCAATAGTAAGAAAATGGAATAAATACAAAAAGAGCATCAATTAACATTGATCTGGGGCTCCATGCAAAATCTCACCTTGTGAGGTATCCAGGACCATGAGGATGGTGAGAGATCAGCCTAAAACTACATAGGGGTAATTTGTTAATGATCTCAAGGCAGCTGGGACCACTGTTACTAATAAAACCATTGGTAACGCATTACACCGTAATGGATTTAAATCCTACGGTGCCCGCAAAGTCCCACTACTCAAGAAGGCACATGTGCAGGCCTGTCTGAAGTTTGCCAATGAACAAGTTGGTGATTCTGAGAGTGATTGGGAGAAGGTGCTGTGGTCAGAAGAGACACAAATTGAACTCTTTGGCATTAACTAAATTCGCCATGTTTGGAGGAAGGGAAATGCTGCCTTTGACCTAAAGATCATCGTCCTCACTGTGAAGCTTGGTGAGGAAACATGGTTTGGAGATGTTTCTCTGCTAAGGGTAGAGGAGTACTTCACTACATCAATGAGACATGTACCATAAAATCCTGAGTGACAGCCTCCTTCCCTGCACCAGGACATTAAAAATGGGTCATGGCTGAGCCTTTCTTCAGGATAATGACCCAAAACGTACAGTGAAGGCAACAAAAGATTGGCTCAAAAAGAAGCATATTAAGGTCATGGAGTGGCCTAGCCAGTCTGCAGACCTTAATCCCATAGAAGATTTAAGGAGGCAGCTGCAGCTCCGATTTGCCAAGCGACAGCCTCAAAATCTTAATGATTTAAAAATGATTTGCAAAGTGGAGTGAATCAAAGTTTTTCCTGACATCTGCACAAACCTCACCATTAACTACAAAGAAATGCCTGACTGCTGCACTTGACAACAAGGGTTTTACCCCCAAGTATTAAGTATATAACTTTATATAATTAGCACAATGTGATTTTCTGGATTTTATTTTTGATATCCTCTCTATCACTGTTAAAATTAACCTACCATTAAAATTATAGACTGTTCATGTCTTTGTCAGTGGCAAACTTACAAAATCAACAAGTGATCAAATACTTATTTTCCTCACTGTATGTGTTAAAGCGGTCCACTTAGACTCTTTCATCTGGGGCCCATGAAAACTTGGGCTGGCCCTGGGTTGGGGGCATCAAACTTTGAACTTTGGAGAGGATCACTATGGGGAATCCTGCTGTGTAGTGACTGTGCGGGCATCATATTGTTGGTGTTTTGGGTGGTCTCATCTGTTTGCAACAATTAAAAGAGAAATGTTATGGGGGAACTGTGGAGACACCATACTGCATGGGGACCATGTGGCAACCTGAAACTTGGCCATGGCATCATATTTTGGTGGGTTTCTATGGGGTCATTGTACTGTGCAAAGTCTTAAAAGATGAGAACACTAAGGAGCTTCAAAAGGGGTAAAATTGTTGTATGAATGTATCAATACATGTCACTCTCCACAAATGTAAATGTTGGGAGGTAGGCCCTTCTGTAAAGTGCTTCTACACAATGACAATGACCATGTCCACTCCACTGAATACTTTTTATTTTATTTTGTAGCAAGGAACCTTGGCCCAATTAGGACTTTGGCTTTGAGGGCCCCAAGATTTCTATTTAGGTCCCTATCTCTAATATTCCTTATTCATCTTTTACCTAGAACTAGACTTCACATTCACAACTTTCATCTTGAAGCCCATGACCAAGTCAACATCTTGGTAGCCTTTTATGAAGCAGACTGACATTATGTGATATAATTCAACTCGTGTGTGTTACTTACGGATGGTAAGTGCAATACAAAACAACAGTGACACCACAATTCTCATTAGATTCTGAAACTTGTTAAAACTGAAGGTTTTTTTTGCTGTGAATAGTTGTCAGCTCTGCTGCGGGAAGAGTAATGTAAGGAAATATACGCTCAATGCAATTATACCTTTGTCTCCCACCCGCAGGCAGAAGTTGACAATATAAGTGTTTACAAAATGAGGACTTCATTGTAAAGCTGCACTTTAAACAGAACTGTTCCATGAATCAGGTGCTCTGCTTAGTGGTGCTTAGCTGCATAATCTAGCCATTAAATCCTATTTTTATTTTGTAAACGTATTATGGCGGAGAGTTGAGCAAGTGCCATATAATTAATAAGGGGGAGCTATGCGCACAGTGTAATAATACAGAGAGTCAATTTTAGCAGCACTTATAAATCGCATTAAAGGTAAATTTTCCAACAATGAAAATGTGTTATGATCAGACGTGAAGCTTTTCTACTAGAAGAAAAACAAAAGCACAACATATCAACATTATTAGTCCCTAACGTAGTAGAATAAAGAAAGAGACGGTGTTAGTATGGAGTCACCATCAATTGTAATGTGTCTCTATGCATAAAAATATGAGAATAACAACACAGAAAACAAATGACAATCACATATTTCAACCCCATATTTAAACCTGCTGGATTTTTAAAGAAACATAAGTTTCCATGAGGAGGTAAGTGCAAATCTAGATGTTGGTCATGTGGCTGATGTTATTTATCTGGACTTTGTAAATGCATGTGATACTGTACCATGCAAGAGCCTTAAACTGAAATCACACTTGCATGTGACTCTTGCGGGACTCACATCACATCACCCGGCATGGCCACCCACTCTCCGGACAGGAAAGCGACAGTTGCATGTATTTCTATGCAGCTGCACACTGCTGTCAGGAGAGCAGGCCGCCATGCTTGGTGGTGCGACGTGAGGCTTGCGTAAGTCACTCACAAGTATGATTTCAGCCTTAAGGCAGAGATACACTTATGCGAGATGCATTCAAGATACTCGCTTGAGTCTCACGTGACTTACCCGGAACAACCCCTGCCTCTCTGAATGGGAGCGCGTCAGCTGCTTGTGTTTCTATGACGCTCCATGCTCCCATTCAGAGAAGCAAAGGTTGTCCTGGGTGAGTCATGTGAGATTCATGTAAGTATCTCTCATGCATCTCGCATAGTTTGTTTCTACCCTTATCCTGAAACTCCAGAAACAGGGAATAAGGGAAACTATAAACACGTGGGTAAAAAACAACATGTATAAGAAGACAAAGACTCCTTGCAAATTGTATATTCTCTTACTGGGATATAGTCAGCAGTGGGGTGTCATAAAATCATAGAATCATAGAGTTGGAATGATTCGCTTTGGTCATCTGTTCATTTTACTATGCTCTGATACTCATGTGGCGTATTTCGAACTATACTCAGATGGCATTCAAGTGCAGCCCAATCCTTCACACGCAGCCATATGCTTGTATGGGTGTGCATTTTCCAAGATACCCTGCCGGTTGCAGCCTGTGCATTTTATTTCCATTCCGAATCAGCATGAGAGAAAAAGCGCTGATTGACACTGCTCCATAGTAAAAGAATAATTTTCCACCACATATGGGTATTGGCGTACTCAGGAGAAATTGCACAAGAAACAGTTTGGTGCAAGTTCTCCCGTTAAACTTGTGAAAATGAATAATTTAGGCTAAAACAACATTTTTGTGGGAAAATGTAAAATTTTCATATTTTTTCCTTCCACATTTTTTTAAATCCTGTGAAGCACCTAAATGGGTGAATCATTTTTTGAATGGGGTTTTCAGCACTATGAGGGGTGCAGTTTGTAAAATGATGGCACTTTGGGGTATTTTCTGTCACATAATCTCCTTAAAGTCCCTTGGAAATGTGATGTGTTTCCTAAAAGAGTAGATTTGCAAAGTTTGTTGGAAAATTGAGAAATATCTTTTTTTTTTTTTTAATTCTTTATTTAAAGTTTTCTTCATTAGGAAGTAAGAAAAATAAAAATTACAATCCAAATAGGTAGTATTGTACACTTGCATATCAGAGCACGAACATTCCTTTCCAATACCACCAAATAGGAGAGTAACTAACATTAAAACTAATAAGAAAACAAAAGAAGAAGAAGCTTATGAAAGGGGTAAAGAAAGAAGCAGAAATTGGGGAGAGGGGGAGGGGGAAATCAGAGTGATGAAGACTGTCTTCATTGAGACCAGTTTTTACAATTGTCTATGAGTATGTACAAATCCAATCAGTCACCTATCCCCCGACACTCTCTATATGTGTCCGACTGCTGGAACTGCATCCAACTAAACCACATGTTTCTGAATCTCGTGTAAGAATCATGAATTGTAGATGTTAAATCCTCCATGAACATGAGGTCATTCACCTTTGATATCCACATTGAAATCGGTGGGCAGGTCATCTTCCTCCAGAGAAAAGGGACACATGTCCGAGCCGCATCACCAAAAAGTTCAATAAAGAATGCTTATATCTATTAATAGAAATCTTGCAATGATGGAGCAGATATAACGCAGGACCCAATTCTCCTTTATAGTCCATGACCAACCGGATGACCTCACTCAACTTGGACCAGAAAGGGCCAAGGATTATGCACTCCCAAAAGATATGTAAAAAAGTGCCCTCTGCCCCCCCACACTTCCAACACACCGGGTCTTTAGAGGGGAACATTGTATGTAGGTGTGAAGGGACCCTGTACCATCGCTTGAGTATTTTATAATCTGCCTCCTGGAACCTCGAGGTAATCGAAGTGGAGTGAGCCAGTGTGTAAATCCTAGTTCTCTGCTCTGGGCTGAGCTCTATGTCTAGGTCTGCCTCCCATTGCAACATAAATGGCGGTGTTGACAGATCCGAAGGGGAGATCAGTAGTGCATATGTTTTGGAAAGAGCATGTCTACATGTGCCAGAGCCCTGGCAAAGAGTCTCAAATACCGTTCTAAATCTACGAAACTCCGCTCTAGGCGGGAGGCTATGAAAAAAATTATTAAGTTATAGAAATCTCCAAAATCCCAAGTGGCAAGGAGTTGAAATAGAATTCTGGATTTCAAGAGATGGCCAAGTTTCTCTGTCTCCCCAACTTTCTACTCTGTCCAGAGCCTCCTTGATCCATCAGTTGAAAATTGGATCTGTCACGCTCGGTTTAAAATTCAGGTGGCTAAGTATGGGAGCTAAGATTCAATCAGTACGGATCACTGACTCCCTGATCAGCTCATGCCTACAAGTAAATAATGTGGACCCAATGGTCGGGTGGTTGTAAAGAACGTTTTTCAGTTCTACTGCGAGGAATATCTTTTAAACTATATAAAAATGTTCACAGATTTCACCATAAAAAATAAAAAAACTAGATATGTTTGGCATTGGTGTAATCATACTGATAAGGAGAATATTATTGCAAGGTCATTTATACCATAAAATGAACACAGTAAAAACAATTACCAAAAACCATGAATTGTGTTTTCTTCACAATTACTTCACCTTTGGAAATTCTCCCAGTTAATAGTACACTATGTGGCGAAATGAATGGTGTCAATCAAAAGTACATGTTATCCCACAAAGATCAAGCCCTCTTATGTCTACGTGAGCAGAAAAATGAAGAAGGTATGGCTCTGGGAAGGAAAGAAAGGGAGGAAAAAATGAAAACTGTCCACATCCCAAAGGGGTTAAAGTGTAAATGTTATTTCATTGAAAAAAAAATCAAAAAAAATAAATACTGCACAGGTTGTTAATGATGTGTAATGATGTGCAGCTAAGATAATGCTTTTTGTGCCATATGACTTCTTTTCTCACATTTTTCTGCGCTCTTTCAACCCCTTCCCGACATATGACATAGCAGGACGTCATGGGCCGGTAAGGGGTGGTTGATGTGAGCTCCAGTGCGGAGCTCACATCAAAGCCCCGATATCTCAGCTGATCTCATCAGCTGAGATGTCAGGGTAACAGCACCGATCGGATCCGGGATCCGATCGGTGCTGCTAACCCCTTCGATCCTGCTGTCAGTCACTGACAACGGGATCCAAGGCGGCTGCGGCGGGCCCGTGGTCATGTGACAGCCCGGGGTCTTGGCTAGATCCCGGATGCTGTCAGAAAGCACTTCCGGGTTGTGATTGTCAGGCGCTGCCAACCACAACACGTCTGCGATTTTGGGAGATACTGATGAGCTGCAGCTCATCGGTATCTCCCAGAAGCGATCGGACTGTGCAGCAAGGTGCCTTTTAAAGGGGCAGTGTAAAAATATGAATTAATAAAAAAATAAAATTTTTAAACAGCTATAAAAAAAACTAAACATAAAAGTTCCAATCACCCCCCTTTTCCCCCATTCACAAAAAAAGTATTAAAAAATTTTTAAAAATACACATATTTGGTATCGCCGCATTCAGAATCGTCCAATCTATCAACATATAACATCAATTATTGAGAGCCCTAAACTGCGTAATGGAAAAAATGGTCCAAACGCCAAAATTAAGTTTTTTAGTCGCCGCAACATTGCTATAAAATGCGATAACAGGCAATCAAAACAGCGCATCCACCCAAAAATGGTATCATTAGAAACGTCAGCTCAAGCTGCAAAAAATAAGCTATGACACGACCCCAGATCCCAAAAAATGAGGACGCTACAGGTTGCAAAATATGGCGCAAAAAGTGTGCTTTGTTTTTTTTTTTTTCAAATTTCTGAATTTTTTTTCACCACTTAGATAACAGTAAAAGTATACATGTTTGGTATCTACGAACTGGTCCTGACCTGGGGCATCACACCATCCAGTCGGTTTTACCATATAGTGAACATGGCGGCTAAAAAATGCAAAAAACAAACATGTGATTGCACTTTTTTTGCAATTTCCTTGTACATTATATGGTAAAATAAATTATTGCATCTGAAAGTACAACTTGTCCCACAAAAACAAGCAGTCATATGTCTATATTGACAGAAAAATAAAAAAGTTATGGCTCTTGGAAGCAGGGGAGCAAAAAACGAAACTGAAAACGGAAAATGCTTGGGTTATGAATGGGTTAAAAACTGCATTTTATGGCTGTGTGGGCGTAGCCAGCAGCTGATAGGGAGCAGTGCAATGTGACAGAAGAGAAGAGGTTATCAGAGATCATGACTGAGCTGTGTGGAACCAGATGACACATTAGAAGCTTGTGTCAAGTAAAGAGGAGTTTGCAGTGATCCTGACATTCTGACATTGCTTACCAACTGTGCAGTAGCCTGAAGTAATCTGGTACATTGTCACCTCATCAGCTGCAGTCAGGAGCTCACACACAGTGTAGCCCATGCCCAGTTTACCCTTATATGCTTCCATGTCCTGTATTCAGTGTGAGAAGCTTCAGGATGGATCTGACTGAGAATGAACATATGTCTGCTTCAGACACAGTCTGGTGGGGACACCTTGTGGAAGGTTTATGAATTATTTTCAACCAGAATTCTCTTCTAAAATATATGTGAAAGTTTATTAAAATCACTTGCTCTACATTATTATTAAATAGAATTGTAAATGGTGGTTATGCTTTAAGTAAATTGATTTAGCACAGTTCTAAATTAGTGATCACTCCAATGGAAAAAACTTTGAATATACAGAGCTAAAGGAGGGCTCTTTCTTTTCTATATGCATGCCTAAATGGCATGTCTTCTACTACAAACTCTCAGTAATATTTCAAAGTATTTAGGGATTACTATCCCTTTTGAGGATTAGAGAAGACTTTGCGTGGTGAGTAGTAAACATAATTGGCAAGTAATCCTTATGAGAACCTCTATGAAGACCTTTCTTAGGGTAAACTTGGTGCCTATTATGTTATATGATATATATTTTTTACATTTCCATTATATGTTTCAAGGGCTACGGGATTGAGGGTCTTCATCTGCCTGCCTTTGCTGTTTCATTGATTGATCACCGATTTTTCACTGACCTGCCTCATGTTTGAAATTTCACATCACCATCATGTCGGCGACGTGGGTACGATATGATTTCACGGCTGGTCTTCATGTCTACAATAAAATGATACTACAGGCAGCACATGCACAAATTGTATTAAAGAAATTAACTGTTTGAAGGCCAGCTTAGTGTTAATACTAGCACACAGCATAATGTCATTATCACACCAACTAATACAAGGTTTTGTGTTCTCTTCCGGCATATAGTAATTAGGCTTCATTAGAATTTAAAAAACGTATAAATAATGTAATGGCTCGTTAAGGGGTCAAGTCTACTTCCTCTCTGAAGAGACAATTTGCATATCAAGGTAGTTAGACACTGAATAGGGATTAGATTGGGTAGTTGGTTTGGGGTGGCCATTGTTAGCACAGGGAACCCACTGACAGCTGACTATGAAGTGTAGACTGTAATAATAGGTTGATTCTGAGCCTCTTTTTTTTTACAAAACAAATATAAATTAAGCAAGTAAGAAAGAACACCCAGGTTCGATATTTCTCTTATTTGTGTGTGTTTTACTCTGGTATAAATGTTTCCAAAATATTGTTTGAATTCTATTTGAAGCATTGTATTGCTTGCTTTTTACTCATTTTTACAGTTCTTAAAGTTCATTTTAATCAATAGGTCTTGGAATAATAATGAAACATTTTTTAGACGAATCCAGTTGTGGAACATATTATTATTTCAAGATCTATTGAATAAAATAACTTAAAAAAAATGGTTTGTGATAATGAATCAAATAATGTTATATTTTAATCCCAGAAACAAATTGCTCAGATCAACTGAAGAATAAAAGTGAGAGTAACCATTATTGTTATGTGATTTGGCCTGTAAGCCCTTCACGCTATATTACATATAGGTACTCCTTAGTTGTGTTCCTCCCTTTGATGCAAGCTCAGATGCTGAGCTCAAAACTTTCTCTGCACATATAGACTGATCTGATCAGCTGACATGTGCAGCTAACAGGAGCGGATGGGTCGGAGATCCACCCGCGCCTGTTAACCCATTAGATTGCGCTGTCATACTCTGACAGCGCAATCTAACATGTGGCGGCTTGGGATCGCTCTATTTCCCACCACCATCAACAACTCTGTGAGGTGATCACGGGGTACCACTGTGTTGGCATGACAAAAAGAGATCAGATGACCCTGTCGTTGTCATGACTTCTACTGTGAATGCCGGCAAAGCACTGGCATGCACAGGAGATTATCATTTCTGCAGTACAGAGCCATGCATCAGCACTGTACGCTGCAGAAGCGATGAGACGCTGAAGTGTTGAGGCACCCAAAGGAGCTAGTTAAAATGAAGAAAAAGTGAAAAAAAGTTTTTAAAAATATAAAACAAGAAAAAAAAACTAATATTTTCAAGTAATCTCCCTTTTTCCCATGTAATAATAAAACTATTACAAAAATTACACATAATTGGTATCGCCACATTCTGAAATGCCTGATCTATCAAAATATTAAATAAATTAATCTGATCGGTAAACTGCGTAATGGAAAAAAAAGTCAAAACCACAAAATGAGATTTTTTTTAGGGCACCGCAACATTGCCACAAAATGCAATAACGGGCAATCAAAACAGCACATCTACCCAAAAATAATGTCATTAAAATGTCAGCTCAAGCCGCAAAATTTTTTTTTCACAACTTACGGTATATAGAAATAAAAGTATACATGTTTGGTATCTACTAGCTCATTCTGACCAGGAGAATTATACTGTGTTGTCAGTTTTACTATATCGTGAACTTGGTAAATAAAAACATTATGGAATTTCCCTTTATTTGCAGCTTCACCACGCTTGGAATTTTTTTCATATTTTCCAGTACACTATATGGTAAAATAAATGATGTCATTCAAAAGTACAACTTGTCTCGCAAAAAAAAGCCCTCATAGGTCTATAGGAAAGAAAAAATACAAAAAAGTATGGCTCTTGAGAGAAAGGGAGAGAAAAACGGAAAATGGAAAATCGCCGGGTGGGGGAAGTGTAGGGGTTAAGGGCAAACTCTGCCATAGGTTGGTAATCCCCCTATTTAAATTGCTTATGAGAACAAAAGCATCTGAGATAAGATTTCAGCGACTGGTTGGTTCTCTAAAGGCCCCGTTACATGGTACGAGATCGTGAACGTTGTTGCTCAAACTTCACGAGTTTGGAGTCGTTCAAACGACATCGTTAGGACGTCGTTTCGTGGAACACCGAGATACGACTATGATAAATCGTTGGATTGCTGATCGCAGATTTGAGAACATGTTCTCAAATCAGACGATCTTCGATCAGTCAACCTGCTGCATCGTTCTGTGTGACACCACAATAACGATGTCGTTAACGAATTCGTCTATTCACAACAGTGAACAAGTATGTATTGCTGGGTTGTGTGAACGACAGCTGCTCGCCATGTCGTTGGTGCATCATCCACGATATCTACATGTGTGACAGCTCACCAATGATGTCAAAAAGATGTCCTAATGACCGCGCTCCCGTGAGATCGTTGTTGATATCATATAAATATTGAAGCGTGTATTGGTACCTTTAGAGAGGCCATTAGACTGAGGGTGATATGCAGAGGAAATAGACATTTCCATTCCAATCCAATTACAAAAAGCCCTCCAAAGTATTGGACACAGGGACACCATACAACCTAAAAACATTCTGAATAAATGAATTTACCATATAACGAGATATGGGATAAAAAATAATATCGGAAAATCACCCAGGGGTGAAAGGGTCAAAATCACAATTTATTGTTGACACATGTAAAACAGTTCACCTGGAATAAATTTAAATAAGTTCTTAAAAGAAAATAAAAATGAGAAATTGTCCCAGCATATGATACATTGTTCATATCTACTCCATGATACACTCAATGAGTGCATAATATACTCTGCATATCAAATTCTGGCATGTGATACAGTCTGTATCTAACCCCAGTGCATGATACATTCCATGGACCCAATGCAAGCATGCAATACAGTGAACAGCACCACCTAACAGAAATGATGATGCCTCCCATCCACGTGTCAGTATCACACAGTAAACATTTGATCAGCCTTTTTCCTTTTTCGTAATTGCTCCAAAGAGGAGAGGCAGAGATATCAGACACAACAGATCCCACCTACTTTTACTGTAGTCTCAATGTGAGATAGCAAACTGCTTGGTATCCATGACAAATTTCAGCAGCTGCTCCCATAGTGTTTAAAATGTGAGAATATCAACATTTTAAAAATTATTTTTCATATTTTATGCCAGCAAAGAAAATTAAAACAATTCTTTACATTTTTTTCAACTATTGAAAAAAATTGGGGATTGCATGTCCTTTAAGGTCCACCTGCCCATGAGGTAATAGGGTAAGAAGGGGTTGAAAAAATAAGAGTTAAAGGCTATAACCAGAATTTTAAAAAAAATGTACCCAAGCACTAATTGGCAGGTAGTTGCCACCTACCTGCCTGTTGTGACCAGCACCATTCACCCCTGTCACAGATTGGGTACAGACCGCTCCTGCTGGGAACTACATGTCTGTGTAAATAGGGCAGCGGCTTCTTTTCCGCTCTGTTCTGTGGAAGTGGTGGGACAGCTGGACTTTTCCTGATTGACAGTTGGCTCCGCAGTACCTAATTGGAGGAGCCGGCTGTCAATCAGCATGACATTGGCTATGATCCCCGACAACAGAGCGGAGAAGCCGCCCCCCTCTCTAGAAGTGATGTCAGCAGAAGCTGCAAAATTGCTGAGCAGAGCAGTCTCAAACCGCTCCATGTAGGCGGTGAACAGTGTCGGGCACAACAGGCAGGTAAGTGGCAGCTACCCGCCTGTTAGTGCATAGGCACATTTTTAAATCCCAGATAAGCCCTTTAATGAATCTCCTATTTGTAATAGATGCAAGAATTAAGGAAAACGAGTGGTGACTTAACCAAAATATGGGCAAGTGGAAAAGTTCATAAAATGGAAAGGAGGGACAGACAATAAATTATGTTAGTATTATCAGATAATTAACCCTTGGCATGATTATTTTCTTCTAAAAAACAATATGATCAGGAATGTATATTCTAATCAAATCAGTTAAGCTGACATTTCAAAGGTGAACTGCAGAGAGCATATTATGTACCTGCAAGTAATCAAAACTAATTAACTTCTGAGGAAACCAGATTGAAGTTGACCTGAACCCTACAATGAAAAAAAGTCCATGGGATTACATATAATTGTGTGTGGACACAGCAATTTTGATTGCCTTTGAAACAGGATCTTATAGAAAGTTTTAAACCCACACAATCATTTCGGATGACGATCTACCAGCTTGTCCCCAAAGTAATAGATGTGGAATGATTGGTGTTATTGATCACCCACCTCTAACCACCATAAAGGAAAACTATTTCAAACGTACTTCAACCACTAAGAGCAACATGATCTGACTTTGTTTTATGGGTCAAGTGTTTGCTATGATCACAACTGTATTAACGGTCCAGGATGGGGAAATGCAACTCAAGTTCCTAATCATGACTATAGTACTTCTAATAGATTCGGTCATATTTATCTTCTTATTTCAGACTTTCAATTGAGTGTTGTAAAATTTGAAGAAAATAAAAATCCTTCCCAGTCTCATCCTAGGCTTGTTTCCTAGGTCTCCACCGACATATAAGGAATTATTATTGCCATAACTTTGCATCCAAGATTACAGAATTTAAACTGTTATTATCTCCATTCTCTATTATTCCACTACAGAGAAGCATGTCATCGATGGGCACTTAAAGGGGTTTTCCCAAGAACAAAGTTAATTTTAAAGTTCATGTTAATCAATAGATCTCTCCTTGGACCTGCACAGGCTGCACAGGTCTCCTGGGAGCATGCGTAGGACAGAAAAACATGCACTCTCCGCCTCTATAAGTGGCAGTGCACGCACTCTGCATGTGACCACGTCCAATGGTTGGAGGGCACTAGGTACTTACTGAGTAATGAATGTGTTAGATGAGTTTGTCTGCATGATTGCTAGTTATCATGTCCCTGAAAATCTGTTTTCATATACTGTGCCCTCTAACCTCTACCTGTGTCCCAGTACCTGTTTCATCATACGTGTCATACTTGCCATATTTGCCAGAGCCTGCCATACCTGCCAGTTTCTTCTGTAGCTGTTGTATCTGCCATCACCTGCTGTACCTGCCTGCCTGCCAATACCAGCCTGCCTGCCAAGTACCAATCTGCCTGCGTTCAGCTGCTACAGTACCAACATGAGCAAGCTATCCTCACCATCAGAGGCTCTAGTGAAGAACTAACTATTTGCTAAGCTACGCCACTCTGGGGTGAGCCTGGTCCCATGGCCCAGTTGGTCCACACCCACCAGTGTGACAATCGGTAATGGAGGTGTTCCAGAAGTTCAAGCCCAACTAAAAGACTGATGCAGATTAGGAGAAATGTATACTTAAAACTTGCACTATATCAGTGAATTTAAAACTGCAGCCGTAACTTACCATAGGTTTGGCAATTCTGTTTTAGAGATCTTGCATATTTCTGTTTTATTGTGGCAATCAATTTAAAAAAAATGAACCAGAATTTGTGATGTTACTTGTTTGTTATTAAAATAGGTTGTCTTGTGCAAGAAAACCTCTGTACATATAACCTATTAGGTTATATGGACATTAACTAAGGAGGCCTTCCCATCCATAAGGCAGAATAGAGAGCTCTGTATCAATCTAAACAGCCGCATTGGCTTTTTCCAGAAAAATCAACTGTTTGCCAAGTGTCCACAGAGTAAAGCACCCGTCACACATAGTGAGATTGCTGATATGTCACAGGTTTTGTGATGTAACGGCGACCTCCCCAGCGATGTTGCTATGTGTGACATGTAGCAGTGATCAGGCCCCTGCTGTGAGGTCACTGATCGCTGCACATGGTTCAGGACCATTTGTTGGTCCTTGGTCCCCCACTGGTCACCACGCATCGCTGCGTGTGACAGCGAGAGACCAAGGATCAGCGACCTCACAGGCTGGTAACCATGGTAAACAACGAGTAACTAGATACCCAGTGTTTATCATAGTTACCAGTATCCTTCACGCTTCCAACGATGTGGAGGTGGCTCCCTGGTCCCTGGTTGCTGAGG
Organism: Allobates femoralis; assembly: GCA_033576535.1. Lineage (NCBI taxonomy): Eukaryota > Metazoa > Chordata > Amphibia > Anura > Aromobatidae > Allobates > Allobates femoralis. The sequence continues at coordinate 484,401,334 of JARQOC010000005.1, read as the reverse complement.
AGATCTGCCTATTTGACAGCTCCCCAGCGACCAGGTAGCGACACTCCAGTGATCTCGGCCAGGTCGTTATCGCTGTCGAGATCGCTGGAGCGTCGCTCAGTTTGACGGGGCCCTTATACTCAAGGCAATTAAATGATTGTCTGGTGTATTACAGACCAAAAGTGCCTTTCTCTGATGAAAATGACAGCTTTCCATCTATTGCTGAAAAGCTGATTGAAATTTACAAACAACATGGCTGCATATGCTTTTTGACAAAATGTCATTGAAAGTCTTTGTCTGGTGCGGCAGCTTGTCTCATTGAAGTATATCAGATCAGAAGCAATATCAAGCACATTCATACGGATGAGCCACTGGGCCATTTAGTCAGTGACTCCCACCCATAAGACTTGAATTTACAAATATATGTTACCTCAGGCTCATCTTTATTTCCATGATTATAATCAATGGATAAGGAATAATGGCAAAACTGATACAAAAATACATCAATTGGCATCAGTCTTTATCACCATTTAAGGCCCAGTTACACACTACGATATCGTTAATGATATCGTTACAGCGTCACCGGTTTTGTGAAGTTGCAGTAGCGTGAAAACGACATTGTTGCGTGTGACACGTATCAGCGACCAACAATAAATTTGTTCGTTGATTGTTGATCATGGAAGTATGGCCAGGACCATATTTTATCATTGGTCTCCCGCTGGGCGGCCAGCATCGGTGTGTGTGACAGCGGGAGACCAACGATAAATAACCTCCCAGCGCCGCACAGCACACGCTGTGAGGCTGGTAACCAGCGTAAACGTCGGGGAACTAACCGCAGCACTCAATGTTTACCCTGGATACCAGCGTTCTCACTGGTCGCTGATCGCTGGTGAGTCTACCTGTTTGACAGCTCACCAGCGATCAGCTAACGATGTCCCAGGGACCCCCATCATAGGTCGGATCGTTGGGACATCGTACTATGTAACGGAGCCTTTACTCTTAAGTGTTGTTCCAGAACTAGACCCAACTCTGAAATGAGACATTGTGATACGGTCCATCCTATATCAGTGTCTGGACCTGCCTGACCCAAATTCCTTTGGAGACATGTGCCTCTTGAAAAAAAAACATGGGTGTAATAAGGCTGTAATACTGGTTACATTGATATCTTTGGTGAAGAAAATCACTTTGTTGTTTCCTGTAATCAGCATTTGAAGTATTTTTCTTATTCGGTCTTCTCCTCCCTATCTGTGATTCCCCAGCCTCTCCGTCTTCCTCAGATTTGTGAATGACAGGTCACTGCTGAGATTTCAAACTGAGGAGGGTCATAGCCAGAGAGAATGCAGATGGAGGATCAGGGAAACACAGACAGGGAGGATAAAATCCAGCGTACAGACAGCCCCTGTGTACCAAAATCTAATTAGCATTAAACTTCAATAGGTAGATAAAACAGAACGAGAAAGTGGATTTCTTCATAAAAGGTATCAATATAATCAGTGCAATTGCAGCTAATTCTTTACTATATATTACCAAACCATGCTGACAGATTCTCTTCAAGCTATTCATTGCAGCTAATTTTGAAATGTGGATTTCAAAAAACAACCGGAGGTTAGGGTCTAAAAATGTCCTAGTACACCTGCACAGATTATATAGTAACATAGTAACATAGTTTTTAAGGTTGAAGGAAGACTTTAAGTCCATCTAGTTCAACCCATAGCCTAACATGTTGATCCAGAGGAAGGCAAAAAAAACCCCATGTGGCAACACTAATCTCCACATTGGGCAAAAAAATTCCTTCCTGACTCCAGATATGGCAATCAGACTAGTTCCCTGGATCAACGCCCTATCAAAGAATCTAGTATATATAACCGGTAATATTATAGTTTTCATGAAAGGCATCCAGGCCCTTCTTAAATGTTAGTAGTGAGTCACTCATTACAACAGCATGTGGCAGAGAGTTCCACAGTCTCACTGCTCTTACAGTAAAGAATCCGCGTCTGTGATTATGATTAAACCTTCTTTCCTCCGGACGTAGAGGATGCCCCCTTGTCCCAGTCTCAGGCCTAAGAGTAAAGAGATCATTAGAAAGGTCTCTGTACTGTCCCTCATATATTTATACATTATTATAAAATCACCCCTAAGCCTTCATTTTTCCAAGCTAAATATCCCCAAGTTTAATAACCTGTCTTGGTATTGCAGACCCCTTAGTCCTCTAATGACTTTTGTCGCTCTTCTCTGGACCCGCTCTAGTTCAGCTATGTCTTTCTTATACACCGGAGTCCAGAATTGTACACAGTATTCTAACGGCCCCTTTACACGCAGTTACAGGTGACTGGTTTTCCACAGGTAACTTACTGGTTGCAGTGAAATCATGGAGACATAGTTCCATTTGTACACAGCACCAAGATAGAACTATGTCTCCATGATTTCATTGCAACCAGTAAGTTACCTGTGGAAAACCTGTCACCTGTAGCTGCGTGTAAAGGGGCCATAAGTGTGGTCGCACTAGTGACTTGTATAAAGGTAAAATTATGTTCTCCTCATGAGCATCTATGCCTCTTTTAATGCATCCCATTATTTTATTTGCCTTTTCAGCAGCTGCCTGACACTGGCCACTAAATGTGAGTTTGTCATCTACCCATACACCCAGGTCTTTTTCAGTGACAGTTTTGCCCAGTGTTTTACAGTTAAGCACATAATTATACCTTTTGTTTCCTCTGCCCAAGTGCATGACTTTACATTTATCCCCATTAAAGCTCATTTGCCATTTAGCAGCCCAAGCTTCTAGTTTACATAAATCCTCCTGTAATATAAAATTGTCCTCCTCTGTATTGATTACCCTGCAGAGTTTAGTGTCATCTGCAAATATTGAGATTCTACTCTGTATGCCCCCTACAAGGTCATTAATAAATATGATGGTGTGCTGAAGGTTTTTTCTTGATTAGGTTATAGGGTCGCACCCTCTGCTGTGCACCCATAAGCATGCTTTCCCACAATGACTCAGTCTGGCCACTGGGATTATCTAGGAGCTAACTAAAGAAAAAAAGGCCCAGGAAACACTGAAAGGAAGAAGGGATCTGAGAGGGCAGGAAGAGAAGCTGCTGCAGAAAGAGCAGGATCCATGTCTCCTGGTCACATGTGGAGCTGGGAACTCACAGCACCTGAGGAGAAAGAGAACGTGCTGAGCTTCAGGGACGTTTGGAGCATGGTCTCGAGCTGGATGGTGTGCTTAAGGAAAAGCCATTTGCTGTGAGTAACGCTAGCGTGTGGCCGGCCACCAATGGGACAGATAGATAGGGAGAGGTAGTCAGTAATTGCACAGCTGTAAAGAACTTTCTTGTGTGTATTCCTGTTGTGAACTGACCAGACCTGGTCTAGAGACTGCGAAAACTTCTGTGAACTGTGACTTTGAACATGTGTACAATACAGAGGAGTCTTGTTGTGGATTACCAAGTAAAACAGAGTACGATCTGAATCCCTTTTGCACCAGGCTGTGATAAAAAGACTGGTGGGAGAGAAAGCCTATATTACCCCATGGCCGGAGGGTAAAGTTAAACAAAAGTTAGTCTGTTAACTGTGTGTGTTATATCAGGTCCAAGAGATATCCGCTTGCTCCTGCAGGAGAGAAAGCTGAATACTGTGTAATAACTTGTGATTAGAGCTCTATAAGTGGTTATAAAGAAATGGGAATTCAAGGGTACCCAAATACATTGTAAATAGTGGGGGAAGGGGTGTAAGATTATATGACCGAGGGAAACACGTGCTACGGCTGTGATAAAATCCTGGGTAGGTCGCATTCTGAGTAAGGGTGGGGTGGTATTGTACAGAGGTAGTCGTGTCCCTCCCTACAAAACTGGCACTTGAGTTCCCTCAGGCTGCATAACTTGTATTGTGTTTGCAGGCTGTTGGGGCACCTAGCTTGTAGAGAGTGCAACACTGTCATCTGTTTAACAAGTTTTCCGTAAAACTTTTAGGTTGCCACTATACTGAATCAGAGTCATTCATAGCAATGCCGTATCTCCTATACTCAAATGGCTGGCGTCCCGGTTGTTACACACCCTTCCTCTACTGGCGTTGGGTGTTATTGTTCTCTGTTAGAAGGTTTCTATACGTTCATACAGAACATACAGAAGGAGGTTTTTAAATTGAAATAGAGGCTGTGACTAAGTATAGGAACCCAGTAAAAGGGACAAGCCTCGACGTAGCTGCTGGGTGGTTATCACTATGGCCATATTTATAAGCTAAGTGTATCATGTTTTCATGTCTCCTCAGCTAATATTGTTCTATATTCAATTACATTTCTTATTATTTCAGAGTGCTGCTGTTTTTTTGTTAAAAACATCCTAGTGGCCTGTGTGAAAATTGTAAGATATTGCAATTTAAACTTAATTAAAGATTGTCATATGGGAAAAAAAATACATTGCCCCCAAAAAATGTAAAAAGGGAATCTGTCAATAGGATTTCACCTCTCAATCTCGCTATATTTCATGTGCAGTAGTTCTTTTTCAGAAAAGTCCAGCAATATGTTTACATGGCCAGACCATTCCTCTATTCCTGAGAAATTAGGGTTTAAATCAACATGCAAATGAAGCTGTAGATCTGAAGCCTCTGTAACTCCACCTCTGTTCCCCACCTAGCCCTACCTCCTTCTGCTTAAAGGGACACTGTCAGGTCAATTTTCAGTATGATACTTATAGTACCTTTAAATAGGGCCCGGGCTGAGCTTTTAAATCATGTAAAATTCATCACTGTACCCTCTGTAGTTTTCTTGCTATAAGCAATTGCACAGCCTGCAGGCAACTAGCTTTACTAGTACGGCTCATTGCTTTCACTCCTGAGTAGTTCGCAGTATGTAAATGTCATTTAAATAACCACACTTATTTTGAAGTCAGTCACTGAAAATCTCAGGCTTCTACAGTTTCCTTCGGGGGGGAAGGGGAAGATGTTTTGCGCTACACTGTGTGATGTCTGGAAGAAATGTCTGTTTTTATGAACGCTGGTTTTCCTGCATACATGTGATGTGTGTATCTGCTGAGCAAGCGGTCAAATGTTCATGTAAAACAAAGAAATATCTCAGTGTGCACACACCACACATATGCCTCAGATGCACACAATGAAGATGTCAGGGGTGCAGTTGCTAAGATCACATACCTCCTCCCCCATCCTTTCTTCTCTACACTATGCCTGGAGAGCCGCACACACAACCGTTACATAGCCCCATGTGAGTGATTTCCACTGCTTTGGTTGTGAGCTTACAGAGGAGGGCAGTGAAGTGATTTTACTACATGAATATTCATTCCTTGGGGAGTGGGGAGCAGAGAATTAGGTGATCACTCACTGTGATTGATGAAATTAATCTCTTTTTTTTCAACTTACAGAGGATAGGAGGGGAGTATAAATAATAGAAATACATGAATAGAAATAGCTTTACCAGAGGAATTAGAAAATTATATCAGTTACATATGGAGTTAACCTGACAGATTCCATTTAACTGAAAACTGAAACTCCTTTGCCTAAAGTTCCACAGGATAGAGGCTGTTAGTCAAGTAGGAGGAGGCGGGCTATGCAGGGAGTAGAGCTGGAGTGACAGAGATTTACAGACTTATTGTATATCAATTTGAATGCTGTGTTCTTAGTTATAGCAGAACGACTGGACAAATGAAGGTATTGTTGGACTTGTCCTTGAAAGAGCGAAATACGCATGTAAATAATTTGTGGGGTAAAATCCTGCTGAAAGAGTTCATTAACATAAAAACTAAATTTAGATAATATGGTAAAAAGACAGTGTGATCGGGTCCGCGTCCCTGAGTAAAGATGGAGAACACCTCTTTAATCAATCAATTAATCAATCAATCTTCAATCAATGGTGCTGGTTCTTCCTTCCAATGTGTTTCGCAGCCAACCATGCTACTTCATCAGGGAATTAGCATATTACCCTGATGAAGGAGCACGGCTGGCACCAAAACGCGTTTGAAGGAATACACAGCACCATTGATTGAAGATCCAGTGTGGTCTCCATCGTTACTCAGCGGCGCGGACCCGAACACACCGTCCTTTTACCATTTGATCAACACCACCTTACATGTGGAAGTGTGTGTCCAGCAGCGGCTGTAAGAAGCATTATTTGCACTTGTTGTGGGTGCCAGAACCATACCAGGTGAGTAGAACACAACGTCACCTCAGTGCCATTTTTGATAATAGATAAGACCCTATCTGCACTTGTTTTCTCCTTAGATACAATTAAATTTACATAATAAGTCAATTTGTGATGATACATTCTCTTTAAACTAAAACGCTCACATAAAATGTGATGCTATTACTCTTTATCAATTGAGGATAAATGATGTATATTTAGAATAAAATGTCCGCCTGTTATTGGCATGCAAATAGAACAAGAGCAAAGTGATATCAAACTGTAGGGATTGAATCTGTCATCAACAACAAGCAATTACTTCAAAGTACACAAGAGGTACATAAAATACTCTGAGCGTTGGATTTTTCCTGGCATTTTGCACTGTTTGCCTGATTTTATTTCCATGTCTTTCATTAGCAGTAGCACTGTTTATTCACAGCTGGCTATCTGGTGGAATCTACTGATCAAAGCCCCATAGAGAGTCTGTTGTTTCCATTAGCAAAGAATTCTAATACAAGATAAAGAGTGTGCAGGATGTTACTGTTTAATGGACACGTTGTGATTGTTCTTATGCAAAGTGCCATCATCAAGCTTTATATCAGCTGTGTGAAGAGGATAAAATATGCTTAAAGGCAAACTAAACACTGATCAAAATATTAAACAAAAAGAGAAAAAAAAGGAACATCCCACACCTAATAGCCTAGTAATGATAAATTAAAGGGAATCTGTCAGCAAGTCTTTGCTACCTCATCTGAAAACAGCATGATGTAACCAAAGGGACTCTGAAACTAGCGATGTATCACTTAGGGTGCTTTCACATCTGTGGTAAGGTGTAATTCATGGCAGATCCAGCAGATGTCGCCGCATCTACCGCATAACGGACGACTTGCGGCTCCGATTCGACAAGCCCCATTCATTCTCTATGAAGTTTGCGGTCGGTTGTGGCAAATGCGGTATTGCTGTTAGCAGCATTTTTTTGCATGCCCATCCTGGTATATATGGTATCCACCTGGTTTATATGTCTCCATCCTGGTATATATGTAATATGTCCTCATCCTGGTCCTTCTCCTAGTATATGTCTGTATTATAGTATATATGTGTGGTGCCCCGCCAAGCAGGCGTCACAGAGGGGTACTGCACCCGTAAAAGAGGTGCAGATACTCCAGCTGCAGGAGGATTCTAGGATGGTGGGTGATACCCATTAACAGCACTTATACACTCCAAGGTAGTATTTTCTGAAATACTGCCTGTACCACGTGCCACACCAGAGAGGCAAAGGGAGATTAGGGAGATAAATAAGTGGCTCAGGAATTGGTGTAGGAAGGAGGGGTTTGGGTTCCTGGAGAACTGGACCGACTTCTCTGTTGGCTACAGGTTCTATGCTAGGGACGGGCTGCACCTCAATGGGGAGGGTGCAGCTGTGCTGGGAAGAAATGGCTAGAAGGTTGGAGGAGTGTTTAAACTAGGGATTGGGGGGGGAGGGTATTCATTGTATAGGAGGGAAGATAGTGTAAACAGTAACTGGGCACAAGTAATAAAATTGGGGGTGGCATGGGGGGTGGGTTAGAACAGTCAATCTAGTAGGAAGGAATAGAGGTAAAGAGAGATGCATAAAGTGCATGTTCACTAATGCCAGAAGCCTCACCAACAAAATGGAGGAATTAGAATGATTTTGTTGAAAATAATTATGACATGGTGGGGATTCGAGACTTGGCTGGACAAGAGCCATGACTGGGCTGTTAATTTACAGGGCTATTGTCTGTTCAGAAATGACCGTACAAATAGGCGAGGAGGAGGTGTATGTTTATACGTAAAATTATCCTTAAAACCATCCTGCGTGATAATATAGGTGAATCTAATGGAAATGTAGAGTCCCTGTGGGTGGAGATAAGGGGAGGGGGAAAAAATATAAATTACTGATAGGGGTTTGTTATAAGTCCCCAACAATAATGGAAGTGGAGGAGAATATCCTCATAAAGCAAATAGATGAAGCAGCGACTCAGGGAGAAGTCATTATTATGGGGACTTCAACTACCCTGAAATACATTGGGGATCAGAAACCTGCAGTTCCAGCAAAGGTAATACGTTTTTGAAAACTATGAGAGACAATTACCTTTCACAACTGGTTCAGGACCCAACAAGAAGGGGGGCACTGCTGGACCTAATATTAACCAACAGGCCGGACCGCATATCAAATATACGGGTTGGAGGTCACTTGGGTAATAGTGATCATAACTTAATAAGCTTTCAAGTATCCTTTACTAAGACGTGTAGTAGAGGGGCTACAAGGACACTAAACTTCAGGAAGGCAAATTTCCAACGGTTGAGAGATGATCTTAGTGCAATAAACTGGGACGATGTCCTGAGACATAAAAGTACACAACACAAATGGGAGATGTTTATTAGCATCCTGAGTAGGACCTGTGCACAATATATACCCTATGGGAATAAGCATGCTAGAAATAGGAGGAAACCACTATGGCTAAATAAAGCGGTAAGAAGTGCAATATGTGACAAAAAGAAAGCATTTAGGGAATTAAAGCAAGTAGGTAGTGATGAAGCATTAAATAAATACAGAAAATTAAATAACATTTGTAAAAGCAAATCAAGGCAGCAAAGATTGAGACAGAGAAACTCATTGCCAGAGAAAGTAAAAAGAATCCCAAAATATTTTTTAACTACATAAATAGTAAGAAACTAAAAAATGATGGTGTTGGCCCCTTTAAAAATAGTCTGGGTGAAATGGTGGATGAGGATGAGGAAAAAGCCAATATGCTAAATGACTTTTTTTCAACAGTATTTACACAAGAAAATCCCATGACAGACAATATGATCAGTGATAACAAAAAGTCTCAATTAAATGTCACCTGCTTAACCCAAGAGGAAGTACGGCATCGTCTAAAAATCACTAAAATTGACAAATCCCGGGCTCGGATGGGATACACCCCAGAGTGCTGCAGGAATTAAGTACTGTCATAGATAGACCATTATTTTTAATATTTAAAGATTCCATAATAACAGGGTCTGTACCACAGGACTGGCGTATAGCAAATGTGGTGCCAATATTCAAAAAGGGGACAAAACTGAACTTGGAAATTATAGGCCAGTAAGCTTAACCTCTACTGTGGGTAAAATCCTTGAGGGTTTTCTAAGAGATGCTATACTGGAGTATCTGAAGAAAAATAACCTCATGACCCATTATCAACATGGTTTTACGAGGGACCGTTCCTGTCAAACTAATCTGATAAGCTTCTATGAAGAAGTAAGTTCTGGACTGGACAAAGGAAATGCAGTGGATGTGGTGTATATGGACTTTTCAAAAGCTTTTGATACGGTGCCACACAAAAGGTTGATACATAAAATGAGGGCAATGGGGATAGGGGAAAATATGTGTAAGTGGGTTAAGAACTGGCTTAGTGATAGGAAACAAAGGGTGGTTATTAATGGAACACACTCAGAATGGATCACAGTTAACAGTGGGGTACCACAGGGGTCAGTGTTGGGCCCGCTTCTATTTAATATATTTATTAATGACCTTGTAGGGGGCATACAGAGTAGAATCTCAATATTTGCAGATGACACTAAACTCTGCAGGGTAATCAATACAGAGGAGGACAATTTTATATTACAGGAGGATTTATGTAAACTAGAAGCTTGGGCTGCTAAATGGCAAATGCGCTTTAATGGGGATAAATGTAAAGTTATGCACTTGGGCAGAGGAAACAAAAGGTATAATTATGTGCACTAGGCAAAACTGTCACTGAAAAAGACCTGGGTGTATGGGTAGATGACAAACTCACATTTAGTGGCCAGTGTCAGGCAGCTGCTGCAAAGGCAAAATAAAATAATGGGATGCATTAAAAGAGGCATAGATGCTCATGAGGAGAACATAATTTTACCTCTATACAAGTCACTAGTGCGACCACACTTAGAATACTGTGTACAATTCTGGTCTCCGGTGTATAAAAAAGACATAGCTGAACTAGAGCGGGTCCAGAGAAGAGCGACAAAAGTCATTAGAGGACTAAGGGGTCTGCAATACCAAGACAGGTTATTAAACTTGGGGTTATTTAGCTTGGAAAAACGAAGGCTTAGGGGTGATCTTATAATAATGTATAAATATATGAGGGCACAGTACAGAGACCTTTCTAATGATCTCTTTACTCTTAGGCCTGAGACGGGGACAAGGGGGCATCCTCTACGTCTGGAGGAAAGAAGGTTTAATCATAATCACAGACGTGGATTCTTTACTGTAAGAGCAGTGAGACTATGGAACTCTCTGCCACATGATGTTGTAATGAGTGAGTCACTACTAACATTTAAGAAGGGCCTGGATGCCTTTCTTGAAAACTATAATATTACCAGTTATACATACTAGATTCTTTCATAGGGCGTTGATCCAGGGAATTAGTCTGATTGCCGTATCTGGAGTCAGGAAGGAATTTTTTCCCCCAATGTGGAGCTTAGTGTTGCCACATGGGGTTTTTTTTTGCCTTCCTCTGGATCAACATGTTAGGCTATGGGTTGAACTAGATGGACTTAAAGTCTTCCTTCAACCTTAAAAACTATGTTACTATGTTACTATGTTACTATGTTACTAGATTACACGGTGGGAGGTTACCCGGGAGGGAATAAAATCACCTCTAGGGGAACAAGGAGGTCTTTGCCTCTAGGTTTTGGGCCTGTTAGATCTTTGCTGCTAGGTCTCTTGGCTGTATATAGTCCCCTGTACATACTACCCCCTTTTTTGAAAGATAGGCCCAGGACACAGGGTCATGTGCGGCCACCACTCCCCATGACAGCAGGAGCATTAACCCTTGCAGCCTGACACCCGAGTACCCAAAGCCTGGGTGCAACAAATCTTTTTCTGGCGGTCAAGAACAGGATATCGTGCCTGGTACCACTGGGTACTGTGCGCCTTGAACTTGAACTTGGACTTAAAAATAACTTTTTCCGCCATTGCTTGGCGCCAAAAATGGGTTCCCGCCATTACTGCAGGAGGACCCAAGATGGTTCTGTAGCCATGTACTGAATGCCATGTGCAGGCCTGGGGGTGTGCCTCAGCCCCTAGAAGAAGGAGGGCCAAGACGGAGGCGCCAAAATGTGTGGCCGCCCAGATTGCCATCAATCAATCAGGGGGGCGGCCCACAGGAAGTTCCTCGGGAGAGGCCGCCCATAAGAAGACAAACCGGAAAAGAAGGACAGAATGAACAAGGCTCCTTCATACCGGCAGCATGGCGGCACCCTGTTGGAGAGACATCGTGCGCGATCTTAAGGAGCAAACCCGAGCCGTGCAAGGAGACCTAGCAGCGGCATCCCTCTTAACCTTGGAGGGCAATGCTGACTCCTGGAGGGATGCGTTTGGGCGGCTCCACCAGGAAACGGAAGAGGCCCTAGCATGGGTGTGCAGGCGGTGGAGCGCGGAGCGGACATACGAACTTTCATCCATGAGAGCGGATCGTGAGGCGCAAGAGGCGGCAGTAGCCGAACGCGCAGTTGTGGAGTACTGTACCTCCCTACCACCCGTACCACCACCCGTCCAGACCCAGGAGTTCAAACAGAACTGCTGTCTTCACCACCGTCCCGTTCAGCAGCGAGGAGCCCCTGCCATAGTGAGCTCAGCGGAGACTCGAGTAGTGTCCAGAGTCCCAACCAGCAACTTACCACCCGCACAGTACCAGTGACTTCAACGTTCCCAATCATCTCTGGACGAGAGGGACCAAGTGGCCAGACAAAGACAACGAGAAGAATGGTTCCAAAGAGAACAGGCAACCAGGCAACTTTGGAAAGAGGCCAGATCGCAGCCCCCGATTCCAATAGAACTCCACAGCCTAGGAACCGTCATCTCAGTTTACCAGGACGAAGGCTAGAGATTTCTTCAGGAACCCGGACTTTCGGATGAAGTATTTTTCACCAGACATGATGTGGAGCCGTATCTGCGGAGAGGACACCCGGTCAGAGATCTTTACCAAGGTGAGCAGGTCACTTATGAGCGGTACCCCGGCCCACTAGGCTGGTTCGCAATATGGATCTCCGCTGTACAGACAATTCCCACTAACAATAGACTCTCACTAAGAGACATTGTACCCAGCAAGAGACTCCCGTGTAGAGATGTTGCCATGTAAGTAGCCCCTTTCAGTAACCATGCCCCTTTAATTTTGCCATTTTCCTTTTTGCAAACCCCTAAGAATGAAGAGTGTCCCATTTATTTTTTATCTGAAGAATCAGGGACTTTTTATTTGAACTTTCCTTTCCTGTTTGATAATGTGTGCTGTGTGAGCAGCGGCCCAGCGGTGATAATACACACTGGACTGTGATGGACAATACATTACCTCTGGGCCCGCGTAGTTAGTACCGGTCCCGGTGGGCCAAGTTAATAATGTCTTTTATGCAGATAGTATAACCGGAGAGTAAGAACTTTGCCGACAGGTGACCCGAGGACTGTGAAGTCTAAATACACTAACTACTGCAATGATTGCACATATATATGTGTAACGTTCTAAGTAATGTGCCTCCTAGTGATAGGAAGAAAACCAAGAATGCTTGAATGTATATAGTTACCCATTAACGTTGATGTTGATGATGAATATAAAATGTTTTTCACTTTCCCGGTAACAGGTACAGATACTCGCGGATGAGTATATTCAATCAAGGGGGTATGTGGCGCCCTGCCAAGCAGGCGTCACAGGGGGTACTGCACCCGTAAAAGAGGTGCAGATACTCCAGCTGCAGGAGGATTCTCGGATGGTGGGTGGTACCCATTAACCAGCACTCCCACACTAGATTACACAGTGGGAGGTTACCTAGGAGGGAATAAAATCACCTCTACGGGGAACAAGGAAGTCTTTGCCTCTAAGTTTTTGGCCTGTTAGGTCTTTGCTGCTAGGTCTCTCGGCTGAGGGGACCAGGAGGAGAGATGGAGGAAGAAGAGAGGGCTTAAAGAAAGAAAGCTTTCCCAGGCGCAGACAGCCAGAAGGGAAGAGGAACTTGAGGAATTTTATCCCTGACAGCTTACCGGGCACCGGAGCCCGCACCTGTGGGATACTTTAGGACCACAGAAAATCCAGAGACCCGTGGAGTCTACAATTCTCTGGGCACCTGAACAACCAAAAGAGGTTACCAGGCACCGCCAAGGAAACGAGCAGCCAGCCAGCAGAAGGTTATCTGAAGGCCATAAGGGTGAGAAAAAGAAGGAGGTCAGGTGGGCTTTAAGTCACCAGACTTCACACCAATACTGGGAAGCAGGAAAGGAACATACAGGGATAGAGCACGAAGGCACACACTAAGGGTTCCACCATGCCACCTAGGATCTGCCTGCAGCCACCCGTTAAGCTACCTGTCCTCATACCATCAGGAGTGATGAACTGTAATTTTAATGCAAATGACAGTAAAGTACCCGGAGGAACAGTGACTGTGGACTCTGCTTGTTTTCTTTAAATGAACTTGTTTCCATCCAGGAACGCTGCCCCGGAGGTCCAGTCCTACCTGTGGAGGACTTCACCAACTTGCCGCAGTACCATCTACCTCCGGCGGACTGTGGCGGCGCTGGTGAATCATCACCAGAAACTACAGGTGGCGTCACGACAAACTGTATATAGCCCCCTGTACATATTACCCTTTTTGAAAGATAGGCCCAGGACACGGGGTCAGGTGCGGCCACCACCCCCGTGACAGCAGGAGCGTTAACCCTTGTAGCCTGACACCCGAGTACCCCAAACCCTTGGCGCAACATATGTTCTCCATTCTGGTATATATGATCCTGCATCCTGGTATATATGTCCCCTATCCTGGAACATATTCTCCCCCTTCCTGGTATACATGGTTCTTCTCCTGGTTGAATTTTCTGAGATAATGACCTTTGGGTTTTCACTGGCTGTAAGCAATAATCATCAACATTAACATAAATAAACACTTGAAATAGATCACTTTGTAATTACTCTATATAATATATGTGTTTCACTTTTTGTATTGAATTACTGGAAAAAAAAACTTTTTGATGATATTCTAATTCATTGAATTCATTGATATTCATTGAATTACGGTAATATTCATTTAATTAATTGATATTCTAATTCATTTATTCAATGAAATTTAGTAAAAATAAAGTGTTAAAAATTAAAAATCTCTATGCTCACCTGTTCCACTGCTGCCTCCCAGCAAGGTCCGGGTGCTTATAGGACCTGCCGTGATGTCACAACCCGGCAGTGTCATCGGGTCACATGAGCCGATCAGCTGATCAGGTTGTGACATCACCGCAGGTCCTATAAGCACCCGGACCTTGCTGGGAGGCAGCTGTGGATCCCGGATAGTTGAGCATACAGAATTTTTTATTTTTAACTCTTTCTTATTACTAAATTTCATTTAGTAAGTGAAAGTGCCCCGCTGTGTCCGGATCCGTGATAATCACGGACCCGGACACAGAATAGGTCACCCCCTGTGGTGTCCTTTCCTGTCCGTGGGGTCCTACAAAAAGTAGGATCCCACAAACAGGAAAAAAAAACGTTACGTGAAAGCAGCCTTTAGTCATTCACATGTTGATGAATGAGATTGTGACTTTTTACTTTTACACAATTGCTATTGTTCTCTTGTGTTTAAAGCTTCTGAAAAGCATAAGGAAATCATCTGACCTTTGAATTTGCAAATGTTCAGCTGTAATACAGAAATAAAATAATTATCCAACAAGAGGAGGAAAAACACAACAGCTTCTGAAAAGATAGCTTTTTTCCTAGCTTTTTTTTTTAGAGCGACTCTACATAGATAAGTCAACCAAAATAGGTTTAACAGTGTCACCCCACTCACTCTTCCCTGCTGGGATATAAACAATGATCCCTTCACATGAAAAAATAATAAGTACAGTCTATTTAAAGAAAAGCCTTCACCTAATAGAAAGCCCAAATGTTTAAAAAAGATTTTGGCAGAACACTTCTGTTTTATATTGGCAAGACAGTAATAATGTATTATGTGTCACCACTATTTCTCAGCTGCGCAGCATTTTTATATGATAATTATCAAGCCACACAATTAAGAATCAACCTCAAAAAATACTTAAAGATTTATTTTAAATTGTCTGGCTAAAACGTGAAATTTTATTCACTCAGTATTTGATGTAAATTCCATAAAGGTAGAACTGATTAGATGTGCCAAGAATATGTAGCTATAGCAGCAGAACTCTAGTTTAGCTACACGTATTTTACAATTGCAAGAAGTATAGTTTTAAGGATACAAATGACAACTGTCTGTACTCTACAGCAGGGGGGGGAACCATTTTTTCTGTCGAGTGCCATTTGGAAATTTCTACCATCCTTTCGGGGGCCGTACAAAATGATCAACTTGAAAATTACCCGCTATATTTGGTTAAACAAGTAACTCGTCCCTACTGTGGTGGCTGGGGCGGCTTCTTTTCAGCGTGAGTCATGTTGCTTCTCAGCTGCATTCCAGGTTTACTAGACCCCTAGACATCACAGAAGAGACTGGGAGCATATACCTCACTGAAGAGGCCAAGACTGGGGCATAGAGATCACTGGAGAGCAAAATGTGTCTGCCAGCCTGAGCACTGCGGTCCCCAGAAATCTGCCCAGGGGCCTCAAAAATGTCATCGAGGGCTGCATTCAGCCTGGGACTGAGGTTCCCCACCCCTACTCTATAGGGTGAACACAAAACACTCATTGATTAATAGGAGTTATAAAATAAAAAAATATTGGAATATTTTCATCTGTCTCAGAGAAAGTTCTTGATTACATCAGGACAACCTTTTTTCGCAACCTCAAGAACTCAACGCCCAGAGCTAACCAAGAGTTACACATCCCACAAGGCTCAGTAAGCAAGATCTTATTCATCAAATTGCAGATTCACCCTTACAAGCCGTGATTGGTCCCAACGTTACACCCACAAGACTATTAAACGCAACTTGAATTTTGCAGGCATCTCCATATAGTAATGGAAAATGATGATAACCTGCTGCAAATATAATTTTTATTGATAAAGTGATCTTCCACATACGTGACAAGGTTACCAGGCACAATGTAAAAATTTGGAGGAGTGAGAATCAGCATACCACCCTAGTGATTGACACTCCAAAAACTATTTTGTGACATATCAGAGTGGATTGTGTACAGTCCGTTTATCTTTGAGATAAGAAACAAATCATTATTGGACAAAGTTACCTGGAAATACTAAATAAAGCTGCTTTCCCACTGCGGTGCATGCAGATTGGGGTCAAAATGCGTCTGGAAACGCATGCCACCACAAAAGATAGATGCGTGATCAGGACTTCGGGAGGAGAGAGAGAGACCCCAGAATGCTGTGGATGCAATGGGAGTAGTACATAAAAAATATAGTGCATGCTCAGTGTCATACAACAGATCCAATTGGACGTATCCATTCATTTCTGGATATTCACACCATTGAAATCATTATATTTGTGCATGGGATGCATCTGGATGCATCAGGATTTTGGATGAACTCCAAAATAGCAAAATAGTGCTCCAGGGGAGAAGATCAAAAGGACACAGTGATAAGGATCTGCCGAAAAACTTATGTCAACACATCTGCCTATGGCCCTATTTTAAGTATAGGGAAAAAATCCTGATCAGGAAGCTTCGGGATTTGTACATATTACAACGCAAGACATAAAATGCAAGTGTGAAACCACCTTTAGTCGTTAATTTCAGAACTAGCTCCTGAGAGTGGTGACTAACTTTTTCAGCAAGATGACCTGACAACTCAATGTTTACAATTTTATCAATGAGCACCTGCCAAACAGATAGATTGGCCACAATGGACAAATTGACTAGGTGTTCTCCAAGTGGTCCCTGAGATCACCAGACTTAACTGTTTGTGACATTTTCCTTTGGTGCTATGAGAAGGACAGAGTCTATAAACTTGTATTACGCCAAACAAGGATTATCTGGAATGGAGCACCTCACTGAACCGCTGCATTAGTCTGGCTCGAGCTAGTACTGTAGCCTCCAATATGTAAAAATATTTAAATAAAATTATATTCTATATTGGTTGGAAATCAAGGACTGTTTTTGTGGTCAACATGTATTTTTGTTCAGTCAAATCAGTCTGGATAGTCAATTGTCCTTTTAGTTATCTGCAGGATTATGTGTAGGTAGGAAACATTGCTAACGACTTGAATTTTGGCCAAATAACTGAGTCTCTGTGTTCCAGTGTACAGTGGGTAAAAATAATTGCACATGCTTCAACCACAATGGGGAAGAAACAGGGAGGGACCTTATAGGGGTTGTCCAGTCTTTTGGTTTAATTCATGTGTGTATCTAGACTGCAAAATGTTGACAGTTTGTAATTTACACCGTATCAACATTTTGCAGGGTTACCTAGATATCACTATATTGCATCTGCAGGAGATGACAAGGGGGTGTTTTTTTAAGGAACTGATCATTTACACTCACTGTTCTGCAAGCCCTCACCACACAGCAGCAAGCCCTTCCCAGTGTTAGTATGCCCGTACACTGCACCCTCACTATGCACTCCCCCTCTCATCCTCCTCTCACTACAGCATGCATTGCCCGCCCTCCCCAGCGTAAATATTCCCACCCTCTCCAGTGTCAGTGTGACACCCCTATGGCTAGGTGTCAGAGGGTAGTGTTACACTTTAACAATAATGTGTTAACCCTGTAAAGTTGTCAGTTCAAGGTTCCCTTATGGAGTCTATTCTTTCACCCACCTAGGACCACACTAATTAGAATAGGAGAACTGGTAATTTAGTAGGTCCCAAAAGGAGGTGGGTGGAGCCTAGGATAGAGTAGTGGGGGAGTTTTAGAAAGACAGGGCTGGGAAGGCAGTCAGTAAGGACGATCCTGACAGTAACGCTGCCGGGAGGAACCCCAACCTTCAAAGGGGGGAACCAGGACAATGGGCAACGGGCCAGGACTGGTTGGAGCCGGCTGGTCATGTTGGGGAAGCATTGGCAGTGCGGGTAGCTGTAGCGGTCAGACGTTCATCTCTGGCCACAGACTGACGAGCTGCGGACCCATCACTAATGGGTAGCTGACAGCAACACAAGGTACCTCGCCCCTCAGTACCAAAACTAAATCCAAGATCACAGGAGCACGGCCCAAGTTCCGGTGGCGGGGGAAGCAACCGGCCTCGTCATAACCGGTAAAGGAAACCCGTGCCTCACCGTGGCGGGAGAGCTCTTCGAGGGTGGTAGAGTTAAGAAGAGTAACTTAGACCCTGAATGCCACAGAGGGAAGAACATCTAGAGACTCCATAACAGGGAACCTGGAACTGGTGACAGACCCCCGGTAAACCAGTCTGTACCGTATATCATCACCATCTGACGGTACCAATTAAAGTGGAGTTAAAGTTGAATTGGACTCAGTTATCCTTATTGCGGTGCCCGGAGGGCTCAGCACCCTCAGCAGCTCAGCAGAGGGGTAAGAACTGCAACACCTACACCGCTGCCCTGAGGTAATAGCTCCACTTGTAGGGAGCTGGACCACTCTCTGCTGTACCCACTATCACCTCAGCAGCCGGCTTGCAGCGCCGGTACCATATTACCGGGAACTACAGGTGGCGTCACGATCCCCTGTAAATATCCCCTTCTCCCCACCTTCTTCTCAAATGATTACCAGGGCGCGGAACCGGGATCCTGTCCACTCGTGACTCCCTATTCAAGTCATCAGCCCCGGTGTCCGAGTACCCCTAGCTCTGGCCACATTATCAGTATTGCTGGCTATTCCACACTTGATGCAATGAGAGAGTTCATCTCTGAGGCACTCTGACAAATCTGCAGCTGTGATATGACCGCTCTCAGTGCTGTGTGCATGCTCACCATTTTCCCCATGCCAGTGCTGATGTGATGATGAGCGCTGATTCCATACAGCTGCGCAGGCCTGCCCCTCTGACTTCGCAGCCCACTGGGCCAGAATGAATGAACCTCTAAGTGCAGAGGGGGCGAGCCTGAGCGTCTGTGAGGTCAGAAGGGGCGGGCCCGGGTGGCTGTATGACATCAGCTCTCATCATCACATCAGCACTGGCACAGGGGAAATGGTGAGCGTGCACACAGCACTAAGAGCAGTCATATCACAGCTGCGGATTCGTCACAGTGCCTCAGAGATGAACGCTCTCATTGTATCAAGTGTGGAATAGCCAACAATACTGAGACTGGGTAGGGTGGGAATATTTAGGCTGGGGAGGGCGGGCAATGCATACTGGAGATGGGAGGGGGGGAGGCATATTGAGAATGGAGTGGCCGGAAATACTGACATTGAGAATAGCTTGTTACTCTGTGGGGAGGGCTTGTAAAACAGTGGGTGTGAATGATCAGTTTCTAAAAAACTCACCCCCTGGTCGTCTCCTGCAGATACAATATAGTGATATCTAGGTAACCCTGCAAAATGTTGACAGGATGTAAATTACAAACTGTCAACATTTTGCAGCCTAGATACACACATGAATTATAGCAAAAGCCTTGACAACCCCTTTAATTCTATCTTAGTCATCAGGAATGAGATACAATTGATCACCACCTGCAGCTAAACTGATCTCATGGACCATTCTGGAATAAACTATTATTGGAATAGGAAGTGGCTGGAGCAGCAGCAAATTGGCTTCTTAAAAGTCCTTTTCTCTCGCTCACTAGGCAGTTTGAGCATGTGCAAGTTACAAGTGCAAACTCAGAACTAAGAGCTCTTGCGGCTAAGACAGGGCAGCTGCTGCAACTGTTGCAACATGTAGGAACCACTGACCAGCAACAGCAAGGCAGTGATTTGAAAGTCCAATCAGTGCCTCTAAATATGTCTATGATGACTTCAAGTCACACCAAGAAGGAGTGTCACATTAAAAACCTGCCACTTAAGCTGCCAGACACAGCTGACAAGCAGAGATAAAGTGCTGCAAAAGCTTTGCAGTAACCTGAGGGTATAGCGTTAAATGGGTCCACAGGCCAATGCCTCCTAAGAAGGTCAACACAGTAGATGTCATGTATCTTAAATAGACAGAGACTGTAATTTATTGACGAGTCAGCAGTTGCTGTAGACCCTATTAGGCCTACACCCCTTCAGACATGAAGTGCTTAAAGAGGACTTGTCACCCCCCAAAGATTTAAATCTAAAGGCAGCACTGAATGCAGCATATATGCTGCATTCAGGCAAGGGGTCCCCCTTGTGTTTCTGATGTATAAATCATTAAATACAGCCTTTTATAATGTGTAAAACAAAGTCAAGAGGGCATTACCAGATCCATGAGTCAGCTCCTTCTCCAGGAGCTATTCCCGCACCCGGTTTTTGTTCCTCCCTCCTCCCTGTCCTTGCCGCCTCATTGATGCCTGTCATTTCTCCTCGCTCTGTGCCTGTGTCTCCTTGTACTACCTCAATCAGGCGCAAAGCGAGGTGTTGCTACTGTGAGCCCCTCGCTCCTGCTTACGCCTCTCGCCCTGACAGCAGCAATTGTTCCCGCCCTAATCCATATATAACATGGAGCAGGGCGGGAATAAGTGCTGAGGCCCCGTGCTCCTTGACCCGCCTCCCACCCTGACGTCAGCACTTGTTCCTACCCTGCTCCATGTATAGCACATGCTGCATTCAGTGCTGCCTTTAGATTGAAATATTGGGGGGGAGGGTGACAGTTCCTCTTTAAGTTCAAGAAAGGTGGAGACTAGTGAGGAGTTCACCTAAAAGTTGCGGATTGTGAGGGTAGGTGGGTTGGAGGCCGGAGTCTCCCCATATTAAGATTACATTAAGACTTAAGAATAAGAGTTAAAGTGAAACGTTCAGAAACATCTATAAGAATTGTTCCACAGTGAGTCGGACATAAGATGCCAGTGAACTACAGTATTTTTAAAAGAAGAAACCACCATACAGATGACTATGTTTACTTTAGAGAGACTACACATTAGGCGATATTCTCATGGCTGTGGCTGTACTTTGCATTTGAGGGGAGTTCTAAAAAAGTGCTTTGGTATATTAAAGGGAAGCTGTCCCAATGTTTTTCCCCTATAAAGTGCAGCCACCAACAGTAAGCCCTTATGTACAGCATTCTAGAATACTGTGTATAAATCCCTAATCCACTCTGTATAACATACAAAAGACTTCATTGTACTCACCTACGGGGTGGTATGGTTCAATGGGTGTTGCTGATCTTGATCTCCTCTTTACTTGCAATAAGTGTGTCACATATTGACTGCCTTTCTAGTTCTGGAGTGTTGTTGCTGTGCTATTTAGTTGAATTTTTTTCTTTAATCTGTTGATTGCGGCACTGCAGATAGAGGAGTGAGTCATAGTTCAGGTGGAGATGGAGGTGGAGGGGTGTGTCTTAGCATTCAGATCTCCACTCCCTAGCCTTGAAATAGCTCAACTTCCCTCCACTAGGTATCGCAGATTAAGTTCATTCTCATCTAGGACCTGTGCTGGGTAGATGTGCTGCTGGAGCAGCTTCTGTCCCTTTCCAATGTAGTGGTGTCCTTTTCCTGATCTGTAGGTGGAGGTAGAGGTTCTTAGCAGAGGGCAGGTTGAGGAGTTGAGGGAAAGAATGGTAGCCCGAAGCTCCTCACCCTCAGAGGTAACTTCAGGAACAGGGCTAGTCAGGGACCCCAAGTCCAGGACCAGACAAGCCTCTCAGTTGCCCTTGTCCGTTATCCCTTCCTGCTCCATTCCCCTCATCCTCTCCATGCGTGACATAACGTCCTCCTTAACTGTTTTGTGAGGATGATACATTTTATGTCATCCACACAGTGTCCTCCATAGCGCTCCCGCACACATGCACTTTTCTCTGCCATGCTGAGGGCAGAGCAAAGTACTGTAATGTGCAAACATGGAGAAAGGTCAAAGAATGCTTGCGCATGTGCACTTCTATAGTTTGCTCTGCCCTTGGCAGGGCAGAAAGAATTGCACATGGACAGGAGAGCAATGAGGGTCACTGTGTAAATTATGTAGGTTGCATCATCCACGAGAAGCAGGGAAAGAGGACGTTGATTTCAAGCAAAGAGGAGGTGTCGGATCAAGATCAACAACACCAATCAGATAAATAAAAGCTATTTCTTATGTTAAATTGAGCATATTGGTGACTTATTTACAGTATTCTAGAATGCTGTATTTAAGGGGTTACTGGAGAAAGCCTCAGTTTATAGGGGAACAACCTGGTGACAGGTCTTCTTTATATGTATATATCAGGTAACATTACTCAAGTATTCTGTTATTTAAAATTCTTGAACTTGCAAAAAAATAGAATGTTAATCCTGCTTCAATATTTAAAACTAAGCATGGCAACAGTAAAATATAATTGTATGTTAATTTAATTAAGAAACCACAAGGCTGAAATTAGTAATCTAATTATAGTCATACGGGCTCAAATTAAAGAAAAACAAATGTTCCAAGATATTATCAAGTAAAATATGTGCTAAGTATAGATTCAGCTATCATTATGACTCTAAGCCCACAGAAAAAAGATTTTTAACCTTTTAAGCTCTGTTTACATTTTGATTCTAATTCACGATCAACATATTAGCTCAGTTATGACCCAGCTCATAGGGAAACAGATGGAACAATGCAAAATTCGAGTAGGATACTAAGTGTTAAGTACAAATTAGAAACTGCTATATACAGAAAATATATGTTTTATTAAGGAGAATAATACTTATTAACTGAATTTGCTAAGACAATGTCAGATACCTAACACCTCCCGCGAGCACATTCCCATGTTATTGTTGTATGTGTGCTGTTCGTGTTTTTCACACACAGGTACATTAGATTTAGAGATGAGCAAATCGATTTAATGTCAATCAATTTTGGCCTTAGAACAAGTTGTATTTAGCTAACAGCTACCAAGCTCTATTATTCTTGCAAATATGACAAACTAGGCACCCGGCAGTGAAAAATAAAGGATGTTTACTTACAATCCAATATGTATAACGTTTTGAGCAACAACTAAGGGACCCGTCACACGATGCCACCTCGCCGGAGATGTCGGCGGCGACTGGCGGGAGCGCGCACGCTTTTGGCACCCCGCCAGCGTCGCCGCCCCCTGTTTACACGTGGATACACCTCCAACAATGCACCGGCGAGCTGACAGGCGGCATCGACGCCGGGGTCTCTCAAAAACCCAGTGGCGATACAGTACAATGGGAGCCTATGGCTCCCATCAACTGTCAGGTCGCCGACGCCGTTTACATGGGGCGATGTGTAAACATCACCCCAGATCGGCCGCCTGGTTTCAGAGCACTGCTCTAAAACCAGGCGACCAGTAAAAGGCATCGCCATAGCCCAATTACATGAGGCGATACAGGGGCGATGTTGGTGACGATAGGCCACGCCCCTGCATCGCCTGACAAATCGGCGGTACTGTCGCACAGTGTGACGGTACCCTCAGACCTTCTTGAGATATACAGACTTCATATAAGAGATGTATGTATCATGGAGAAGCGCCAGTAACAAAGCGGCCTGACTATCTCACCAAAGCAGTCAGGACGCTTTACCACTAGCAAATCTAGCACTTGGATTGCAATTTTGTCTCTCCTCTTTTTCACTACAGGAACACTGACTTGTAGTGCCATGATCCACCCACTAATATTCATGCAGTGATACCCTGAGACATTTTGGAAGGCATAGTCTGCACTCACTCAAACGTCTCAGTTTCCACTGGCACACCTTAATAATATAGATCTACATAACAGTAGAGGATTTGGAAGTGACCATTCATATTACTTTATGTTGGAAGAATGTTATGGACTAGAACTATATACTGCTGGAAGTGGCCATTTGTAGATCTGAGGAGCATTGTTATACAGTGTTGTATATGATGATCAGTAAAATTTAAAAAAGTCCACTTTTTTCAAATTGATGGCCTATCCTTAGGATTGGTTATCAATGTGTGATCGGTGGTGGTCACCTGGCACCAGCTGCTACTGATCAGCGGTTCATGGTGTCGGCGGTGACCGAAAAGTTTCAGTTACTGAGCTGCAAAGCACAGATGTCAACACTACAATGGTTTCAGCTGGGTGCCACACATCGGCCCCCTATTCATGAGAGGGTGGATGTGCAATACTCAGCCACAGCCACCATTCTGTCGATGGAGCTGCACTGTGTAGCTCCGTAACAAGCAGTTCGGGCCACCACTGATACCAGGAACAGCTGATCAACAGGGGTACTCAATGTCCAACCCCCACCAATCAAAAATGAATGGCCTATCCCAAGGATAGGCCATCAATGTTAAAGTAGTACATAACCCTTTAAGACAAGCTATGGTGTTTCAATATGTCTTTTAGACTGAGGTTCCACTTGTGTTTAAACAGACCAATTGAATCCAATAAAACATGGGATTGCACTTGCACTGTTAGAAATCAATCAGGCAGTGTCTACCTGCTATTTTTGCTGAGGCTGGCAATGCAGGAGATGGAGAGAATAATCTCTCCTTTCCTCCGGAGCCATGATCCGATTGTAGGATCGCATCCTAGCATAATGACACACAGCTCACACTCGTAGCAGAGCAGTAGCTGAGGGTTGTTAGCATATCGTATCTGGTGCTAAAGCATCGGATGCCATACACAGGTAGAACCCTGGGCTTAGGCTTACAGAAATGTAGAATAAGAATTATATTATGGTATTCTGTTAGCCAGGAAAATCGATGTAAATAAATACTCTTTTGCCCAAAAAACTCAAAAGTACTCTTGGAGTGACACCTTTATTGGCTAACAAAAATATATATATTTGCAAGCTTTCAGAGCATAGACGTTCCTTCATCATTTGTAAAATTGCCTGATGAAGGCATCTCTGTGCTCAGAGACCTTGCAAATATACGGTAACTTTTCTGGTTAGTCAATAAAGGTATGCCTCATAGAATACTTTTTGTCTTTTTTGAGCAAAAAACTATTTGCAAAGATTACAGAAACAAATGACCTGTTTATTTCTCCCAGAATCAGTACCACTATTGTCTGTCACTGGTGTCTAATTACAGATCTCCCATAATCAGCTAAATGCTGGTGACTTGCAATACTACAGTAGATATAATCAATAGACATGAGAGACGCTGCTTCTAAATAAAAATCCTTTTTTGTAATTTTTTGCTGTGTATTAATATGCATTCTTTTTTTTCTCAGCAGTCACTAATGAGTTCTAACGAGGTGCAATGAAATAAGTCTGACAAGGGTCCCATTCTAAATGTAGTGGGTGTGTAAAAAAGGGAGGAGATGGACGATATGATTATATGATATTCTAATGCATTTTGTGTTTGTTGATGTTTAATCCAACGTTTATTGTATGATTAAAGCCTCCTATTACAAATGTCAGGGGAAAAATAAAGGTAGTATTACAGGCATTGGTTCAAGAAAGAGTTACCATTAGACAATCTTGTAGATAGGAGGAGTTTTGAGGACTAAGGCTGGTTTCACATTTGCGTTTGTGTCTGCAAGCAGAAGGCATGTAGACGCAAATGCAGTGCAAACGCTGCCATACTGATGTGAACGCACCGGAGAATCTCCGCATGCGAACACATCGGTATGGTGACCGCTCAGCCAAACAGCTGTCTCGGCGGCGGCAGCAGGCGGAGATCAGCAGTGGCCACCGAGAGAGATGTGATCCCCAGCGTTCTCCTGCACTGTCATGCGGAGGACACTGCGGATCCTTTGAGTTCCATGCATTGTTTGTGCACTTGTGGTCGCTTACTGATAATACAAGATCCCGCGAACGAATACAAAATGCATCAGGCTGCGTTCAGAGGGCGGAGGAGGGCGCACAAAATTATGTGCATCTGAATGCAACTGCAACTGAACGCAGCCAAACGCAGGAACCATGCATTCCCATGTTAAACATAGGAATGCAGTGCACATACGTTTGGCTGTGTTCACAAATCAAATGTGAAACCGGCCTAAGAGAGTTAGGCTGAATTCAGACATAGTGTTTGTGCTCCGTTTTTTATTGATCCATTTATGGTGCAGCTTCTGCACTAAAAACGGATCCTTTTTTTGCAAAAAATCATCACAAATTCATCATCCGTTTGTGCTGCTTTTTTGCTCCATTCTCAGGGGACACAGATAAACAGACACACACATAGAGACACAGACACTCTCTTAGGTTGGTTTCACATTCCGTTTTTCAGCATCCATGTGTATCTGGCCCAAACTGGATGCACCTGTATCAGTTTTCAGCCCCATAGACCTTTAATGGGGCCAGAGACACTTTTGGGTGCATCCAGTTTTGTACGGTTCTCCCAGTTTCGAGTGGATGCAGGTGTCCACAGATTTTTTGCAGGTTCTTCCTGCATGCCCCCGGATTAATTAAAACGGTAGTGTGAAACCAAACTTATACTATCCGGTGATCCCACAGTAAGTTCCAGTGATGTCTTCCTTCTGGGCTGCGGCAGAACCTGTGAGTAGTACAAGTAAGTAAAGGACCTGTGTCTCATGTGGCTCAGGGTCAGTCAATGGGTAGGTCCTGGAAGTACCGTACCTGACTACCCACAGTTGCTGCTGGTGCCCGGAAGGCATTGCCGGGACTCACTATGGGATCACCAGGGAGGGGGAGTAATTGCATGTTAGTGGTGCAAAAAGTGCACCAGAAAAACATAGCAATAATTGACATGCTCATTATTTTCTGGATGCCTTTTCTGCAACACTAACGCAGCAGTCAAAAACGTTGATGTCTGCACAACAAATTAATATCCCATTCACTTTGCTGGCAGACATTTTGACTAATCCGTTTTTGGTGCAGTTTTAAAAAAATGCAGCACCAAAAATGGATAAAAAATGTCCAGTGAGAACATAGTCTTAGGCTAGGGTCACATTTGCAGTAGCAAATGCAGATCCTGATCTGGTTTTGAGCTGTAAAAATGCTCAAAACCGGATCAGATTCCACAGCCCACAGGAGCCCATTATAAAACCAGATTGCACTACATGCAATCCGGTTACCGCCCTCCCTAGAGACATGGTGACCATATGGGGCAGCATATGAAGGGTTAATTAGGTGTATTACAGTATTGCCTGCTATTGTCAGCTTTTACTATTTTATGAATTGAAGCTGGCGGCTCCTCGCTGTGGAGGAGATACAGTACGTAATGTACGTACTGTATCTTCCGCTATCCAGGGTCCTGAAAGCTTTAACATTAGTTCTTTGGCGGTGCGCTGCCCATAGAACTAATGTTAAAGCTTTCAGGGCCCTGGATAGCGGCAAATACAGTATGCACATTACGTACTGTATCTCCTCCACAGCGAGGAGACGCCGGCTTCAATTCATAAAATAGTAAAAGCTGACAATAGCCAGCAATACAGTAAAACTCCTAATTAACCATTCATATGCTGCCCCATATGGTCACCAATGTCTCTAGGGAGGGTGGACACTCCCTGGAGACATGGTGCCCACACATTATATTAACATTAACCCTTTGTTCATCCACGCAGCCGCAGGGATGAACAAAGAATCCGGCAATCGGATTGCACATTATGAGGTCCATGGTGGCACCCCATGACTGTTTTTGGGAGCTGCCCTCTCACATGGTATTTGCTATGGAGCAGAGGTAATTTTATTAATTTCGTCAATGCAAGTGAATGTGACTTGAGAGCCTCATATTGATTCAGACTTTCATTAACAAAATGTGACAGGGTGCTGAAATAGGAGAAGATGGCAACTGGTGAGTATGTTACTACTTTTAATACAAACCTAACAAACTGGGCAAATAAAACAAATCACTGGAGTGCTCCTTTAACAATAAGTTTTTCACCACCTTTTTTTAGAGCTTTTACCACTTTTAATTTTATTTTTAATTGTGGGACCATCATAGACTTCTAGACATTGTACTGAATTATGATGTCCTATACATCTATGTCAGAGATTTTGCTAATATGATACAAGCATAATAAAAGCCTTTAGTTGGCTTTTAGATTATTTTGCACTACCCATTATCTCACGTTTAACCGGTATTTGTTAAAATGATATCATCTTGATTTCCAGACTATGCCCAGTCTATCTAATACAATGTTTCCCTCCAGCAGGTTTTGCAACAGATCCCTATCTTCATTGGCATAAGGCTGGATATAGGAGCCTGCCTTGATCGTATCTCTGCTTTTGCATGTTAATGGCTACTTATGCCTAGTAACCACCTTGTGACATTCTGTTTGTTGTATTCTTACTTTGCCTGTTGCTCTGCTATGTTCATGCAGATGTCTGCTCTATTACTGTAGAGACTTGTAGAGACATTGTTTAGTGGTTGGATTTGCATGCATTATATTTTATTTGCTAATATACGTTGGGTGATTTGAACATTGCATGTACAGTATGTTACCTAAAGCTACCGTAGTAAGTTTGTATGGATAGTATGTTTTCTGTCATTGTTGACATTGGTGGCTCTTGCTCAGAGGGACTTGTCCTCTTCTGTATTACAATGATCTATTAAATTGAATACCATGTAATGTTAATATTACACCATGGTGGAGCTGACAGGAAATTACTAACAAGTTTCTTAATAGATTTCAATTAATTCGTAGTGGCTGCAGCATGGAGACCCTTTGTAACAAGGTCTCTGTATCACATGACTCTTGTAGCCATTAGGGATTGTCGAAATCAAAGAATCTCTTTAAAACAGAAACTAAATGGAATGGAAATAAAAAAATGGCAATGATCAATGAGCAATATACTCAGTGTAGTTAGTACATAGCACTTACCTTTTCCTAAATTTAATACAACCCTGGTAGCACACCTCTGTAAATATCCTGTCAGATCAGAATACAGGAGGGCACAGGGCACCACAGCTGGCATAAGCCTTTACAGCCTTTCTTTTACATGCTCATTATAAAATGGTATTGTATCCTATCAATAGCAATCACACAAATGGGTTTTCCACTTTGGATTAGCTATAGGGCTTCAGATAAGGGTATGTGTGACCATGTATATGGGTGAAAAAAATCTCAGCATGCGCTACCGGTAGTCTCTTCCATATTTCATATTGAAATTCATCCATTCAAGTCTACGGATACGCCAAAAAAAGTGATTACCAGATGGATAAATGAGTTGCATCTAATTTTTATGGATACATTACACTAACATGTAACTTTTCTTTGCAATTCTTGTTTACCATTAAAGGGATCCTGTCACCTCCAAAACGCCTCCTAAGCTAGCAAAACATGTCCCTGCAGCATCCTATCACTAATCTCACACTTCTTTTGTCTCCTAAAAGCATCATGTGAAAGTGCATAAAAACGTTTTAATACTTACTCATTAGTGATTATAATTAGCAGGGGCTATATTCTTTAGTCACCAAGGAGGGCTGTTTTGCAGCCTCGAGGATCCATCCTGTCTCTGTGTGTTTGCTGTGATGTGCAGGCATTTCCCTCCCCCCTCTCTATCACTCACAGAATGCAAATCATTAGTCCTGCCTTCAGTTTCAGAGCAGCACAGACAGAGAGAGGGTGGATCATTCAGGCTGCAAAACAACACCCCCTGGTGACTAAAGAATATGGCCCCTGCTAATTATAATCACTGAGTGAGTATTAAAACGTTTTTCTCCACTTTCACAGGATGCTTTTAGGAGACAAAAGAAGTGTGAGATTAGTGATAGGATGCTGCAGGGACATGTTTTGATAGCTTAGGAGGCGTTCTGGAGGTGGCAGGATCCCTTTAACGAATGAAAGCAGGCACCATACATGTGTCGTATAGATGTAAAATAACGGGCAAATTGTTGACACACGGATGACATGTGGACAGAATACGGATAACAAAACAGATAAATATTGACCATTTTTCTTTGTTATTATCTCAATAGTCCACCAATTGTCAATGTCTCACCTTTACACAACACCACTTCAAAATCACCCAGACTTCCCTCTAAAGGGCTCTCAGATGAATAATGAGTACAATTTCTTTATTATTTAAGTGATCACTTTATTAGTCATAATTCATATATTATTATTCCATAAAACCATTAAAATTAATTACATAAGGAGTACCCTAATGATTACAATAATTTATATCCAGGTCCAGGACCACTTACATCAGTATTTATACAATATACATTATACAATAACCAATAATACCAGGTGCATAAGGACGTACTATTTGTTTATTTATCACTCAAGGCGGCTATACGCTCTATTATGTGATTCTGGGGCTCTAATCCTCTAAAATACATGTGCACCTGTATGCTAGCAATTGGCCTTTCTCTGACACAGGTTACAATATGGTGCTGCCCCGATGTTTTAATTATAGCTGCACACTCTATTATATAATTCTGGAGCTCTAATTAATTGTTAATATATTTTTATTATAGATTTGATAGGCTCATACAAATATAGATCTTATTCGACTACAGAAGGGTAAGTATGGAAGGAGGGAGAAAGGAGAAAGGAAAAGGGAAATAAACTAAAAAAGAATACAAGGAGTCCATTTTTAAGTGCATGAAAGTACAATTAGTTCTATAATGGTAACTGATTAATGAAAGTTACATTTTTTTTTGTTTTGTTAAGGTTCATTTTCTTGGCTTAATGTTATCTTGACCATGGTGAACTTGGCTAAGGAGGAAAGGCGTTATTCCAATAAAATATGTTTCATTTTTCAGCTAGTTTATAATATCTTGAGCAATTTAGCAGTAAGTTTATAATTTCACTACAGCGCCATTGCAAAGTAAGGCCCCTTTCACATCAGCGTTTTCGCTGAATTGCGGCAGTTTTACCACATCTGCCACATCTGCCACATAATGGTCGCACTTGCGGCACACTTGCGCCAAGCCCCATTCATTCTTTATGGGGCTTGCGGTGAGGTGCGGCAAGTGTGGTTTCCTGGATCCGGCGGATCCGGCACTTACCGTGCGGGAAAACAATGCTGCTAGTTGCGTTTTTCTTTGACCCTCCGCAAGTGCAGGATTCAGCAAACTGCACTTGCCACACCTGACCGCAAGCTCCATAGAGAATGAACGGGGCTTGCCACAAGTGCGACCATTACGCGGCAGATGCGGTAAATCTGCTGGATCTGTCACAATTCAGCGAACATGCTGATGTGAAAGGTCCATAAATGAACACAGTGTCAATTCAACCAAATGAGTTGTCTGTGTAATGCACGCAAGGATGGGTCCTCCAGACCAGGATATATGCTACATAGCCATTGCCAATTTATAGTCAATAAATGAAAATAACGAAATATGACTTCCTTAAAGTGAACCATTGGAATTTAGAAGAACACAGAGTATTTCTTACTGCTTTATGTCTGAGAAGTAAAGCAATCATTTATCTAATATAGTCACTGTCATAACACCTATACATGCTTCATACAGATAGAAGAGGAGAAAGAGGGATAGTTATTGGCATGGTGGATTACGGGTATTGGAAACACTAATTATTGTTATGCCCACTGCCCATCCTTTATAGTTTTAAGGTTGAAGTTAGTCTTTAAGTCCATCAAGTTCAACCCATAGCCTAGCATGCAGAAGGCAAAAAAAAAACATGTCGCAAACATTAAACTCCACATTGGGGAAAAAAATTCCTTCCTGACTCCACATACAGGAATCAGACTAATTCCCTGGATCAAGAACCTTAGCACTGCTATCATGAATTCTCAATGCCAACTTGACAACTCCCTTATTTCAGCAGATATTTGCAGGACGTATGAAAAAATGGTATCATTGGTAATTATTGGATAGACAGAGATGTAAATGCAATTGTGGAACAAATCCCACCTAACACAGATTCTGAATTACTCATCTCATGTGCTCTGATAACACTGCGATCTATGCGTTGGAGGCATACACTTCCTGGCCTAAATCTGTTTATCTGAAGTTTTATCTTTACTTCTTGTAAGTCAATTTAGATTATTTAGCATATTTGTTGATACGAACAGGCATTACAAAAAGTATTCTACTCAATAGAATAAAATATTCTATCCATATTGTTAATATTCTAATCATATTATTTTTAGGAGAAAAACAAGAGCATAAGCTTCTATTTGCAATTAAAGGGTTTTATTATTCCCTTTCACATAATGCAACACAAAAAGAGGCAGTCAAAGTTCACCAGTGAATGAAATACAGCATAGAGACATAGGGTACAAGTATTGTCTTAATGGCCTGTCACCTTCAATTCCCCATATGCTCATTCACAAAATATCCCTAGATTAATTATCGCAGATAAGATGTGACGGTTATACCAGGTGTATGTGCATACTTTGAGCAGTTTTATTTTATCGCTGTAGTATTCACATCCAAATATGTCTGAAGTTCTAAACACAGAGAATGCACAGGTTATAGATACCAAAGGGTGAACCCAATAAACACATACGTGGTTAGATCGCTTTCACATAATCCATCCTGGTCACATTTACTCCATCAACTGAAAAACCGGACGTATGAGGGCACATGAAGCGGATAATCGCCGGTGCACCCCTTTACATATAGATCGACACTCCATCTTCCAATCATTTATCAACAATACCGGAAATCAAATAAAGTGTGTACGGTTATCAGGGTTTCATACAGTACTTGCAGTTTTACATTTTACATCACTGTTAATATTACACATCCCCATAATTGTAAAGTGCTACAACAAGAGAAATCACAGGTATTTACCAAAGGTGACCCAATAAACACTAAGATGGTTAGTGTTTCACATAAACCATTTTCCAATTACCCATCAAGTCTGAAGCCATACCACTGGCACTAGGGCACAGGAGGGAGAGAGATCCCAGTCCCGCCCCAACATATCGCCCGACATCATCACCAATCGTACATGTGTGGCCACCGGGACACATCACCTAGGTGACCGCGCATGCGCGAGGGAGATAGAGATGCCGGACTAAGGAGGAGGAACCACACCAAAGGACGGGCGGCTGTGTCAGGCCACCGGACATATACAGCCAAATAAAGTATTATACACATACAAAGGGGCAAAACTTATAGTCTCATTTAAGCCTCGAGGTGTCATAAGATAAGATAAGATAAACTTTATTAATCCGGGAGGAAATTACAGTATTACAGCAGCAGAACAAAGATCAAGAACATTTCACACTTTACAAAATAAGTCTATATGGACAGCAGATGCGGGTAGACTGGTACATGTACCTCACCTATTCCCCCCATACACATAGAACTTCACATAGTCTTGGGATGCTTTACACTTATACATTTGTTAAACATCCCCACAGCTGTCGGAACAAACGATTTTCTGTATCTTTCCTTTTTACACATCAGTTGGATTAGACGCTTGCTGAATGTGCTCTTCTGCTTCGCAAACAGTTCAGAGAGCGGGTGTGTATTGTTGCTCATTATAGCCTTGCATTTCTTATTAATTCTATCCTCTAATACCTCCTCGAAAGTCCTAAGTTGTAGACCCACCGTCGCACTAGCCTTCTTGATAAGTTTATTCAGCTTATTAGCGTCAGCTGTGCGCACACTACTACCCAGCATATTATTGCAGCAAAGATTGCACTCGCCACAATAGATTGGTAGAACATTTCAAGCATTTTGCTACACACATTAAACGACCTTAATTTCCTTAGGAAGTAAGTCTACTCATCCCTTTCTTGCAAACCTTCTCCATATGGCACCTCCAATCAAGCTTGCTGTCTAGGGGAACCCCCAAATATTTGAAATTCTCCACCATCTCCACATCCTGACCATCAATAGTGATAGGTAAGAAATCCTTCCTGCACCTTCCATAACTCAACACCAACTCCCTGGTTTTCTTTACGTTGAGTTCTAAATGGTTAGCCTGGCACCAGTCAACAAAGTCAGAGACCACCCTTCTGTATTCCTCCTCCCCCCGGCCTCTCTCAATACCTCCGACTATCACTGAGTCATCAGAGTACTTCTGAAGGTGACAAAGGTCTGATTTATACTGAAAATCAGCTGTGTATAACGTAAAAAGGAATGGCGACAGCACCATTCCCTGAGGGGCTCCAACACTGCTCCGAACACTATCCGATACGGTCGCCCCCACCTTACGAACTGTGGCCTGTCCGACAGGTAATCAATGATCCAATTCACTAGTCCCTCATCAACCGCCATTTCAACCAGCTTTTTACGTAATAATAGTGGCTGTAAGGTATTGAATGCACTGGAGAAATCGAAGAACATGGCACGCACAGTGGTTCCATCATTGTCCAAAAAGGAATGTACTGTTTGTAGCAGATACGCTACAGCATCGTCCACCCCCAGACTCTGCCGATACACAAACTGAAGGGGGTCCGTAAAAGCAGACACCCTCGGACACAAGTAGGCAAGTACAATTCTCTCCAAGGACTTCATCGCATGCGATGTTAAGGCCACCTGTCTATAGTCGTTATGGGAGCTCGGGAAGGTAGTCTTGGTTAGTCCAGAGACACTATCCACCTCGATTCATGTTGGGCAAGGGTTTTCCTAATGTTGCCACCCCTTATTCCCCCATGTATCAAATCAATTTCTTGTACTTTTATATTATATGGTATATTATGCCAGGTGTGCTTGCAAACTGATATATGTTGGTATGACATGCAGGGAGCTGATGCGGGTGAGGGAGCATGTGAGAGACAATGAGGCCCCTGAGATGAAAGATAAAACAACCCTGAAAACGCTGCCACGCCATTTCCTCTCATGTCACAATGGTGACCCTACATCCCTAAATGTACGAGGGATGGATTTGATATATGGGGGAA
The DNA here is from genome assembly GCA_033576535.1 of Allobates femoralis. NCBI lineage: Eukaryota > Metazoa > Chordata > Amphibia > Anura > Aromobatidae > Allobates > Allobates femoralis. The sequence goes on along the minus strand of JARQOC010000005.1, from coordinate 484,366,663 downwards.
TAAGGGGTGGCAACGTTAGAAAAACCCTTGCCCACCATGAATCCAGGTGGATAGTGTCTCTGGACACTATGATACCTCGAGGCTTAAATGAGACCGTACGTTTTGTCCCTTTTCTCTGACCATCACTAGCCAGATATCCCTGGTACCATGTACCATGTTTAGTTTTAGTGACTTTGACAAAATTTTATGTGATTTTATCTGTGTATTTTGGGGTACTTTTTGCAAGCTGTGTGCATAGTGTCTATTTTGGGATATACAGCTTGATTACTATGGATGTGGCATCTAACAGCAAAGCCAAACATTCATCAATATAGAGAGACCGCTTGTTCTGGACTCTGTTGCTAAAAAGCAATAGCTGAATGTTTACTTTGTCATAATTTTATGTGATTTCATCTGTGTATTTTTGGGTACTCTTTTGCAGGCTGTATGCATAGTGTCTATGTGGGGATATACAGCTTGATTACTCTGGATGTGGCATCTAACATTAAAGCCAATCATTCATTAATATGGAGAGACCGCTTGGTCTGGACTCAGTGGCTAAAAAGCAATAGCTAAATATTTAATTATATGAAGACATCACTTTGGTCTGGATTATTGCGGCCCTTTGTTTGTATGTGTATAATACTTTATTTGGCTATATATGTCTGGTGGCCTGACGCAGACACCCGTCCTTCGGTGTGGTTCTGCCTCCTTAGTCTGGCGTCTCTATCTCCTTTGCACATGTGCCGACACCTAGGTGATGCATTCCGGCGGCCGCATATGTGCAATTGGTGATGACGCCAGGCGGGAGGCGGAGACTACTTCCGGTCACGGGGATGCCGCTCCTGAATGCGATAGCATTATACAAAGACGGGCAAATCCATGGCTGCTCCATCTCTGATGAATTGACCACTGCTACAAGCGGCGTCACAAAACTTATGTTGGGGTGGGACTGGGATCTCTCTCCCTCCTGTGCCCTGGTGTCGGTGCCCCTGGTCTCCTGACCTGCTATGGGCCCCTGGTCTCCTGACCTGCTATGGTGCCCCTGGTCTCCTGACCTGCTATGGTGACTATAACTTATTTTTGATTTCTTTTCCAGGCACTGGTATTGCATTGTCCTGACTTTTGTTTATCCTTCATGTTTTCTCACCCTGCTCACAGGTGATTGATTTTTGATGCCTCAGCATTAACTGAACTGACCATTCCAGTTTATGGTGTGCTCCCCTAGACCTGTGTTTTTGAGCTCAGAACTTTGTCCTTAATTAGCTCCTAGGCAGGACTGACATTATAGCATTTGTGACTTTCATTCTTGTTACTCCATAAGGGACATTAGGTCCCTGTACTATACTTTATCACAGGAGTCTATGAGTCGCATCTCACTGTTTTGTACATTGGTGCAATATATTCTGATTCATTATTAGCTGAGCTGCATTATCTTTCAACTGGGTTTGATGATTGCTATTCAAGATTTTCTTGTTTTTTGATCAATGCCACCTATATTGTCCTGGAATCTCTTGTTTTGTTCATTCTTTCATGTCAGCAGGCTTGCCTTCCTGTGAGTCTAGTCACCAGCAGGTCCTAATCAAATATTTAAACCCATGTTTGGGTCTCATGATACAGCTATTCTGATGACATCTGGGGCCATAGTTATTGCTGTGTTGGTAGTTTCCCATCACACATTTTAAGTGTTTTTATTCTGTTTTTGTTTTTTGCTCATATTTCTCTGTATTATTGTTAATAAAGATTTACAAAAAAATTTTTTTGAATTATTGGTCTGTTTCTCTGATCCCGGTCATTTGTACATGCTTTCTGGTTCTTTCCTCCTTTTCATTATTGGTGTATAGCATGTGACTGGTGGATCGCCCTCTAGTGCCACTCTAACACATTTTCTTTGCTAGCCAGATATCCCTGGTACCATGTACCATGTTTAGTTTTAGTGACTTTGACAAAATTTTATGTGATTTTATCTGTGTATTTTGGGGTACTCTTTTGCAAGCTGTGTGCATAGTGTCTATTTTGGGATATACAGCTTGATTACTATGGATGTGGCATCTAACAGCAAAGCCAAACATTCATCAATATAGAGAGACCGCTTGTTCTGGACTCTGTTGCTAAAAAGCAATAGCTGAATGTTTACTTTGTCATAATTTTATGTGATTTCATCTGTGTATTTTTGGGTACTCTTTTGCAGGCTGTATGCATAGTGTCTATGTGGGGATATACAGCTTGATTACTCTGGATGTGGCATCTAACATTAAAGCCAATCATTCATTAATATGGAGAGACCGCTTGGTCTGGACTCAGTGGCTAAAAAGCAATAGCTAAATATTTAATTATATGAAGACATCACTTTGGTCTGGATTATTGCGGCCCTTTGTTTGTATGTGTATAATACTTTATTTGGCTATATATGTCTGGTGGCCTGACGCAGACACCCGTCCTTCGGTGTGGTTCTGCCTCCTTAGTCTGGCGTCTCTATCTCCTTTGCACATGTGCCGACACCTAGGTGATGCATTCCGGCGGCCGCATATGTGCAATTGGTGATGACGCCAGGCGGGAGGCGGAGACTACTTCCGGTCACGGGGATGCCGCTCCTGAATGCGATAGCATTATACAAAGACGGGCAAATCCATGGCTGCTCCATCTCTGATGAATTGACCACTGCTACAAGCGGCGTCACAAAACTTATGTTGGGGTGGGACTGGGATCTCTCTCCCTCCTGTGCCCTGGTGTCGGTGGTATGGCTTCTTCAGACTTGATGGGTAATTGAAATGTTTTATGTGAAACACACTGACCATCTTAGTGTTTATTGGTGCACCTTTGATATATACCTGTGATTTCTCTTGGTGTAGCACTTTACAATTATGAGAATGTGTACAGTACTGCAAGTACTGTATGAAACCCTGATGACTGTATGCACTTTATTTGCAAGAGAAAATAATCTGAGTATTTATGATTAAAATTATGAAGATGGAGTGTACATACTAATGTAAGACAATACTTGTACCCTATGTCTCCATGCTATATCTCATGCACTAGTGCACTTTGACTGCCTCTTTTTTTGTGCCTTCTGTGAAAGGGAATAATAAAACCCTTTAATTGCAAATAGAAGCTTATTCTCTTGTTTTTCCCCTGTACATAATTATAGCTGAGTTGCTTCCAGAAGGACTACAATTGTAGATCCTGCCCTCGATATGATTTGGAATTTCTGTGTATTAATTTTAATTTTTAGATCATATTGGCAGTTTAAATGTATGTGTCACCAGAATAACATTTATGACTTATTCTCCGACCTTTCACCAGTGGCTCTTGGCAGAATCTATTTTGCTGCTATCATTTATGAGCTGGTTATATATTAACTTCTGATTGAAATATTTTACATGAAGCAATAAAAAGAGATGTCATTAATTTTAATATGAATTAATTTTAAAACTAAGAAAGAGTTTAGAGAGGATTAGGGATGAGCGAGTATACTCGTAACTAAAAAATAAAAGTTAATAAATGGTGTTAAAAATAAAAACATAACATACTCACCTATCCAACGGTTGTCCCGGGACCCAAAAAGAACACATCCGATGGGCTGCCAGGACCTTAAGTCTGATGGCCAATCAAATAGACGGTAACGATCAGGTGGGGTGTGTTGTCACACACCACCTGATTGTTACCGGCCATCTGATTGGTCATCAGACTTAAGGTCCTGGCAGGCCATCCATGTTCTAACACATCGATGGCCTGCCAGGACCTTAAGACTGAAGGCCAATCAGATGGCCGGTAGCAATCAGGTGGTGTGTGATGTCACAAACCACCTGATTGGCCATCAGATTTAAGGTCCTGGCAGCCCATCGGATGTGTTCTTTTCAGATCCAAGGACGGCCGTCGGATAGGTGAGTATGTTTTTTTAATTTTTAACACCTTTTATTAACTATTATTTCACTTTCACAGTGTATATAGATACAATGCAAAAGTACTTGCATTTCTGTCGAGCCCCAGGCCCCGGGGGTACTCAGGTATCAGGCTCAGAGGGGTTCACGGGGATGTCATGGGTGGCGGTGTCTGTGCCCGTGGCCTGGGTGACACTTCAAAGAGGGGATATGTACAAGGAAAAAGAGTTGTTGTCTCGTGACGCCACCTGTAGTACCTGGTGATGGATCACCAGCACCACCACAGTCCTCCGGAGGGTGATGGTATTGCGGAAAGAATGGCAAAGCTCCCTACTGGTGTAGCTGGGCCTCCGGGATAGCGATACTCTGTTGATCTGGCACAGGCTGTGGAAAGAAGTGCAGTGCAGCGGCAGGAAAGAGGCACACTGAGGCTCCGTTACTCATTCGGGTACTTTTAGGGTGCGTGCCCACATAGTGGTTTAACGTCGGTTTAGCAGCGAAAACCGCCGGCGGTTTACATAGGTTTTATTTAAAATTTATGTAAATCCTAAGCAGCGTTAGGACTTACAAGTAACCCTATGTAATTTAGAAAATGCTGTGCACACATAGTGGGTTTATGTGAGCGGATCTGCCAGAGGTTGAGCGGTTTCCTAGCGTTTTAGCAGCATACAACATGTCAATTCTTCTCAGCGGTTTTTGAGCATTTCTGAGGCACTACTCTACCCTTCCATGAACAAAATCCTCCATAGAAAACCGCTTTTAAAACCGCCGGAAAAACCGACTGTAAAACGCTGTTCAACAGCTCTTAAAACCGCTGGAAAACCGCTAAGAAACCGCTGGAAAACCGCTGGAGACTTCTGAGCTCAGGAGTCTAGGCTCCTTGAATTTTCCAGCGGTTTACTGACGATTTGAATGTCACTAAACCACTATGTGGGCACGCACCCTTACTGGAACAGTTCAGGTAAAAAACAAACACAGTTCACAGTACAACACAGTCTGTAAGCATAGACAGCTGGCCTAGGTAGTGGCAAATGAGCAGGGTGTCTTCACATGGCTTTGTTAGATGTCCCTCCTTCACTACTCTTGCAGTCTGTGTGAAGCCTGGCTGGCCAGAAACCTGGCCTGGCCTCCTGTGCTCTCTCACCTTTACTGAGGGATAACCATCGATGGCCTGCCACTATATCTCGTTATGCGGTGCCTGGCTCCCTTGATATTGACTGCGCAGGTGCCTGGGAGCCTGTAGTCTCTGGATTCTCTGCTGGGCCTGGAGCTCTCCAGCAGGTGCGGACTCCGGTGTCCGTTGTACTGTTTGGATCAACCTCTGTCGGCTCCTCGGTGCCCAAACAGATTCTCTTCCCTGGAAGACTCCTTCTTCTCCTCCTCTCTGTCTCTCCCTCAGACCTTCTCTGTCTCTAACTTCCTCCCGTCCTCACACTGCTTGCCCTGCACTCCTCCCACTGGGGCTGGGTCTCCTAGTAAAGGATTTAACTCTGTAGTTCCCTGAGCTAAGGGTGTTTGTGGATGTGAGGATTAAGCCACATATTAACCTCCCCATTCACTTACCACAGGGATACCACACACGCTGGTCTGGATGCAGTACCCCTTAGTGGCGCTTTGACCAGTGGGGCGCCACATTTCCCATTGACTTACATTGGACTCACTACTCGTAACGAGTACCTGAGTATTAGGACCTACTCGCGATGAGTATAGCGAGTCCGAATATTTCACTACTCGCTCATCCCTATAGAGGATTTATCACTAGGTCAAAAGTGACCAGCTTTTGCTTGTAATTTACTCTTGCCACTTCTCTGAGTATTTGGGGGGCGTGGGTTAACCCTTTCTCCACATGGCAATTGTCTGTTTTGGAGTTTTCGTTTTAAAGCATCATTGATACTGTACATGTACATCATTGTACTGTACATGTAAAAAAGGAAAAGGAGTTTACATACAAAATATAAATTCCAAGAAACAAAATAACACAGGTCAGAGATTGAATCCCAGTGATGACAAAGAAATATGAAAAGGCATCTTCTGAGCACAATCTAAAGTCAAGCTCCTACCTTCCAAAGTCTTACATCAACAAGAACATGTGTAGGTTTAACTACACGAAAGATAGCTGTGCATGCAGGCAAAAAAATCAACTTATTGAAAGTTACTTGCTGCTTTTGCCACACTGTAGTATGGAGGTGGGTACTATGTGCAGTTACATATAGAGATGTGTGGATCCGTGGTATTTTGGGTTCAGGGGGATCAGCTGGACTTTATAAAAAGCTGTAATATCAACACAGAGCCTGCAGCACCCACCCCAACAAGGAAAGGTTAACTCTCCACTGTGGTGCCCGTCCTAAGCCAGGGAGTCATCCTAGTCAATCAGCATATAAAATAGAATGGGACAGCACCACATACCAGACGGGATCCTTCGCAATTTTTCTTTTATTCAGCACCCCAGTGCAAGCGACGTTTCGGACCAGTTGTCCTTTATCAAGCAGCTGCTTGATAAAGGACAACTGGTCCGAAACGTCACTTGCACTGGGGTGCTTGAATAAAAGAAAAATTGCAAAGGATCCTGTCTGGTATGTGGTGCTGTCCCATTCTATTTTATTTATAAAAAGCTGTGTCCTGAACTTAAATTTGACCCAAACCACATTGGAAGTCATTGATTGGGCAGTTTGGATCTCTGCCCACATACAGCCAGCCATAAAAAATCACTTCTGCAGAAGGGTTGTGTTTGGTCAATTTTTTTGGTACACACCTCATCTGATAATTCAGATTTTATCCCCAGTGTGAGCCATTCATACTCAACAAGTGGCTCGCAGTGGGCCAAGTCCCGACTTTACCCAAGCACTGAGTGTACCCAAGCACAGCAATGCTGCCTTGAGTGGATTGGTACGTAAAGTACCCAGACCCGAACAATGAAACTTTTTGTAAAGTATGGGTTACGAACACCGAACTTTAAAGTCCAGTTCGCTCATCCCTAGTTGCATATAACCAAGGCTGACCATGATTGCATAAAAGTAAAGGTTGTGCAAAAGCTAAATAAGCTTTTTATCATTTATTTCTATTGACGGTTATTACAAAATACAACAAAAACTTTTCTACACACAAAAAGAACACAAAACAAGACATGGGTCTCTAGTATAAGTATTTTTTATTAGATTTTGATCATTATGTTATAAAATATGTGTTGTTCATTGTTTTCCTCTGGCACCAGTGTGACCTAGAAAGTAGATGACATATTTATCACCCAAACACAACTGTACTGTAATCCGGCCACTATCATAATGCATCTATTTCAAATCCATTTTTCATTTCTAAAAGATATATTTTCTTCTTGTCTCTAGCTTAAATCACAGTATAAACCTGGAAAACGGATTGTTCTTGCATATTTCGTGCATGACCTAAGATGTGTCATCTTTATTTTTATTTCCCTTTCATGACCTTTACTTTCCCTAAGGAACCAGTTGTGTGATGCATTGCTGCACTTACTATGGAAAAATGTATATAGACTGCGCAGCTACTTACTTTATGCATGAAATATACAATATTTATTACTTTATCTTGGATGTAAACAGGGAAGACGCCGCAAAGATGGGTTATTCCTGGCATGAGAAAATAATTCCTTACCCTCCAGTAATCAATTTTCTTTAATGCATATGTCTGTCGTGAATAATGCCAATGCCTATTAACTCTGTGGAATGGCAATAAAGGTTGAGTAAGAAAATAATTGTAGCGCAGATCAAAGAGGGGAGCCCCTACTGAGAGGTAAATGTATATACTGCCAATATTTCATCTTTCAGATCCATTCCGCCTCTTTAACCTAATATGAACACTATAAAGAAAAAAGGCCCTGAAACTGTTATTGTGAAAGCCAAAAACTAATTAGTCAGAACTTCCCGATGTGTTCAGTGAAAAGTTACTCGAAATAATGGGCTACTTTCTGAAATTTTATAGGTTTACTGAGTCTAGTGTTCTCTGGTATTTCCTGTTGCTCTTGGTTGGGAAGATTGACAAAACTTTACAAGTCATCTTGAGTAACACACAAACCTTTCAATACAGGCAATAACTTGCGGTATCATAAAGTATACAAGTGCACTTCAAGTAAAAACAAGTGGGGGGAAAAATGTCAGCGAGGCAATAACTGTATATCACATGGCCATCAATATTCAAAGTGCTGGGCTTTCTCTGCTAGGCAATGTGCCAGAAGAACATACAAAAGAGGATATAAAAAAAGTTAAAAAAGCAAACATGGCATATCACACACAGCATATATACACAGGCCACGTTATATTGTTTGCAACATATACTTTAAATGCTTAGAAATGTTATTATCTGACATAAATGTATATTTATGAATTATATATGGTGTGTGGGCCTTGTTCTTATAGATATGAATAATAAAATATTAATTACCGTATATACTCGCGTATAAGCCGAGTTTTTCAGCCCAAAAATTGGGCTGAAAAGTCCCCCCCTCGGCTTATACGCGATTCATATGGCGAGTACACAGGCCGCCCGCCCGCCACCCCCATCAGTATACAGGCGCCCCCCCATCAGTATCCAGGGCCCCCCCTTGCTGCCGCAAACCTGTAAAGTAAGATCATTATACTTATCACTGTCCTGTCGCCGCCGCCGCTACTCTGCATCGCGCTCCTCCGGCTTCTTCCGGCTTTCTTCTCCGGTGGGCGCAGGCAATGACGTCATTGTCTGTGCGCCAGAGGAGGAAGCCGGAAGAAGCCGGATGAAGCCAGAGGAGCTCGATGCAGAGCAGCGGCGGCGACAGGATAGTGATAAGTATAATGATCTTACTTTACAGGTTTGCGGCAGCAAAGGGGGGCCCTGGATACTGATGGGGGGGGGCGCCTGTATACTGATGGGGGTTGCGGGCGGGCGGCCTGTATACCTCTGGGGCTGCTGCTATATATACCTCTGGGGCTGCTGCTGTATATACCACTGGGGCTGCTGCTATATATACCTCTGGGGATGCTGCTATATATACTACTGGGGCTGCTGCTATATATACCTCTGGGGCTGCTGCTGTATATACCACTGGGGCTGCTGCTATATATACCTCTGGGGCTGCTGCTGTATATACAACTGGGGCTGCTGATATATATACCTCTGGGGCTGCTGCTATATATACCACTGGGGCTGCTGCTGTATATACCACTGGGGCTGCTGCTGTATATACCTCTGGGGCTGCTGCTGTAACACTGCTGGGGCCTGTATATACCAGTGGGGCTGCTGCTGTATATACCACTGGGGCTGCTGCTGTATATACCTCTTGGGCTGCTACTGTAACACTGCTGGGGCCTGTATATACCAGTGGGGCTGCTGCTGTATATACCACTGGGGCTGCTGCTGTATATACCTCTGGGGCTGCTGCTGTAACACTGCTGGGGCCTGTATATACCACTGGGGAGGCTGCTGTATACCACACTGCTGGGGGGCTGTATACCTGTGCTGGGGTCCACCCTTGGCTTATACACGAGTCAATAGGTTTTCCCAGGTTTTGGGGGCAAAAGTAGGGGGGTTGGCTTATACACGGGGCAGCTTATACACGAGTATATACGGTAATTAGTCTCAGTGACATTGCCTAGAACTGGACATTGTTCAAAAATTAAGAAAAAAAAAAGTAGAAAATTGGTTCAGGAAATTGCCAAAACCCCTACAACAACATTAAAGGAGCTGCAGCAATATATGGCAAGTGCTTCTTGTGCAATGCATATGACAACAATATCCAGTATTCATCATACTGATTTCTGACCTGTGGGGTAGGTTTGCAAGATGGAAGCCTTCTCTTACAAAAAAAAACATTCAAGTCCATCTATGTTTTGCCCAAACCTACATCAAGTCTGCCAAAAACATGTAGGAAATTGTGTTATGATCTGATGATACCAATATTGAACTTTTTGGCCACAATTCTAAATGGAGCACCATACTCCCAGTGAAGGATAGTGGAGGCAGGATTATACTTTGGGGATGTTTTCTGGCAACTGGAAGTGTGGATTTAGTTCAGGTGGAGGGAATTATGAACAGTTCCAAATATCAATATATTTGGCATCAAACCTTCATTCCTCTTCTAAAAAGCTGAAGATGAAGATGAATTTCAACTTTCAGGACAAGAATGAGCCTAAGCACACCTCCAAATCAACAAAAAGAATAGCTTCACCACATAGGATGCTCTCACAATCTGATAGATTGATGCTATCCAAAAAGATTGCCAGTTCTAGATAGATGTGCTATCCTGATAGACTCCTATCCAAAGAGATTGCCAGTTCTAGATAGATGTGCTATCCTGATAGACTCCTATCCAAAGAGATTGCCAGTTCTAGATAGATGTGCTATCCTGATAGACTCCTATCCAAAGAGATTGCCAGTTCTAGATGTGCTATGCTGATAAATTCCTACTCAAAAAGGCTGAATGCCGTCATACATATCAAAGGGTACATCAACAAAGTATTAATTTAATGGTGTGCATACTTATGAAACCACCTTATTTTAGTTCTTTATTTTTCTTCTTGCACTCAGATTTATGTTTGTTTTTCAATGTATTTGTACAGAATTATAGATGATATTAAAAGTGGAAAAAGTTTCGAAAATATTCTTATAGGTATGATTCTTTTTTACTTGACATGAACCTGGTATTTTACCCATGACGTGTAGACTTTTTATACCCACTGTACTTATTAAATATAAAAAATGCTTCATTAACAATTTTGTCTCTTCCAAATTCTCCATAGGTGTTTGGTTGGGTTTAGACCAGGAGATATACTTATGCATTTAATCACTTTCACCCTGTTTTTCTTCAGAATTGCAATATATGTGTGTTTTGGATCATTATCATGTTGGAAAAATGCAAGTCTACCAAGGGTACAGAGTGATGGGAAGATATTCTTTTTCAATGTAGAGCAGTATATCAGGGAATTCATGATCCCATCAGGTCCTTGAGATCAGCAGCACTCCTGGAGCAAAACATAAGGGCACTGCCACTACCATTTATAAAAATTAATTTAGAAAAATGCATTCTGTCTACAGTTACATCAGTGAAGAGCCAGTTGTGCTGGGGCAAGGCTACAATCGGTGCTCACTGTATACTGAGCAGTGACTGAAACCTTTCCAGCCAAGCCTCTATGACTGAATGCTTGAGTCTTTCAGTGTGACAGCTGGGCAGTTTTAGAATGCAATTAATCTGCATGTTAATAGCATTTTTTACCATGACAGGTTCCCATTAAGATAACAACAATGCTATCATAGTGATTACTAGAGATGAGCAAACCTGTAAAGGTTGGGTTCAGGTCGCTTCACAGTGTTAGGCAAATCTGTTTGCATTCGAAGTTCGGGTACTTTACATTTGCAAAGCACTAGAGCAAGCATGATTGTGGTTGGGTACAGTTGGTGCTTGTCCCACTGCAAGCCACATATAGTATTTGATTGGCTCACACTGGGCTTAAAAGCACAGTTTTTAAATGTAGTGTGTGTCCAAAATTAATTTTGAAAAAAACCCTGCCTTCCCACCCCGGAAGTGTTATACTTATGGCTGGCTGTATATGGGTGGTAGAGCGGAACTGCTAAACATTGACTTACATTGAGGTTCGTTTAAATTTAGGGTCACAAATATTGCACCAAAAAGTTTGGCTACACCACCCGAACCCGAACCTCAGAAGGTTCTCTGATCTCTATTGATTACTGTATCGCTATAAGTAGCCATATTTTCTTTACAAGCAAGGAGAATTAAGTTTTCAACAATCAAACATGGAGCCTGTAATGCAAGGGTCCCCAACCTGTGGCTCACAGGCCCCTAATGTGTGGCTCACAACTGCCTTCCATCTCAATGCATTAGCACCAGGTCTAGCAAAAAGCTATCAAGAGCAGGTCTCCAGATGGTGACTTTTGTGACTAGCCCCACAGAGTAGACCAGATCTAAATGATGGTGAGGTAGAAACCCAGGAACAGCGCACAGGAAAACGTTGCTGGACATGTTTCCTGTGCACGTGTGCTAAGTGCACTTCCTTATGCTTTGTGTTGAGCCGCTGCTAAGGAAAACAGCGGGTTTCTATGGGACAGCATTGTCAGGCAGCGCATAGCAATAACGCTATGCGCTGAAGCTAAAATATATAAGTTTTAAGCGGATGCGCCAAGTGTGACCCTAGCCTTAGTGTGATTTCTGTAGAAAAACTTTCCTTGCAATAGGGGCTCAGGGTGTTAGTACTGTGAAGGGGGTGAGAGCTTAATGTGGCTCTTGGGGTCAAAAAAGGTTGGAGACCTCTACCATAATGTATTCATATTGAACATGGTTTGTACCTTATATGAAAGCAAACATGACTCGGATGATACTCATATCTACTAAATACTCATATCTACTAAAACATGTACTGAAAAATATATGAAAACCATCTTGACCTGTCTGAACAAACCTTAAAAAAGTTTTATTCTGTAATATATACCTAATATATAATCCCTCGAGACATTTTTAGTTTTACTACAAGACTTGCTGTCTCTCTTTGTGAGTCTAATATATCTGTTCAAAATATATTTGAACATTGAATTTCTAATTATAATAGGAGCATTTTATTTTGCCGCGTCTCTTTTTAGCTTGTTTGCTTTTTCAGTGAGTAGACAGCAACTGTTGCTAGAAGGATGTTGATACACAAGGGAAGCATTTGACTGGAGTGAACGATTCGTTACTAATTTTTCAATAGTATGAAAGCATAAACTGTGACGCAATGGGAACCTGCCTGCTGGCTGCTTCAGTGCATGTGGCTATTTCCAGATACCCAATGACTAAAATAGATGGCACCGCTTGTTTCTGACACAGAGACATGTCATCACAAATAAAATGAGGCTTGTGCAGGGTAATATTAAAATAAATATGCACCGCACCTACATAAAACAGGCTAAAATAAGAACAGAGTTATAACAAATTGATCTTCTGCGAATGTGTCCTTAAATATGGAACTTTTATGTTTGTAATCATATACAGTATATACACACATACAAATGACATCATGATATATGTATAATACATATACGTATATATACAGTATGTATAAATATACATTTTTTATATATACACTCACTATATATACAGTAGATAGATGATAGATAGATAGATAGAATAGATAGATAGATAGATAGATAGATAGATAGATAGATAGATACTCCTCACTATTGAAAGTACACTGAAAAGGAAGCGGAAGTTTTGGAATTATGGAAATTACACCTTGGCTACTATCAATGAGATATTAAAGTTGCTGAGAAAGTTCTTTCATGCTAAATGCACTTGGATTTATAACTGGCAGCTCTATCAATGATATACCAATCATGCTCAATGGGAGACAAGTTGTTACATACTGCAGGTCATGGTAGCACATTTGGACAATGTAGGCTGCTTTCAGTAGTATAAGCAACATTCATCCTACAGCTGCCATACTAAAAAACAGCTCCGGGACACATTAGAGGCTATACCAATGGTTCCACCACCGAATCAATGTATCCCCAAGCCATGGCAAAGCAGACAGCTGGGGGATGATATTATCAGGCTGAGAAGGTTCCTGTATATTAGCTTCTTCCCTGCTTAAAAATACCAGCCAATTCAGGCGCTTTGCTTGGCTCTTCCCAATTGCCCTGGTGCAGTGGCAATCAGGGTAATATTTTTGGGGGTTGATGTTTGCTGTGTTATGTCAGATGTCATCAAGTCGAGGAGTTAGTATGGGACAGGTGTCTATCAGACACCCCCATTATTAATCCAATGATCCAAAAAAACACACGCAGAGCAAAAACTTGTTTGTTTTATTACCAAAAATTTTTCCATGAAACTCCTAGATCGTAGTCCACATTCCTCAAATGCAGCTCCGGCGACTGTGAATAGCGGAAAGGTATAACTACTCTCATCGGCATTGCCAGGTCTTGCTGAATGCAGCACTGGCCCAGTGGCTCTAATCAGAATTGTCATCACTACCTGGTGCCTGTGAATAGCTGTACTTTACTGCTATTCACAGTCACCAGAGCTGCATTAACGGAACATGGACTATGATGGAACGTCATGGAAACATTGTTCATAATAAATTGGTGAATGAGGAATAGTGTGGGGAAGTCTTTATTAAAATATATTTTTTCTTCCTGAGTGTTTATATTTTTTATTACTGGCTATTAATGGATAGTCATCTCTCCATATCTATCTCCTGGGTTTAATGCCAGATGACATTACACAGCTGACATCAATCTCAAAAAATATTACCCTGATTGTCTTGGTGTGGTGGCAGACCTGGGCAAAGCATCAGAACTGACACATATACTGTAAAATTATAGGTTAGGAAGGACCCAATAACCTTGGACATTATCAGTCTGATAATAAAAGCCCACAGCAGTCTGCTTTACCTTGGCTGTTTATCAAAAATAGGTGGGATCCCACGCCATTTTTGTAATTATTTATTTATTAGGTTAAACTAGGCTAAAGCACCCTTTAATAAAATATTTATTCATTTATATAGCACTATTAATTCAATAGCGCTTTACTTACATTTGCAACACTGTCTGGATTCAGGCTCACAATCTAAACATCCTATCTTTCAAATGTTAGAGGAAACCCACACAAACACAGGGAGAACATACAACACCTTTGCAGATGTTGCCTTGGTGGGAATTGAACCCAGGACCCCAGGGATGCAAGGCTGCAGTGCTAACATTGAGACACCATGCCATCAATGACAATAAAGAGTGCAAATATAGAATATACAATCTACTGCAATAGCAATAAACCCTGCTATATGACTGTTTCAATCTAAGCTCTCCATCCTATATCAACTCTCCCGTGATCTGCTGTCAGAAGACAGTGTGCCAAGCCCTTTGGCCTTATATAAGATCCAATGGATGCGATGTGGCCAGTAATCACAGTGATGTCAGTAAGCCAACATGGCTACAGTGTATGGTGTATGGCGGAACTCTGCATTATTGGCTATCTAACAGCCACAAACTGTTGACAGGGACTAGAGCATGGTGCCAATCACCTGCAACTCGGTCTAGTAACAGCAAGCCAAGCACACCTGTACTAATGCCATGAAAATGGCAGACAAATGGAAGAAATTCAGAACTTTTCCACTTTTAATGTCACCCATTATCTATACATATCCATTCAAAAACTGTTGAATTTACATTTCAGAAATAAAAAATCTAAAAAATGTGGTTGCATAAAATTCACTCTCTACTAATGAGTACTTTGTTAAAGCACCCTTTGAATTTATGACAATGCTCATTTCCATCTTTATTACTCCCACAGAAACCATCCACAATCCTCTGCAACATCCTATCACGGCGGACTGGAAACTGACTGATTTTTGGTTACCGCTGTGAGTGGGGTGACATCACAATCAAGTTCACCTCAGGTCAGCTAGAGCGACACGGCTTAGCTCTGACCTGAGGTGAACCTCACTGTGACATCGCCTCGCTCACAGTGGTAACTGAAAATCAGTTTCCGGTCCCACCATAATAGGATGCTGCAGAGTATCGTGGATGGTTTATATGGGAGTAATAAGATGGAAATGAGGATAGTGATTGTGTTTTTTCCAAATAAATTTTTTTTCACGGTGTGGTTATTATTTACTATCTACTTAGCGGTTCCTAATGGCTGGCCCTAATATTGGCTTGACATTATAATCCTCGGGCTTAGTGCTAGCTGGCAATACATATTCTGGCATTAACCCCTTTATTACACAGATTGCTATCTGCACCAGGACAACTGAAAGTGTTGGGTGCAGTGCCAGTAAATGGCACTTCTATGAATGAATAATTTTCTGGGCAGCTGTGGGATGCAATTTGCAATTGGGGGCCCAAATGCTTGGGCCTTCCCCATGCTAAGGATTCCAGCCCCCAGCTGCCTAGTTGTACCTGGCTGGCAACAAAACAGATGGCAAACCCCCCGTTGTTTTGTTTTAATTATTTCAAGAAATAATTAAAAAAAAGGGCTCCACTGTATTTTTATCACCAGCAAGGTAAAAAAAACAGCTGGGAGTTGGTGGCAGTTTGTCTGCTCCTGCACCTGTGCTGGTCACCAAAAATACAGCAGAACCCCATGTAATTCAGCGTGAAATACTCCCAAAATCTGAGCTAAATATGCAGAAAATACACACTGTATGAACACTCTGTGTATTTGCTGCACATTTAGAGTAACTTGAGTATTATGTAGGACTCTGTATATTATAGCAGAGCTAAAGTATTGTCGGGTTTTAGGTCAGCCGTAGGTGCAAAAAAGTGACTCATCCTAACAAGGAGGTTGAGCCCATCTTATTTTGTGAAAAGGTTAATAAAAATGTATGTGTGCATGCTTATACTATGGGGGAACTGGTGAGGGGCAACATGAGTGTTTCAACCACAATTTATTATATTCAAAGATTAAATCTTCCATTGGGTTTTGCCACTGGAGCGGGACTTGCCTCTTATAATAGTTCTCTACATAGTACTATGTTCTCTACATAGAGAACTGTCAGAACTGACATAGGTCTCACTCCAGCGGCAAAAGCCAGAAACTGACTGAGTGCTGTGAGCAGGGAGTCATCATGGTCTGGTTCACCTGAGGTGAGCTACTGCAACGAGGCTGAGCTGTGACCTGAGATGAACCAGACTGTGATGTCATCCCATTCACAGCAGCCAGTTGGTTTCCAGACCCGCTGTGAATGGACATCTGTGAGAATAGTGGAGGGTTTGTGTTGGGAACATGGCAGAAGAGGGATGTATTTGTGTTCTTTTTCCAAATAAATTACAGGGCCAAACTTCTCACAACAGCATTTCAGCAAAGTGATAACGAGGTGTTGCACTACATGGTAAATTGAAAGCAATATCAAGTTTATGAAGAAATCAGGTGGCACTCACCAAGTTGTAGTTGCTGTGCAAAACTTTATTCCATTGTTCCAGGAATTTTTGGTTACATTATTGCCCTGCACCACCTATCCTCTCTGCAATAATGTAACCGAAAATTCCTGGAACAATGGAATAAAGTTTTGCACAGCAACTACAACTTGGTGAGTGCCAAATAAATTATTCTTCACAGTGTGGTGTATTATTTACTATTTACATAGAGGTTCATAATGAGCGGTTCAAACATTGGCCTGACATTATGAGCCTCGGGCTTAGTGCTAGCTGGCAATATTCAGTTGGAATTAAGCTCTTATTACCCAGTCTTCCACTGTCACAAGGGCAACTTGAAGAGCATGGTAACCGCCTGTTTTCTCATGGAGACGCCAATTCTGAGATGGTTGCAAGCTGAATTTTTTAGCATGGGAGGCCATGAACCCTTGGGCCTTACCATGCTACAAACTCTAGCCCCCAGCTGCCTGGGTTACCTTGGCTGCCAATCAAAAATATGGTGAAGCGGACACCCGTTTTTTAATTCCGATGTTAGGTTGGTTGCCATACTGCCAATCAATCATAGATGCCGGATGAGTGGGTGGGGCTAAATCTGACTTTAACCAATCAAGAGGGGGGAAGCAGTGATGTTCATGATCGGGCCTGGAAGCAGGGTGTCAGCGACACTGAAGAGTGGTAAGTAATGCTTCAGGAAGCTAATATCTGTGCAACAGCAGTAGGGCTCCACTGTAACATGTTTTCAGGGGTGTTTGGCAGCTTTTGGGCCCCTTTAAAAGCCTTTTCTATGCCCTTGATTTTGGCTTCAGTGATTTGAATGGGGTTCGGACGTTCGGCGAACTGTTTTTCAAAATATTTCGGCAAACATGTCCATTCCACGAATAGAGGTGAACTCGAACATCAAAAGGTTTGCTCATCTTTAGTCAAATTGTAAGGGATCTCCTGTGTACAGTGCCTTCTTCAGGCCAAGCTATAGATTTTCAGTTGATTTCAGGTATGGGCTATGGCTGGGCCGCTTTTCCATAACTTTGACTTTCTTCTGGCAAAGCCATTCTTTTATTGTTTTAGAGGTATGTCTAGGGTTGTTTGTTGTGTTCTTCTGCCAAAATTTCTTAATCTTCAGGATTTGTTTTACCAGATTCATGAATGTAATGCTGCCTCCACTATACGTCATTGTGGGCATCTTGTTCTGTTGGTGATGAGCATTGCTGGCATTGCACCAAACATACTGTTGGGAATCATGGTCAAATAATGTAATCTTGGTCTCATCAGATCATAACTAATCATAATAATATCATCTATACTCTGGAACTCTTTTCCACACCACATCAGACACTCCCCTACCCTGGGAACCTTCAAGAAAAACCTAAAGACCCACCTCTTCCTTCAAGCCTATAACCCACACTGAGACCTAACACCCGCTGCACCATCTCACCTCTCCCCCTCATACTGTCTCCGACTCATCCCCTATAGACTGTGGACAGGATCTCTGCCCTAATGTACCTGTATGATTTATTCATCGTTATTTATGTTCTCGCCCTTGTTCTGCCTTTACGCATGTAAAGCGCCATGGAACCAATGGCGCTATATAAATAATAATAATAATAACTAATTTTCCCACATGCTTTAGGCAGACATGATGTAGGTTTTCGCAAATGGACGTTTGTATGTTTTTCTTCGGAAGAAAAACGCTTCCATCTTGCCACCCTACCCCACAAACCAGATCGATGAAGGATATGAGAGATTGTTGTCACATGCAGTACACAACCAGTACTTGTCAGAAATTCTTATAGCACATGTATGAGAAACTAGCTTTCTACCTTATGGAGAGAGATAAGCTGATAAGGAGTCTTATAGCCGCAATGCTCCTCTGGGAAATATGCAAATTCTCACTTCAGTGAGAAAGTGAAAAAACTCTAATGCCACCCAATAAGGGTGGCATTAGCACATGTAAGGTTTTTGACTTTTCCTTAATGATAACTTTCAAGAATGAGATCCTTTTGCTTTGTTGTAAGCTGGTTATTAAACCCATATTTTGTTGAAAACTACAACTAAGAAAATGTCAAGAAAATACTACTACAAAAGCTATACTTTATAAGGGGTTTATTAGAACCACTTTAAATTATGTTTAAATGTGATTCGCTAATTCTGAACATAACACAATCCCGAATTAGGAGAGTGTGTTAATACCTGTGTAACCACGTTATTTTAGTTTTGTCATTTTTATTTCCTCCCTCGTATTAATTTCAGTTTGGTTTCTCAATATATTTATGCAGAATATGGGTTACATTAAAGGTGGAGAAAGTTGTGAAATTATTTTTCTTAGGCTGCTCTCACATCAGCGGTAATCACTGATCGCGGCATTTGCGGTGAAAAAAACGCAACTGCCGTGATTACTGCATAACGGCCGCACTTGCGGTTCACTTGCGGCAAGCCCATGCAATGTCTATGGGGCTTGCGGCAGGTGCGGCAAGTGCAGTACAGTTGCGGTTTCGGCACTTTCCGCAGATGCGGCTGCAAAAAAACCGCGGTCTGCCGCGGTTTTCTCACGGCCGCATCTGCCGCAAGTGCCGAAACCGCACTTGCCGCACCTGCGCACACTTACCGCAAGCCCCATAGACATTGCATGGGACTTGCTGCAAGTGAACTGCAAGTGCGGTCGTTATGCGTTAATTGCGGCAGTTGCGTTTTTTTCACTGCAACTGCCGCGATCAGCGATTACCGCTGATGTGAAAGTACCCTTACATATTTTTTTACATGACAAAAACCTGGCATTTCAAAAGGTGTGTTTTTAATGTTTGAAATTCTAATTTGCTTGAATCTCAATATTGGAAAGCTTGTAATTGCTGTAAAAATACATATGGTGATAAATAGAGAGTGAAAATCCAGCTGACCCCAAAAGCTTATACTTTACAGGCAAGAGAGGTGGAGAGACAGAGAGAGGTCCCCGATCACCATATGAGCTTACATTATACAGGAGAGAGAGAAGACTCAGCAAACCATAAAAGCTAAGGCTGCCTTCACATTAGCGTTTGTGTCTGCATGCTGATGGCATGCAGACAAAAACGCAGTCAAAAGCAATGTCATTTGATGTGTCCGCAGCGGATAATGTCCGCCTGCGGACACATCACTGTGGAGCCCGGCCAGCCAATCGGACGTGTCCGGGGGCGGGCCGGAGGCGGAGATCAGCTCCGGAGATCTCCTCCTCCCCGCCGCCGGTAAGCTCCGGGACTGATTTGACAGCTGTTTGAATCTCCCGCGCCGACACCGAGAGGAGATGTCAGCGCGGGAAGATTCAAACAGCTGTCACATCAGCTGTTTCTCCCCGCCGACACCACTAGGAGATTACCGGCGGCGGGGAGGAGGAGAACATTAGAGGCTGAGCTGATCTCCCGGTGGCCGTCGGTGATCTCCTGTGACATCACCGGCGGCCACCGGGAGATTTTTCAATGGGTCCGCAGCGTTCTCCTGCGCTGTCAAGCACAGAACACTGCGGACCCATTGACACCAATGCATTCTTTGTGCGCTTGGGGACGCTTGCTGATTTTCCAAGGTCCCCGAGTGCCCAAAAAATGCAACATGCTGCGTCCCGGGTGCGGACGCTGGACACCGGAAGCAGCAGATATCGTCCGCATCCGCACCCGAACGCAGCAAACGCAAGCACTATGCGTTCCTATGTTAAACATAGGAACCGCAGTGCGCATGCGCTTGACTGAGTATGGGAACGCAGCATACGCTGCCTTCCCATACACAAATGTGAAGGCAGCCTAATGCATTACAAATGAGAGAGCGAGAAAGAGAGGACCCTGGTGACCATGAGAGCTTACACTCTAAAGAAGAGAAAGATTTACCTGGTGACTGTAGAGATGAAAAATGATTGGCATATCTTTGTGAATTCAAGGATATTATTAAGTTGTATACTTTTATTTTAGGAACCAGTCTGAAGAAATTTGTTTTCTACCTTTTAACTAAAATTTGAGTATTTCGCACGATACAGACTTTGCGTATTTCCACCATTTGTCATTATATTCTCTAACACATTCATGAACTTATGACCTTACTGGGCTTCAGCGCAGTAAATTGTATCCTCTTCATATTGTTGGTGCTTCATCCAGATCTGGATGAGATTGAACTTGTCAGGTTTGCGCCTTTGCTTTGGCAGATGACAAGACTAATTGTAAAAACTGACAACAAAAAATAAAACAGCCGTTGGAAATTTCAGATGCCTTTGGAGGAAGTGGCATCAATTACTGACTTATAATTAAAAGGAACTAGCTGTATGTCTGATGATGTTTAGCCACTATCCACAGTTGATGGGAGTATTATTAATAGAGGGTCCAGTCAGTTTGATTTTGTCTGCTGTTTTTTTTTAGGAAAAGTATTGCTTGAAAATGTCCACCCTTGAATGCCAGTTTGTTTTGATAGGCATCATATCGACCATAATATAGCTCTGCACAAGGAATAGCATGTTTAAGCAAGCTGACGCCACTCCGATGCACAGAGAACGATTTTTAATATGCTTCTTATATGCAAAAAGAACATCATGTTATCAGGATCACATCTCCCATTTACACAGGATGATCAGCTTCTGAGAATGATGTTAAGCTTAATTAACAATCATTTCTCTTGATGAATGAGCGTTTCCCTCAGTGGCCATGTGTCCGTCTGCCCATTTAGACAGGCCGGTTGGAAATCAGTGTCTAAATGGCCGCTTCGATGTTAGCAAATCGGTCAAATTTTGAATTTTACAAAGTTACTTATATTCCGCCAGAAGATTTTATTTTCATCAAATAAATTCCATGGGGATCGAACCAGCCGAGAAGTTGTAAAAAGTTCTTAGATTTACCCCTTCCATTGCTGGTTCTGAAATGAGATCATTTTTCTTCCCTCTTTAGTGATGGGTGAGTCCTAAATTACTCGGAATCGCTTGACTCTAGCGAGTCCGAGCCCTGGACTCGCTACTCGTTGCGAGTCTAGCGAGTCCAATGTTAATGAATGGGGAAGCGAGTAATAGCGAGTAATGTGCGATTTACAAACCGCAGATGTGTCTCGGAAAGCGCTCGCATTGCCGTTTTGGCGGGTTAAGTGTGTGCTAACACTTGGCAGTGAAGCAGCACACTAGTCCCTGCAAAAATGATTAAGTGCGCACAAGTAGTCGCACAAGCAGGTGGCGTACGTGCTATTTGCAGGTAGGAGAGCAGTAACGCACTGGTCTGCCACAGAGAAAATAAAGCTGAAGGGGTTATTATGACCCAAAATCTATCAGGTGCAAAAAAATAAGAAATAGTACCTCAGCTAAGCCTCTGACTTCAGCTATTAGGAAAGCTGTGTGAGTAAGCTAAGCTATGAGGTCGATCCTGTGTGCA
Organism: Allobates femoralis; assembly: GCA_033576535.1. Classification (NCBI taxonomy): domain Eukaryota; kingdom Metazoa; phylum Chordata; class Amphibia; order Anura; family Aromobatidae; genus Allobates; species Allobates femoralis. The sequence continues at coordinate 484,344,582 of JARQOC010000005.1, read as the reverse complement.
CTGTAATGGTGGGTTTACACGTCACGATATCGTTCCGATATCGTATACAACGGCGCAGGAGCGCGCATTTCGTGTCCGGTTTTCCCTGAATTGCATCGGCGGTTTACACGCTGCGATATCGGGATACAACGTCCCTACGATGTGTACGCCCCCCGAACCAGGAACGACCATTTAACATGGGAGTGAATGGGTGACATTGCAGTACACATCGGAGTTGGGCTGTCACACGGGACGATCCGGCTCCAACCGGCATCCGATATCAGGCGGTTGAATAGCACGCTCATTCAACCCCCGATATCGGTTTACCATCGTTCCTGCATCGTATCGGATGCTCATACCGTACAACGCAGGAACAATATCGGGTCCAACGCACAAAACACGTGACTTTTGGTCGGTTGGACGCCGATATCGCAACGTGTAAACCCACCATAAAGGCTGCTCCTCCCTGCCTGCCTGCCTGCCTACAGTCCTCTACACAGTACTCCTTTGTCCTCCTGGTAGCTCTCAGAAGAACTGTTTGGGTTAAATATAAGGAATCTTGAAGTTTCCCTACACTGACTGACACTCCCTATGACCTGCTCCAGCATCTACCTCACCCTGCACTAGCTTAGATCGTCACAGGAATGTGGAGGAAATGGCGGTGGCAAGGCTTATATACAGCTTCGCCTCTCATACATGACATAGGCATCACGATGGACAGAAGCCAATCATAGTCCTGCCACAACCAACATGGCTGTGGCATTACTGAATATGATTGGCTAACATGCTTGTCCTTCTTCACAAGTTTTCTGACCTAACACGCTAGGCTGTCTCGGAAGCTTTGTCGGAACATAACAGATTCTGTATTCGCGAGTCCCGAATACAGTATACAGGACTCGGATTCGTAGACTCGCTCAGGCTCGCTGCTGACAGCGGGTATCCGTGAAGCGGTGCGATTGTTTAAACGATTTGGGGAGATTCAAGCTACATAGCGATGTGATATAGCGAGTCTAGCGAGTGAGAAAAAGTAAACTCTGACAAAACTAGGATTGCCATTGACTTGAATTGGACTCGTTACTGTGCGAGTAATCGCTGGGAAACTCGCCGTGTACAGAGTCCTGCGAGTCCCTTACTACTCGCCGAGTAACGAGTCCTAGAGTAGAGTAGACTCGCCCATCCCTATTCCTCTTCTGTCTTCTACCTTCCTTTCTGTTTGTACAAAAGAAATTATGCTCTGGCACAACCACAGGTAGGTGTTCTGAGATAAAGATGACAATGCAAAAATTAGAGATAATGTTGGCACAATGGCAAGAAAAAATTTACTTAAGACCACATAATAAAGAATCTAAAAAGGAAAACTTCATCTCAATTTCATTTTTTCTTGCAAGTGTGCTGAGATTATCTCTAATTTTTCCTTTCTGTTTGGGCCTCCAGACCTCAATGATGTGCTTTACATGGCAACTGACTGAATTGGTTATGTTAATACCGTGAGCCATGGTCCATGTGACGGTCTGCGACCCAGTGAAGGATGATAGTGTCAGACACCCAGAAAAGAAATAGAAAACAGAAGAGGGAAGACAAGGGAGCAATACAGAGAATCAGTTAAGGTGCAAGAGATATCAAGAGGGTCAATGAGAGGTAAGAATAGGATTTATTTGTAATATCTTCCTTATCCTTAGAATCCAGTAGAATGTCTGCCATCCAAATGCCATTTTTCTGCAATTTGCATGAATCGAATTATGATTTATTCAGAAATTAAAAAAGAGATAGTTTTTCATGAATTGATTTACTCATCTCTACTACCGTATGTACAGTGTATATATTGTGGAAGGATGAATTTTCAATCCTGTTTCTTTAACGAGACCCTGTCTTGACACTACTTTGTAGTTTTAATTCCTAATCTTTTAATCTCTGTTATCTTATCATATTAATAGGATATAGTTTCAAAATGCTTGTAAGGCACCCTTCACCCTTTTGTGGAGATCCTTGGCTAACCGTTGTAAAACGGATAGCTACGGATCTGATTTGGCTCCCAATGTTCCCTATGGGCACAGATTGGTCCATAATGGCTATCTGTGTGTGCGGGGATTCGATTGTGTCCGGACACAATGGGACAGCATCGGATCTGACGCTGTCCGATTCACATAACATGGGAGTCTATGGAGCTCAAATCCGAGAAAAACATAATCATTTCCTGGATCTGAGCATGCTCAGTACAGTAAAACTGCTCTGTTCAGTGTAATTTCACTCTAGCAGTGTATCTACATACACTGAGAAAGTGAAATTAAAGAAAGCAATGAGTTAAAAATAAAATAAAAATGCTCACCTCTCCTGCCGAGTGTCCCGCGATGTGAGGCGTCCATGTCCCATTACTGCAGGACCTTAATCAGCTGACCGGCAGCAACCGATCAGCTATTGTGTCACATGACAGCATCATCAGCTGAGCGGTTTCAATCGGTTTTGGTGGGCGATATAAACCGCTCAGCTGATGCTGTCATGTGACACATCAGCTGATGAAGTTGCCACCCCCCAGTCAGCTGATTACGGTCCTGCAGCCATCAGACGTGGACGCCTCGCTTCACGGGACACTTGGCAGAGAGGTTAGCATTTTTTATTTTTAACACAATGCTTTTCTTTGCAAAAGTGTTGAAAGTATAGTCCCACTTGCCTGTGCTTTACAGGCTCAGCTTCTCCCAGCTCTTTCTGTGTCCACATCCCTCAAAATCATGGATCCGGAGAAAGAATTGGCATCTGGAGTTACAAGTCTGGTCCTGTCCGTTCCTGTTCATATGGTCTTGTAAAAAACAGGATCCCCACGGACAGGAACAAAACGTGATGTGAAGGGGGCCTAAGAACATGTACCTTTGCCATTTACCTCTAACAAATCTTCTCCATTCTCAAGAGCAGAGAGGTTTTAAATTTTTCTGTGTTCTGCTCATTGCCTCCGTTACCGACCACTTTTTTCACTGTCAGAGATGGCTGTTTTACAAGGCAAGAAGAATATATTTACATGCTTTAGGCCCCCTTCACATATGAGTATAAGGCTGGGGTCACAGTTGCCATGCGTTTTTTTAAGTGATTTAACAAAACTCATGCTTTTTTTCATGTCAGCATGAGTTTTGTAAGGTTTGTGATGGCTCCCTGCGTTTTTGGGTGCGTTTTTGAATCTGCACCTAAAAATAGTGCTTGTAGTATTTTTTTGAGCGTTTTGAAAAACGCATGCGTTTTTGTAGAAAACGCATGCGTTTTTATAACATGGGTTCCTATGGAAAACGCATGCAAAAACGCATGTACAGTTAGTACCTTTTAGTGCCATTCAAAAACGCATGCGTTTCCCATAGGAGCCCATGTTAAAAAAAACACATGCGTTTCCGGAAAAACGCATGCGTTTTTTTAACATGGGCTCCTATGGGAAACGCATGCGTTTTTGAATGGCACTAAAAGGTACTAACTGTACATGCGTTTTTGCATGCGTTTTCCATAGGAACCCATGTTATAAAAACGCATGCGTTTTCTACAAAAACGCATGCGTTTTCTACAAAAACGCATGCGTTTTTGGATATGCTCCAAAAACGCATGGGACAGTCACACATGCTTTTTGGCTATTTGGGCATGCGTTTTTTAACATGGGGGCCTATGGGTGCGTTTTTTACATGCGTTTTTGAAAACGCAGGTCTCCAAAAATGCATGTGAAAAATGGTACTGTGACCCCAGCCTAAAACACAAATGTGAAAAACCAGTCCAGGTATCATCAGTGTTTTCAATATTTGTGCCATCAATGTGCCATCTGTGTGTGTTCTGTGTTTTAAATATGGCTAAAGAAAGAAAGATATTATGATGCTTCTATACTATCAATGTTAAACATGTTCAGCACACAGACGGCACAAGCTGTACGTGTTTTTTACAGACCCATAGACTTGTATTGGCTCTTGTCATCCGTGCGGCCGGAAAAAAAACGGACATGTCACCACACATCAGATAAATGCAGGTTCTGAAGTGTGGTCCATTAATCAAACCAGAATAGTACATGTTGCAATTTTTTTTCCCTACAGACCATTGTTGGTCTATGTGGAAAACTGGACATGTGCACTGATTAAAAAAGGGTTCATGTGTAGGGATGCGTGAACAGTTTGTTTTTTCAAGTGTTCGTGCCCGTGCTTGCCCTGTTAATGCAAGCAAACAGTTAATAAACATAATCATTATATTTACCAAGTTCGCGTTCCAGCTGTCTGGCGGTGTGGCATCACTTCCGGGACTCTCATTATATTCTGGAATTAATCACGTGACTGACTACAACAGCCAATCACATACTCCCAGAAGATAAGGGGCGGCCCAGAAGCGTCGTACTGCTGCATCATAGCAGGAAGGGAGAACGCCTACCTGGTAAGTATATTATGTTTATTAACTGTTTGCTTGCTTTACCAGGACAAGCATGGACACGAACACTTGAAAAAATGAACGGTTTGCCCATCCTTATTCATGTGCTCACCATGTTAGATCTATGGCACACACAGACAGCACACATTCATATAAACGTTCGTCTGATTGAACCCTAAGAATCTCACCTCACTCACACTGCAAGGAGTGAGACACATGTGAGATACTCGCGTGATTCTTGCATGACTCATCCGGAATGGCTGCTGTCTCTCTGGAAAGGAGCAGGGGAGCTGCAGAGAAACGCATGGATCTGACGCACTTCGGTCCAGAGAATCGGTGGCCATTCCGGGTGAGCAATGCAAGAGTCACGCTAGTATCTTGCATGTGTCTTGCTCAATGTGTCTCTGGCTGAAGGCTAACTAACTGTATTAATGCAGACTTGATTCTTTAGCAACCTGAACTGGAACAAAGACTGCACAATTTCTTTCCAATTTGATTATTGTATTATTGTTGGATGTTCCTGATCTTTTATTTTCATTTCTTAAAAAAGTAAAAAAAAATTCTTGCAAGTAATGAATTCCATATACATTCCTTAATCAGCTAAAATGGCGAAGCATTAAACTTTCCTCTGGCATTATTGGCAGGTGAAATATGCCTTTTTATGATTTAGTAATAACTCTGAAACGCACTCCCCCAGCCTTCACCCCTCTAAACCACCTGCACTTTTTAACAGCACTGAATCCAGGATACCAGAAACTAATAAAATGTTAACCTGCCAATTAACAACTAGGTAAAACTTCAACTTTCTATAATATTTTGTTTGCTTTAATGAAGCAGCACACCTACATTAACTGCTAACTGAAATTAAAGCAAAACGACCAAAGTGAATTTGGATATTTTGTTAATACAGAAATTCTCCCTGAGATGAAGTTTCTAAGGAAAGGTTTTTAGTTCAGGAAAATAATAAAATACATGCTCTGAAGTAGAGGGAACGAGAAGGTACATTTAAACAGGTGTCTAGCTGACATTTTCAAAGTGAATGGACCCAATCCAATGTTTTAATTGAAAATATTTAGATCAATTGAACAAAACCAATGGAAAGATATTTACAAAGTTCACGTCAAATTTTTAGGCTATTTATGCTAAGATTCCAACTTGCTGGATGAAATGCAAACTTGCTGAAAAAATATAGATTTGTGTGTTTGTAGGCACAGGTGTCGATCCATGGTGTATGTTTATGTACATCTGTGTACTGACATACTTGGTAAATATAGGGTGTGGATCAAAACATTCCCAAAAGTACTTTTCCATCCAGCACTATAACCTCGTCACTTCTACCTGTTGGAGTTTTGCCCGTGCTATGAGAGAAAATGAAAACTTTAGTAAATATCTTGACCTGGAAGAGGGAGTAGACGAGTAATCTGTGATGTTTGTTGAACACTACCTTAAACCACTTTCACACTGGCGTATCTTTCATCGGTATTTGACTGTAAAAACACAAAGGCCAGCCTTAATGAAAGGAGCGCTGGTGAAAGATGCGCCAAATTCTTCAAGAGGCATGTGCTTCATTAATGAATGTGGCACGTCTTTCAACTGTTGTCTGCCACGGCCAGAAATGCAGCAAATCCAAAGATATATGAGGCACCATTAAGATCCTTGTAAAAATCTGATCTAGATTACAAAGTATTTCAAATGTCACGGCAGTGAGGAAACAAACATTATGCCAAATGTCCATTCTAAAGCCTAAAATACATTCACAATGAATGAGGCTGGAGATAAGTCGTTTGGATGAAACTTTACTCTATTTTTTGCTTTTCACTGCTGTGATGTTTTAATATTTTGGAATAAAGATTGGATTTTTACAAGGATCTCTATGGTGCCTCGTTTATCTTTGGGTTTGATGCTGTTTTTGGACTTGGTGGGAGGCCTGCCATGTACAACATACTCATCAATGGTCAATGGGAATTCTATACTGGACCAATAGAAATATACTCCAAGCAAGGGGCAGTGTACATTTCTGTGAATTTACACCACTTTTGTACAAGGACATGTCCTTAACCACTCCGGCTTCTTCTTTTTTTCAAAATGTGACCCAGAACTTATGTAAAAATAGTAAATATTGTAAAATTGTTGTGCTACTTTGAATTGTAGAAGAATTTTCAAGCCGTTTTACTCTTGCATTGTGGATAAATCTGCTTGATGAATCTGGCTGTTATGCTGTTGGTATGAAGATGTAGAGTGGACTTACTAGACCACTGGTGGTACAGTGGTTGCTGAATACCTGATACTCAAGAGACAGGAGAGTGACTATAGTAAAAATAAGGATATTTATTGAGGAAGATATTAACAAATGGGAAATGTATCTGAGGGGAAGACCATCTGGATCGCGACAGCAAACTCTCAAAGTGGAGCACCGGTAGAGGTAACACCAGGAGGTCTAAATGCTGCGAATCCCAGACCAGAAGGGCAACCCATACAGACCAGACAGTAGAGATGGAAATACTGTGGAACACAGGCTCTGTTGGAAAATGAATCCTGTGAGCTACATACAATGCCAAAGAGACGGATCAAGCCGGTACAGGAATCCAGACAGTTCTGTGCACATCAGGAGAGGCCAGCCTAAGGATTCTGTGGAGACAGAGGTGTTATAATAATGTGGAAACAAAGCAGCAGTTTCCTACTGCAGAGCTCAGCAAAGTGTGGCCTTGACAGAGGCAAAGATCCAAGGGAATGAGCAAGTTGTCAAGGCACCTCCAAATGGGGGAGGATGCCTTTTATGCAAAGAGCATCACAGCACAGAAAAACCTAATAGAGAACAGGTGCACTGCTCCTTTAAGTATGTGCAGGAAGTGGGGCGGACATCCCAAGAGCATTCCCAGGAGACCTACTAAGCGACCACAGGTTCCAAGCAGAGAAGGAAGCCACCGGCTTCATGGAGTCATTGACAGGGTGAGCAGTACAAGAGCTGCATGGTGGGTGAAGATCTCCCTGTCCATGAGAGACCGGCCTGGTGGGCGAAAGCATGACACTGGCCCATGTTTTGAAGTATCTTCTCTGGTGATATTTAGGATTTTATTTTAGTACATTTCTTTAATAAACTAGTGTCCTGGCATGAATGGACTGAACGTTAGATGATCAAGTTAATAATTAACTAACTAATTAGCATGAAAATAAGCAAGTTTGCAATTGACTTGTTGTTTCTATCTGCTGTCATTCTCCTCTAATTAACTTTCAAATATATAGTTCAAAAGAGAAATCTGGAAGAAAACCTTTCAAAAATCTTTCACAAGATGTCCCCACTGGGCTGTTTCTGAAGTTCATTCTCAGTGAGATCCGTCTTCAAGCTCCACACACTGAATACAGCCACATAACCTTCACAGTATTCTCAGCTGATCAGTGTATGAGATTACCTCAGGCAAAGGACACTCCAGGCTGTCAGCACAAAGCTGCTGGGATGTTATCTCCTGCATTGACATTGGCTGCTCTGTGTTATCAGTGAGGAGCTGTGTGGAGGCCATTAGCTGTTTGTATTCAGATCACTTTGCTCTGTGCTAAGGAGAAAAAATAAAAAAAAATCATAGAACCCTGTGCACTGCTGACAGCCTAACAAGCTCCCTTAGTCTGAAGTAACCTGCAGATACGCTTATCTCCTGTACACAGTCACACTGTGTAGGACCCCCCACCCTTATATGTCAGGTTCAGGAACAGTCTAGTGGGGACATCTTGTGGAAGATTTTTGAAAAGCTTTCTTCCAAATTTCTCTTATGAGGTATATTTGAAAGTTTATTGTAATGGCTTGCTCTACATTATTATTAAATTAAATTTTAACAGCAGTTACACTTTAAATATATGTAATAAATATATTTCAGATGAAAAAAAGTCAGTTTTTTTATGGCAAGGACACCTTTTATTTCTGTTTGTTTTATCTTTTGACAGATATTTTAAACATAGATATAATTTTTACATAATTTGTCCCCCAATAAATCATAAATGATCTCTAGTGAAAAAGAGCACTATGTAGCTAGCACAAGAGAAAACAGAAGTGGTTATAAACCACTTCTATAAGGGGTCTTTATCAGTGTCTAAGAGCTGCGGATCAAACCTGCTCTGCTAGATCACAGTATCAGGAGCGTTAATGATGATCCACAAATTAACAAAAGAGTTAAAGCCCAGGTCTAAAGGGCCCACGGCTTTTGGGCGGTGCAGCGATGTCGTAGCAACGTTGTTTCGTGTGACACGTAGATATGACCAATGACAAGTTAGATCGTTGATCGTAGGTTTATGAACATGTCCATAAATCTGACGTTCGTCGTTCGTTCAACCTGCAACATCGTCGTGTGTGACATCTTTCCAACGATCTCATTTACTACTTCGCCTATTCAGAACTGAAGCTTGCAGGTGACCTAACGACCACAAGTATCGTTTGATTTTTGCGGAGTCGTTGCTGCGTCGTTCAATATATCTATACGTGTGACACCTTACTAGCGATCAAGAAACGATGTTCCAGCGATCCCGGCCAGCTCGGATCGTTGGTCGGATCACTGAGACATTGAAGCGTGCAACTGGCCCTTAAGTATCGTAAATTTACAGTGCTTAGTTGTTATCAGGTTAAAAAGGTTGAACACTTTTATAGTGTTTGTGAAGTCAGTGACATTCCTGTTTTTTCAGGGAATCCACATTAGCAGCAATAGACTGACACAGACCCTATCTTTTGTATTAAGGCATTTAATGAGCATGTGCAAAAGCCATTGAAAAAGGAGAAAAAGCTGTGGCATCACCTATTGTGAATAATTGCTCCTATGTTAACAGCACTGTACAGAGAAGTTGACTGTCAGTATAATCCTGCCTGAGATGATAATGAGACTTCTGAAGAGGTATACATTTACTTTAGCCCCAGTTGCCAGCATAAAACTTGCAAGATTTCTATTTTTAATACAAATTTTGATCATTAAAAAAGGCAAAAAAGTAAGACATAGATTTAATACAAAAAATGATTTAATCAATAGGTTATTTTCTGATTATACATTGAACAAATTATTTATATGATATTTTAATACATTTTTTGCTGTACACTGAAATATATTTTTGTACCAAACTGTTGAACACCTAATTAAATCCTACATTTCTTTCCCCCCCCCAAAAAAATATATATATGATATATGTTTACTATTTTTTTTGGATTAAAAGTCTTGTTTGCCTCCCAGATAGGGAGGAAGACGGGGATGCGTTTTACAATCCGAATCTACAAAAAAAGAAAAAATCTCATTGGGGAGGGTGGTTGCGCTGGCGGAGCGGGAGTGCTGGAGGCAGGCATCACGGGTTCATGGAGGATGGTGGACCAGAGCTGCGGGGGGGTTGTGGTGGCGGCGTGCAATGGGCGCTGCCATGTTCTGTGTGTCTAGGGTGAATTCATTGACAAGCTGTTACTGGTTGCAAGAGGTTAAGACTTCAAGAAAATGGTTGCGGATGGAGAACATCTTGGAGCATGTAATGGTCGATATCTTCCATGCAACTTGGATCTTCCGATCATTATTCAGCTATTCAGCTGTTTTGGATATAAGGCTCTATACTGTCCCTGCCCCTCCTGTACCTGTACGTCCTAATCGCCTAGATTTAGTGTACTTGTTGTTGTCTCCCTTATCCTCATGTAAAGTGCCATGGAACCTAATGGCGCTATATAAATAAATAATAATAATAATATACTGACGACTATACCAAGTGTACTGACCCATCTCAAGTAGACCACTGTTCATCAAAATCAGCTCTATCCAGCTGTATATTCTGTTTCTCGATCAACTCTCTTTTGTTGTCTCTTCAGGATCCTGCAATCCTCTGTCTCAGTCTCCTCTCACATCAGGGACAACCACATCATGTGGCTCTGTGACTAGCCAGGCCTTAGGTCCATCTATACTCCACACGCTTGGTCATATCTGCCCTTCTAACAGGGAATCGTCATTATCCTCTCCTACTCTGGGCTAGTCCCAAAATATTAACTCCTTCTTAGACTGTGTTTCACTAGACAGTAGGAAATCACTAACTACACATGTTACAATTCACATTACACCAACAATAACACCAATGTCTTCAAGGTGGAACGTGGGCAATATATTCATTTCTTTACACAGCTTTGTCAAGGGAAATTTTCATCTCCCACTATGTGTCAAGAACAAAAACATGTGTATCAGTATTCTGTTCGGCCATCAACCATTTGCTCTAAGTTTTCTAAAAGTGACAGCAGGAAGTGGCAGCCATTACTGCCACTTATTGTATTCAATGCTCTAGTTATGTAATTATACATTTTGTGGCAAAAAATGCTGTAGTGCTTAAAATGCCCATACAAGAGTTGTAATGCATGCCATGTCTTGTTGTCATTTTTGAAAAAAAAAATATTTGCTGAAAAATGCTCACAGAAAGGAATACACTAAATTCTTTGATAGATCTAATAGTATGTTTTGGACCCGTGACTTATTACTCAGTTTTGGCAGAGCTCTAGGCTATGTGTTGTGTAAAGGGTAAAGTATGCACTGTTATCAGCAGAATCAACTGATTGATCAATTTATGCTACTATTTGAAAAAGCAACATACAGTACCAGACCCCAAAATGGGCCAGCTAGATGAGTAAGGAAATCGAAATAAATAAATTAAATACAAATAAGAATTTTATAGCTATATAATAAAAGCACTTGAGTATGAATATTCAAAGGAAATGTATTCAAGAGCCAAGAAATTGGCAATGCAAATGCATAAAAGAATTAATAAAAAATTAATTAAAAAGTATTAGAGATGGTTTTAATGACAGTGGTAAATTTGTGCTCACCTAAAACAAACACAGTGGATTACACGTCCGAGCACTCCTCTTCAGCGGCATAAAAGCAAACACACCTAATGCATGTTACATGTATGGCTTCTTCAATGATACGGTCATATTGAGCTGCACACAAATCATCTGCAAATTTACATGGCCGCATACCCTAACTTTTCTTAACTAGGGACTTGCATCAAAGAATTACTTTTAGAAATTACCATATTTTTCTGATTATAAAACGCATTTTTTTCCCAAAATTTTGAGGGAAAGTGTCCATTTTATAATCTGAATCTACTGTTTTGTACCATGGGAGGGGGGGGGGCGACACTTTGGAGCGGTGTCCGGGGGCTGCATTAGGCTTCACAGGCAGCATGTGGTCACGTAATATTCACTGCTCCCACTGTCCATCATCTTGGTGCTGAAACCGTGTTGAGATGTAGACAGGGGAGCGGTGCATATTGCATGTGTCCTCCTCGTCCTGGATATGGCCCCCCATCACGCTATATGCCCCCCTGCTGGTACACACACAGCAAAATAGCAAATGCTGTTCCTCACCTTCCGTCACTTGCTCTGTGCTCCCAGCTCAATTTTTACTGTCTCTGTGCCCAGCATCCAATCATGTGACCTGGGGCGTAAAGTGATGTTATAACTTCCTGTCTCTGTGCCCAGCATCCGATCATGTGACCTGGAGCGCAGAGTGATGTCATCACTGTGTGCCCCAGTCAAATGATGTGATGCCCGGGACCGACGCTGGATGTCACCGTTCAGCTGGAAGCATGGAGTGAGCAATGGAGAGGTGAGTAACAGTGGTTGTTATTTTACTGCATGCATGCCAGCAAGGGGGAATATAGCATGACGGAGGGCCATATCCAGAATGGTGGGGCTATGTACAATCACAGGGGGACATGTGCCAGCACAGGGGGACATGTACCATCACAGGGGGACATGTGCCATCACAGGAGGACATGTGCCATCACAAAGTGACATGTGCCATCACAGGGGGACATGTGCCATCACAGGGGGACATGTGCCATCACAGGGGGACATGTGCCATCACATAGGGACACGTGCCAGCACAGGGGAACATGTGCCAGCACAGGGGGACATGTGCCATCACAGAGGACATGTGCCAGCTCAGGAGGCATGTGCCATCACAGGGGACATGTGCCATCACAGGGGCACATGTGCCATCACAGGACTCTATATGTGCCATTATGTCACGGGTGTGTCAGGAGGCACGGATGAGACTGTAGAGGCCACTCGCAGAAGGTCCCAGCGTTTTGGCCAAACAGTCCAAATCCTAAAAAAAAAATCTCTGTTGCTTTAAAGAGAACCTGTCACCCCCCTCCTGGATTTCAATCTAAATGCAGCACTGAATGCAGCATGTATGCTGCATTCAGGCAAGGGGTTCCCCATGTGTGTGTGTGCTTTGTACCCAGATATATACTGTAGCCTTAGGCAAACTCACTGTAAAAAGTTAGAAGGGCATTCCCTGCGGCAGCAGTCAGCTCGCTTCCCGAGGGCCATTCCCACCCACTGCATCTCTGTTCTGCCTTCTTACATGTCCTCGCCGCCTCCTTCATGTTTTTGCATCCATCCTAACATGTGCCTGCACCTCCTTATGCTCCTTGATGCAGGCGCAGTGCGAGGTCTTGATAGTGTCGGTCCCGTGCTCCTGTCTCGCCTCCTGCCCTGACGTCAGCACCTTTGCCCGCCCTGCTCCATGTTATGCAGTATACATAGAGCAGGGCGGGAATCTGGCACCTTCACATAAGCATATTTATCGGGGTACAAAGCACACACACACATGGGGGACCATTTGCCTGAATGCAGCATACATGCTGCATTCAGTGGTGCATTTAGAGTGAAATCCAGGAGGGGGAGACAGGTCCTCTTTAAGAGACATTGTCCTTTTAGTGAAAGCTGGAGGTCACTAGGACTCAACTGATCTCTTACCTTGAGCTGTCTATATATTCCGCTTGACTCCCAGGATGCACTGCTGGTGATAGCTTGTCAGGTGTTTGGAGGAAGCTTCTCAGCTCAACAGTGTATCCTGGAGTTTCTGTTGAATCTTGGATCTTCTCAAGCTAAGTGTTTCTTCCATTCCCTCTTTGTTTGTTTCCCTTGTGTGTATCTTTAGTTGGTACCCGGGCTGACTAGTGTTCACTCGCTCTGATACTTAGTTAGTGGTAGTTCAGGGTCAGTCAGGGAATAGGTATCCTGGTGGCGACAGTGGCGGAAACTGTATAGGGGCGTCAGGGGAGCCATGTGCCAGCGCTACTTTATCTAGTGGTCACCATTTACCCTTTTGCCCTGAGCAGCAAGGTCTCCTCTTCCCCCCCTGTCGTCATCCAGCGCTGGATGTCTCCCCACACCCAGCGTAACACATTATAGGGGAACATGTGTCATCACAGGGGGACATGTGCCAGCACAGGGGGACATATGCCCTCACAGGGGGCTATGTGCCCTCACAGGGGGACATGTGCCTGTTAAGGGGGCCATGTGCTATCACAGGGGGACATGTGCCAGTTCAGGGGGCCATGTGCTATCACAGGGGGACATGTGCCATCACAGGGGGCTATATGTGCCATTACAGTGAGACACGTGCCATCATAGGGAGACATGTGTCAGCACAGACGAATATGTGCCATCACAGGTGGGCTATGTGCCTGCACAGGGGGGCTAAATATGCCAGCACAGGGGATGGGGGCTATATGTGCCAGCGCAGGAGGGTTATATGTCCAAGCACGGGGAGGCCATATCAAGATAAGGGGGTCATATCCAGAATGGGGGGCTATATGCCAGGATTAGAAACCATGTACCAGGATGGGGGAACATATGTACCAGGATGGGGGACATATACCAGGATAGTGGACATATATACCAGGATGGGGACATATGTACCAGGATGGGGGGGTCATGTACCATAATGAGGGACATATATACTGATTGTAAAATAGACACTGGAATTATAAGATGGACCCTATTTATCATTAAATATTATTATTTTTCTCTTTTCCTTCATCAAATTTGAGGGTGCATCTTATAATCTGGTGCATCTTATAAAGTGAAAAATTTGGAAGGTCATCTGTAGAGATGCTTAAATTGATTGAATAAAATCAAGGGAGAATTTAATTATTGAAAATTTTCTCTTCTCGACTGGCAGTATATTTTTTTTTATAAAGGGAAAGCAGAGGTTGACAATATATTTAGGTTTGGTAGTTTGGAAAGTCAAGGACCCTCAGCTCTTTTTTTCTAAATGTGCATTTAACCTACGTTTTAAACTGGATGTAATATAAAGAAACACTGGCATTAAAAAGGTAAAATAACAATTATTTTTGGCATGATTGGATCATAAAATGGTTAATCCTTTTTTTCCGAAACTTTGAATTACATTAAGGAACCCTTTTCCTAGTGAGTCTTTTTTATAAGTTAAGAATGACTAACTTTGCTGAAAGTAAACCAAAACTCATGGGACTCACTGGATATTTATTCAAACTTCCTAACATTTTGAGTCATCATCTGAGAATGCAGCTCTATATACTAATCATTATTAATGAAGAAAAATGACCACTTCTTATTCTGACTCCAGTAACCTCTTTCTACAACGCCCTTTGAGCTGAAGGATTGCTGGAAAGGTTAACATTTAAATAAATGAGCCAAACCTCTGTATGTTTGATCCTCCCCAACTGTTTTCCTGTAATGTAATACCTTTAAAATTAGTGTTGCAAAATATAATGGTGTGAGAACTATAGAATGTAACATTTTGAATATAAAATTAAATATTCTTTTACTTAATAAACAATTGTTTAATCTTATTTTATAATTGTAGGAAAATGCGAAAAAAAAATTATTATACAGGTATGCAAAATGTAGGTTGATGAAAATTGTTTCATATGTGTAGCTAGACTGCAAAATGTTGACAATTTGCAGTATACTTGCTGTCAACATTTTGCAGGGTTTCCTAGATATCACCTATTTGAGGCTGGCAGGAAACCTCTAGGGGGGGTGTTTGTGCATGTAAATGGAAACTGGTCATTTCCACTTATTCTACTACAAATGTAGGGTAAGTATATGAAAAATCAATTGTTGCTTTTCAAACAATTTTACCCTTGCAGACCTGTTTTATTTGAGAAACAAAAAGTACAACCAGTGAATCCTTTAAATATCCAAGTTGATTGCAAAAATGTTAAGGCTAAAATAATCCAAGTCCAACACCCACGAAAAAAGCAGATACGTTTCACAAGGACTATGTCTTAAAAGCGACTGCTTTTTTGTGGCCGTTTCTGGTATTTATATCCTGAAATAAACTTGGATAACCTAGAAGAGGTTTTCTATTACTAGTGTGATCCCCTTTCTTTTGTCCTAACTATGTCTAACTTAGGTTATATACTCACTGTGCATGTCTGCTGCATTTTTTTTGCTGTGTTTCTGCACCAAAAACGCAGCACCCACGGCTTTGTAATGAAAATCAATGTGATTTTCCAAAAACTGTTCCCACGTGTGTTTTTGGGTGCTGCTTTTGCTGTATTTGTGTACATACAAACACAGCACAAAAAGTAAGCACAGTGGGCACATAGCCTAAAGGGGCCGTCACACACGTCAATATCGCGTGCAATATCGCTGCTGCACGTGACGTTGCAGCGATATTGACGTGTGTGACAAGGCGCATCAACCAGCGATAAATCGCTGGTTGATAGTTGCCAGGTTTTCAGACTGGACCGAAAACCTGGTGATGGTCGCCCGGTGTACACGCAGCATCGCTGCGTGTGACACCAGGAGACACGATAAGCCAAATCCCAGTGCCTCTCAGCAAACGCTGGGAGCTGGTATCCAGGGTAAACTGCAGGTATCTAGGCAGCGCGCGCTGCCTAGATACCCGATGTATACCTTGGTTACCAGCCGTCTACGCTCACCAGCTGGCATCCAAGGTACACA
Source organism: Allobates femoralis (assembly GCA_033576535.1). Taxonomy (NCBI): domain Eukaryota; kingdom Metazoa; phylum Chordata; class Amphibia; order Anura; family Aromobatidae; genus Allobates; species Allobates femoralis. Next base: position 484,328,483 of record JARQOC010000005.1, on the reverse strand, counting down.
GCGGGTAACTAGGGACTTATATTTTATCATAAATGGCACTGTGGCCACAATGTTCACTGCACACGGTTGTGGCACCCACAATAGGTGTAAACGCTCAGTACAGCCGCTGCTGGACCCACAGTTCCACGTGTATGATGGTATCGAACAATAGCCAAACAGCCAGTGTGTTGTGGTGCACGCTGCTTTATAAGATGGAGACCTTTCGGAGCCAGCCATGCTCCTTTATCAGGAAATAGTTCTATAGCACTATTTCCTGATAAAGGAGCTCGGCTGGCTCCGAAACACGTTGAAGAAATATACAGCACCATTGTTTGAAGATCCTGTGTGGTGTCCATCTTTATACAGCAGCACGGACCACAACACATTGTCACTTTGGCTATTGCTCGATACAACAATAAAGGTATTTATGAGCATCTTAGAGATAAGAGCAGGGAAGAGGGCAGAAGTGTACTGGAAAACTGTTAGTTAGAAAAAGTTAGGACAAAAGAAGAGGAAACACATTAGTGGTGGAAAACCTCTTTAAGGATTCACTTGCTGGATTTTTTCATTTCACTCTGAGACAAGTGTACTTTGCAATTTGAATCATTATTACACAGGTGAGTGTATTTAATTAGATGTACAACGGGGGATCTATATGTAAGGGAGACAGGACAGAAACTTAGAACAAGAATACACTCTCATCACCACACAATTAAAGAAAAAAGAGCAGATCTACCTGTGACCAATCATTTTTGTAGCACTGATCATACAATTGATATAAAAATATTAGTATTGAAAGGTCATTTCAAATTCTAAAAAAAACAGAAGAGTCAAGGAATACAAAGTAATGATGACCTTTGACATATTCAAAGCAGAAATGAACTTGTCACATGGATTTATGTCTTTTTACATTAATGAAAGAATCTTCAAATTCAGAACCAGACCACCAGTCTAAGGACAATAAAAATATCAAACTCCTTATCTCTTAAACCTGCAATTTGCTGCCCTGAGCTACTCTTCCCCCTCCCAACACAGACCATTGTATGTTCTGCTTAATGTTCCTTGTGTTATTTACTGCACTACTCTATGTTCTGTTGTGTCTAAATATATTTCTTCAGAATTTGTGTCATTAATAGCCTGATGAAGAGGCCTAAAGTCTTGAAGCTTGCTATTTGTTATCATCTTTTCAGTTAGCCTTTAAAAGGTATCACTACTGAGGATGCTCACATTTTAATATTTTTTAAGGCCATATACACTCATTGAGTATTTGGAAAAATTTTTACCTTAATTTTTGTAAGTCAAAACTTAAGAGTGGAACAATCAGTGGAAACATAATAGGAACATGTGCATCATTTCTACATTTTTTACCCATTTTTTACAAATACTGAGGTAAAAAACTCACCAAATACTCAGCATGTGCTCATCATCGCCTTATAAAATATAAAAATGAGCATTATGTGTGCCTCCCATTCATCCATCATTCACAAAATAGTCATTATAGCCAATCAACTGAGAAGTATTATTTGCATTTTTGGTTTGGGATTATAAAGGTACTGACTTATTTACCATGGTTGCTTTCATAAGCCAAACAATATCACTTTTGGGTACAGCCAAGAAAGCATTTCTGGATCACTGAGGGATTGAAGTGGTGAGTAATGCTCATTTCTTTATTTTTAGGAATAACTAAGTTTTGAAAAACTCTTGGGAAAAAATTGCATATTTGCCTTCTGCCAAATCTGGTAAAATTGCTAGAAATGATCCTGGTGTATACTGTATCTTTCAGATTTAAAGACATATTTTTGTTTCCCTCAAATTGGGGGAAGAAGGGGGTGCATCTTAAAATCCAAATCTTTAAAGAAAAAAAAAATCTTACTGAATGTGTGTGTGTGTGTGGGGGGGGGGGGAGTAGGGGGAGAGATTGCGATTTCGGAGATGGGGAGCTGGAGGCAAGTTTCGGATGGTGGGGACACAGCTTCTAGAAAATGGAGATGGAGATCCGCGAACATTTTCTAGAAGTCATAACCTCCAGCAGCAACTTGGTAATGAATGCAGCCAGGCACATAGAAAATGGCGGCACCCACCACACAGCGCTGCCGCTACCTTCCCGCAGGTCTGGTCCTGCAGCTGTGCCCCACCCTCCAAAACTTGCCTTTGGCACTCCCGCTCCATGACCACAGCTCCCTCTCGGTAAGCCGTGATGAGCCCAGGAGGATATATATATATATACACCAGGATGTACAAAGGATGGGGGAGGATATATACAGGATGGGGATAATATATCCAGGATGGGGGGGCCATATATACAGGATGGGGGGCCATATATACAGGATGGGGAATATATATCCAGGATGAGGGGACATAGATACAACATGGGGGACCATATATGCATGATGAGGAGGGACATATATACTAGGATGGGGGACCATATATACAGGATGGGGGGACATCTATACAGGATAGGGAACCATATATACAGGATGGGGCACATATATACCAGGATGGGACATATATACCAGGATGAGAGACATATATGCCAGGATAAATGATATATATATATATACCAGGATGAGGACATATATACCAGGATGGGGGCACATATATACCAGGATGTGACATATATACCAGAATGAGAGACATATATGCCAGGATAAGGGATATATATATTCCAGGATGATGGGTATATATAGTATGGGGGACATATATGCTGGTTGTAAGACTGATACTGGCATTATAAGTTGGACACCATCATTAAAATTAAAAATTATTATTTTTCTCTTTTCCTTTACCAAATTTTGCGTTGGTCTTACAATCCGGTGTGTCTTATGAAGCGAATAATACAGTAATGGTAAGTAACGATGCAGGCTGCACGGTAAATAAAGAAGGAATAGAATTTTAAACGTTTCTGGCTCCTCATTACTACAGGGAGATCCTAACCTTCATCCTTGGTCAACTGAAGCAGTGTAACGATTTCATCATGACCTCATCACACTGCTAAGGCCAATGAGAAGAGCAGCAAGGATACGGTAGGGACCTTTAAAACATCTGAAGAGATCAAGTTTGAGCAGAGGGAAGGTGAGTATATATATATTTTTTTTACTGTGTGCGGCGTGATGAGGGATTACATGTACCAGGATGCGGCCAGGATGGGGACATATACAAGGATGGGAGAGATTTATACCAGGATAGCAGGAGATATATACCAGGATGGAGGAGATTTATACCAGGATGGGGAACATATGTACCAGGATAGGGGAGATACATACTAGGATGGGGATCATATACCAAGATGAGGGCCATATATATCAGTATGGGTGCCATATGTACCAGGGTGTGCCCAGGATGGGGGCCATATATACCAGGATGTAGAGACATACATACCAGGATAGGGGAAATATAGAACACATATACCAGGGTAGGTGAGATAAATACCAGGATGAGGATCATATGTACCAAGATGGGGAGTTACAGGGGTTGCTTTGATAAGCCAAATAATAGCACTTTTGGCACGGGGTACAGCCGGAGCAGAATTTCTGAAGCATTGAGGGATTCAATGGGTGAGTAATGCTCATTTCTTTTTTTTAAGAAATAACTAGGTTTTGAAAAAATCTTGGGAAAAAATGCATATTTGTCCTCTGCCGTAAAATTGCCAGTTATATCCTGGTGTATAATTGTAAGTAGTGATGCAGGCTGCACGGTAAATAGAAAGGGAATAGAGTTTTAAGCTGTTCTGGCTCCTCATCACTACAGGGAGATCCTAACCTATTTCTACCAATAAGGAAGCTTAACGCATTTTTTCCTCCAATATTTTGTCAGTGTTTCTTTTCTTTTTCCTGTTAGATGCAGTATTTTTTAAATCCACACCACCATATGCAGGAAACACAGGATTTTGCCAGAGGTTCCATCGAGCGGAGCCCAGTGTTTTTATTGTTCATTTCTGCTCTGAGAACTTTCCCATCGTGACTTACTACTGGGCTTTGTCTCCCTGCTTGGAAAGGTTACCACTGAAAACATTTGCTTCATGTGAGGCCATGAATAAAATTAAGTGTAATTCCACTGAAGAGAAACCGCCAAGATTTTCAAAGAGATTGTGGTAAAATTCGACTGTCTGAAACTATTTTCACTAAGGAAAGAATGTGCTCAGATGCCGACTCAGCAATTTCAATTATTTTTTTTTTAGACACACACTCAAAAGTGATAATAATTATGAATTAGGGAGAGGAAAGAAAAGCAAATTTTTATATAACCTGCTAAATGTAATTGCATAATATATTGAGTTATATTTATAATACACAAGAAAGTAGAAAACATTTAAAGTGAACGTATCATCACTTTTTCTCCTATGAAAAAAGTAGAGTTGTGTCGGCACCGTCAGACAATAGTGAGATTTACCTCTATTCATTTTATACGGAGAGGAGCCACAAACATTTCTTTTTGTCAACACAAAATATTCTTGATAGGGTCCCACTCTAACTTTTCATATCAAGCATTGTTTTCTCTAAAGCAGAGAGATAGGATCAAATGCAAATTCTATAACGGAGACCTTAAAGGGAACCTGTCACCTTGTTTCCCCCCCCATTCTATCACTACCTGTCCCTGCACCTTGTGAGCTCATCCCTAACCATCCCTCACTGACCTAAAGGGGCCCTATAATGGTTTAGAAAAATTACTTTTAACTTACATGCAATCTCCATCTAGGAGCCTGGAAAGGCGAGCTCCGGGCTCTATTCTCCCCTCCTCGTCATCATTCTGCACTCCCCGCTGGGTGTCCTCGCATCTTGTATTGTTCCTCCTTATTTTTGAATTGCCGCCTCCTTTGTGATCTAAAACGCCGTGCCGGGACTTCATATCCGGCCTGGTGCATTGTGGGCCTGATCACATGATCGGCGCAGTGCATTGCGGACCTGATCACGTGTGCCCGACTCTGGTACATGTGCAATGCGCATAATGAAGCCAGGCCGATGTAGCAGAGGGGCCTTTAGACACTCTCAAGAACCAGGTGATAGGTGTAGCTGAAAATGGATGCTGTCTTTAATTATGGTGGAGTGTTACAGGCCATTATACTCAGACTGCTGAGCAGGGTAGTACCCGGTTTGCTATGTCACAGTGGTGGCCGTCTTAGCAGTTGTGGCCCTGGCTTCACATGAAAGGAGGGTTATTGTACAAGGGGTGCAAAGTTTATAATGTAGGAATAAAGGAAAATAAAATAGAAAGTTTATGACGCTAGTTAGGATGTTCAACCAAGATGTGGCTGGCACTGTAGGGGTTCCCTGGGAGAAAGGTGCTCCCATAATTTTAATGTACTGTTAGTGGCAAAGAATATGTAGCACAACACATTTTCTGGCCACATATTCTTAGAGTGATGTACAGCCTACCTTAATTATGCCGGCTACAATCTTGGCTGTTCCATTTTGGCTGCAGCTTGATATTGAAAGTGAACGTATTATATATAAATGCAATCCAATCTGTTTTACACAAAATGAGCTTGCAAATTGATATATAGTTTTGTTGGGAAAGATCAGGCATAACTTTTGTTTTATTTAAAACTTCTTGCTAATTCTGGATTTAGGAGTCCAGTGAGTGGTTCTATTTAGTGAGTGACAGTTTTCTTCTATACACAGAAAGGTAAAGATACCAATCACTGAGTAAAGCCACCTATTGGACTCCTAAATCTCAAGCCACATCTGAATAGAAAGTAAGTACTTGATCTCAACCACCACTTTATTCATAGTCTTTTGGACCCCAAAGTAAGTCAAGTGCAAAGCTTGGCTATTTCTGTCGCATAGACAAGAAATGGAGCAGAGATTGAATGTACACCATACATCTGCGTTCCACTGGTCAACCCCCCAGTAATCAGTAAGTTATTTCAAATCCTATGGATTGTGGGTGACTATTAAGCGTCTGAAAACCTCTATAATTGTCATATGTAATCCATGGATCTGTATAGTCCAGTGTTTCATAAAAGAAAGCAATTCCTTAGCATTACACAGGGGCTGGAATCATCACCAGTGCAGGTGATTGTATTATCACCTGTGCAATGCTAAGGAAATCCTGAAAACCTGCAGTGTTAGCAGCCATTGAGACCTGGAGTTCCCTACCACTGATTTAGGGATACCCTATGAACAGGCTCTGTACACACATTAATACCATGTACATTAAAGAGGAAATAGAGGGACAAACATGGGGAACGAGATCCAATTAGTTGACAACTTTTTTAATGTGACAATTCTGGCTTTATAGGAGCTTGAGAAGTGTGGAGATAGGTGGAAAACAAATAGGTAGGAAAATGCATTGAAATTGTTTTGCCCTCAACAAGGGCGCACGACTAACCTATACTTGGTTTTAAATATCATTTTGTGCTGGCAGAATCCGTCTCAGCCCTAAAGTCCACATAAAACCAGATAATAGGCCACTATGGTTAACAGGCAAACTCTGAGTAAGCAAAACCTATATAAAAATGAGTTGTCAGCCCAAATTATGATATAAACTGAATTAAATTTTATTGGTACATAGTTAAAAATACAAGAAAATTATAAATAATACATCATCAATTATAAAAACACCACAATAATAATGCATCAAACTATTTCCGATTGTTGCGGATCTTAAAACAGGGATTGGGGCCACAAAAATATTAAAAAGACAATTTGTGAGAGTATTGTACATCCAGTATAAGTCAATCAAACACCTGCGTAATTCAATCAATATACATCCGTGGGTATTCCTTAAATAACAAACTGGTACCAACCAGGGTGACCGGTTCAATCTCCAGACCCCACTACCCAGTATATAGTCAACAAAAGGGGGGGCTCTATGTGAAAAAGTGCTTTGTGCAAAAAATTAATAAGAAAATATATAATATATACTATATAATAAATAATATATAAACATCATATATGTAAAAAATTATATATGTAAAAAGTGCCAAATCTTCACACCAAAAATTAATTAAACACCAGTGTCAACACAATTAATAAAACTTGTCACACAATATAGTTGCTTCACAAAATTAAAAAATGTATAAAGACAACTTATTGCTGCAATGTTATAAAAAATTGATTAAAAAAGTGATTCACAATGTATAAAGTGCACAATGAAAAGAGCCTTTCAAAAATTAGACCAATATATCGGGAGGGGAATGTTCAGAGATTATCCTGACCCTGAGGGATCACCCTTGAATCTTCCACAGATAGACAAAATATTAGTTTTATTAAAGGGAGGCAATATTCCTCCTCTATCACAAAGAAAAGCAATACTTCTCTTATATCAGAGCAGGTGTATGCACAACTGCAAGTTTCCTGCAGAAACCTAGTTACTCTCACATAAGTATACCAGCTATATGGTTTACAAGCAGCCACCTATTATTCTCCTGTGCTGAGGTCGGACAATGTCCAATAATGTCTAATCCCCTCAGTAGCGGTATAGTTACCTGTCCAAAAAAGATGCACCGTCACCCTGACGCGTTTCGCCCTGCGGCTTCTTCCAGAGGGTCTGGAAGGAAACTTGCAGTTGTGCATACACCTGCTCTGATATAAGAGAAGTATTGCTTTTCTTTGTGATAGAGGAGGAATATTGCCTCCCTTTAATAAAACTAATATTTTGTCTATCTGTGGAAGATTCAAGGGTGATCCCTCAGGGTCAGGATAATCTCTGAACATTCCCCTCCCGATATATTGGTCTAATTTTTGAAAGGCTCTTTTCATTGTGCACTTTATACATTGTGAATCACTTTTTTTTTAATCAATTTTTTATAACATTGCAGCAATAAGTTGTCTTTATACATTTTTTAATTTTGTGAAGCAACTATATTGTGTGACAAGTTTTATTAATTGTGTTGACACTGGTGTTTAATTAATTTTTTGTGTGAAGATTTGGCACTTTTTACATATATAATTTTTTACATATATGATGTTTATATATTATTTATTATATAGTATATATTATATATTTTCTTATTAATTTTTTGCACAAAGCACTTTTTCACATAGAGCCCCCCCTTTTGTTGACTATATACTGGGTAGTGGGGTCTGGAGATTGAACCGGTCACCCTGGTTGGTACCAGTTTGTTATTTAAGGAATACCCACGGATGTATATTGATTGAATTACGCAGGTGTTTGATTGACTTATACTGGATGTACAATACTCTCACAAATTGTCTTTTTAATATTTTTGTGGCCCCAATCCCTGTTTTAAGATCCGCAACAATCGGAAATAGTCTAAAGTCCACATAGTTAAAGAGGACCTGTCACCAACCATACACGGTGATCTAATTACAGCACTGAATGCAGCATGTCTGTAGCATGCAGGCAAGGGGTCCCCCAGCACTTGAGCAGCCCTGTACCCCGAGATAATACACTTAGAAAACTTACATAGTGGAACCAAATAGGAGGTGGCTTGTGGCTGGAGCCAAAGGGCAGTTTCACACCACCTGTATTTTTATTCCACCCACCACCGCCTCCATGATGCCAATCATTGTCTCCCTTGCCTGCTGCATAGTACACAGAGCTTATTGCAGTGCTGACCGCTTTGCCCCACCTCCTGCAGTGACATCACTGCCTTTCCCCTCCCTGCTCCATGGTTAACATGGAGCAGTGGGGTATAAGCGGTGATATCACAGCACTGCAATAAGCTCTGTGTACTATGCAGCAGGCGAGGGAGACAATGATTGGCATCATGGAGGCGGTGGTGGGTGGATTAAACATACAGGGGGTGTGAAACTGCCCTTTGGCTCCAGCCAAGTGTATTATCTCGGAGTACAGGGGGGCACAAGGGCTGGGGGATCCCTTGTCTGAATGCAGCAGACATGCTGCATCCAGTGCTGTAATTAGATCACCATGTATGGTTGGTGACAGGTCCTCTTTAAAGAAGACAAACAAGGTCCAGTCCATCGCAACCTGCTTCAGTTTGGAGTACATTATGGATTCAAGCTAAAAGGACCATTTCTTCTTCATCGGTTTATTAATAAGCAAACATGGATCTTTAGGAATATCAGGGTATTCATAACTGTATTGTGTGTCCTTAAAATGCATTTATAGTGATAATTAGTATATACCAGGTTTTCCTAACAATATCTTCATAATCTATCACACAAACTAAAATGACATGAACTCACTAATGACATTTTTAGTGTCTCTCTGCCAGCAAACTGAGATTTTAATGCAGGCAGATATACTATGACATTGCATATAAAATAACAAGAGTACCTTACACAGCTGTATTCCCATAATAAAAGCCGAAACGTTCACAGGGTTTTGTCACAAACACCAGGTGCAAACGTAGCCTAACACAATGAGCTCAGGGGGAAAGAAAGATAAATGATCGCTGTTATTGGTTTAAAATCCCCTTCACAAGTGAAGGCTCATTCATTATTAGGCAGAGCTATATGTAACAGCAACGCTTTGTCCCCTGCATGGAAGAATGTCAACTCTGTCAAGCTGAAAATGTGTATTAGAACATGGTGCATTTTCCCTTTACTAATCCTGGGGTCAGTAGCATGAATGTCACTTTGAACGTTTATGTGTTACCTTGTAGGAAAGCTTAGTTATAAATTTTAAAGGCATACCTAACCCTAACTTCCTGTTCACCTCCAATTTTAAGGTATTGAGGTTAGAAGTCAAAGGTCTTACCCCTTGTTCAATAAAAACCCTTTGCTGCCACAGTTATTACAAGTATTCCACATCCCCGCCAATTCCCCAGTGACATAAAGCACCATTTTCCTCTGCTTTTTTTGGGGCCCCTCTCTTCCTCTTTTATATAGTCGAAAACAGCCTTCAAGATTCTTTCTTGACCAGGGAGCCATGCTATGTGTTACTGAAATACGCAGACCATTAGCTAAAATGAGAAAACAGGTTCACACATGTGACATTTTCTCAGAGCTGTGAATATTTTAATTTAATGTATGCAGCATAACGTGTTTTCGACCTCCCCCCCCCCTTCTTCTTTAAGAGTAACAGAGGTTTTATTCAGGGGGCGCACCTGTGGAAACCAAGCTTCCAGCACACACTGGATCATTAACAAAATGAGTTGTGTCAATAGGTTAGAGTCTCTAAGGAGAAGAGAGCTATATATCAAAAGAATAACATTATTTATTCTGTGGTAGATAAAGTGCTTGATTTAATGAGGCTGCCAATTGGTAAAAACAGTTAGAAAAAGAAAGCGCACTTGTAAAAGAAGATAAAACATACATTTTTGTTTAATTCAGCTTAAAAAAGAGTTAATAAAGTGATCAAAATTAAGAATATAAATTATGAATTAATTTGTTTCTCAAGCTTTACTATCTTTTAGTTTGATTTCAGATTTTATTTGTATAGAAAGTTCTTAATGTTTAACTAGAACTTCTGAATTATTCTTTGGACTACACTTTGTTAAAGCAAAATCTTTATTAAAATTATACCGTTCTTAAGTCTTGATCACATCTGAACTGTTCTTCCCATTGATAACTACACAACACAAACAAAAACATATTTGATATTACAGTTCCTGTAAAACTCAGATTTTTGTAATTCTATAATTAATTTTTAATAGTACTATGAATGGCATTAAAAAAAGATTTGCCTGCACATTGACTTACCCCCTTAAATGAATCAAATTCAAAGTCTTAAGCATCTTAAGTCCAATGTGCCTTATGGGTATGTGCAGCCGATCCAGAGTCACTGCGGCCTTGGTGCAGTGCCTCCAGACCTGAGGGAAGCCGCAGGTGAACGAAGGAAGAATTCAACCACCCTGTGCCCATGATCTGCATTTGGTGCAGGGCGGCTTTTTCTTGTATTCACCCGCTGGGGCTCGCTTCCGACACCGCAGCAATAAATTCACATGCTGCGGAGATCCGGAAGCGCGGTAAACTGCATTGAAGCACAGTGGGCATGGGATTTCTAGAAGTCCCATCCGCTGTGCTTGTACTGTTCAACGCAGTGTTATAGATGCAGCACAAACACTCTGCAAGCCTTAATCGTGTGCCCATAGCATAATATGTACATAAAAACTGCATCTCACCATGCAAAAAACAATCCTCACACAGATCCATAGAAAAAAAAATGAAGAGGCTATTTGTCCCACAAAATGTTGATAATAATTAAAATGTTTTATTGCCAACAAAAAATTGTTGTCTTAGTTACCAAATCAGTTTTAAACAAAGTTAAATGAACCTAGGCTGTCACTAGTTTTTCCTATAAAGTGCAACCACCACCAATAAACCCTTATATTTAGCATTCCAAAACACTGTACATAAGTTCCCAAGCTGATCTGTATAACATAAAAAGAGATTTTTAATATACTCACTTAGAGGGGGCGATGGAGTCCGATGGGTGCGCTGGTCTTCACATCATCCTCCTTCCCTGCCTCTTGTGGATGACGCTTCTGGATCACCCGCCTGGGCAGTGGGACACTCGGAGCTGGTCTTCATTTCTCTTGGGGGATGTCACAGTGGCTCACCTGATTCCATGGTCTCTGCAGATCCAATCAAAATTGGCGCAGCATAGTTGTTTTTGTCCTCCACAGGTAGAGTGTGGCCCCAGGGCAGTTATGAAGTCAATTAGCAGATGTTATCTATGTAGTGCAGCACAGGTGACACAGTGATAAATTGAGGACACAGTGGGGAGCAATTTCCTCAGTTTACTCACAGTTCTTGGTTTCAGCAACCAGCCGGGGGCTGTGTCCTCTGAACCAGGGATCCAGCAACTCCCAGGTAGATTGGTAGCATTTGACCGGTACCCACTTTTTTAATGTACCTCACTGGCTCGTCTTCCCTGTGCTTGCTCACTCCCTCCTGCCCGGCACCTCACACTCAGTGTCCCAATCTAGTGGTCTTGGATCCTCACGGGTAAGCTCCTTTTAGTCCCTTGGCCCTATGCGGGCACCTTCTCAGCAATTAATTGTGGATAACAAATATTACATCATATATATTATATATTATTATTATTATTATTTTGGAAGCTGCACCTGAAGTCACAGTCACCTCCAATTATTAGCTGAGTCCTGTAGTCCCTCAACTATCTGGGCCAAGTACCCTCAGCAGCCCTGGTCCCTCCATTTGCCTGCGACCGGCAATGGATGCCCCATGGGTGGATCTCTCACTTCCCGTGTCCTAGGAGCCCTGCTTGTCTCTGGAGCTCCTGCACGCTCTCTTCTTCTGACAGAACTCCTCACTGGACCTGTCTCCTCACAGCCTCCCTGAGAGAACTCCCTTTCAGAAGTTTCTACTGGTCTTTTTATACTGTCACTGTCCTCCTGCACTTCTCTCTGATTGGTTATTCCAAAAGCTCCCTCTTTCCTGCTGGTTCACCCACCTTCCTATCTAAGCCCTTATCTCCAGCCAAGTATGGGGTACGACAGCTCCCTCCATCTTCCTGGGCTGGAGTGCCTAGTATTGGGTGCAGATGTGTGGGTACCGGGTAGTCTTTACCTGCGGTGCGGGTATCACACCTAAGGTGCAGTACCTCTGTGGCTACTGGACCCTCAGGGGCGCCATACTTTCTACATCATTTATTGGGTTCCTGCACACACACACTTCTCTCTGCCCTACTTAAGGCAGAGCAAAGTATTGTAGCGTGCTTATGTGGGCATTCTTTGACCTTTCCCTACACCTGTGCATTACGGTACTTTGCTTTGATCTCAGCTAAGAGCATGTACAAGAGCGCAATGGATGACGTAGGATATGTCATCCACACAAAGCAACAAGAAAGAAGGTGTGGGATCAATACCAGCAATACCCATCAGACTCGAGTCCCCTAGGTAATTATAATAGGTGATAAAATAAAAATATCTTTTTTATGTTGTGCAGATCAGCGTTGCGACTTATATACAGCATTTTGGAATACTGTATATATGGGCTTACTGGTGGTTGGGAATACTGTATATATGGACTTACTGGTGGTTGCCACAGTTAAAATGGGAAATACCTGGTGACACTATAAAAAAAGAAACCCAATCAACTAGGCAGAATTGCCCTTTTTTCACCATTTAAACTTATATCAAAATGTTTTCAGTACATTATATAGGATATGAATGGTGTCAGAAAAAATCCTCAACTCATCCCACAAAATACCAAGTCATGATATCACTTGCTATGTCAGTGGAAAAATAAACATAAAAGTAATTACTATTGGAAGAAGAGAGAAAAAACACACAATTAAAAATTGGCAACATTAGGAAAGGGTTAATGCTGCAGCTAAAACACTATGGAAAGATACACTTTTCCTAATTAGCTTACACTGTTTTGAACGTGAAAGGAAAATCATATCAATATATGAAAGTAGCATTACAAGCAAGTAATTTACTTGAATATAATACATAGAAGTGCCATGTCCAATAGGTTAACTTTCTATTCTGGTGCATAGATGTTAAAGGAAATCTGTCCGTAAGCTCAACTCTCCTCAGCTGTGTATATGAACACGAAGGTCATAGGAAGCAGAATAAAATGATACCTTGATATCTGTAATCTGATGTCTTATTCCACAGAAATCCATGTTTTTTTCTTAAATGTACTGTGTCCAGGCTATAGCCCAGATACTGATCTTCCCAAGAGTCTTCCTCCAGTGATTATTTTACATAGCAGGTGGAGTTACCAGTGTGAGATATTTAACTAATACAGAACAGAAGAACTGAACTCTGTCTTCTTACAAGCACATTAGCAGCTGCAGTTCTCACAGCTCTGCTGTATTGTAACAATGTGGAGCCCTGTCTGCCTGTGAGCTGGAGACTGAAGCACTGAGAAGAACCTGCAGATGTGTCAGTTATTATGACACAGAACTCTATAGTGAGAGCAGGAGGGTAGAGAGCGGACATAACGTATCACACTTATAATGCCTCCTTTTACTAAACATAAGCCCTGGAGATAGATTCTCATGCAGATCAATGTGGGGCCCATAGCCTGGAACAGCTCATTTACATGATGGATTTCTCTGTGTTAAGACATCGGATCATAGATATCAAAGTATTATTTTATTCAACTTCCTATGACCCACATGCCCACATAGATGGCTTAGGAAGGTTGATCCTACTGACAGATTCCATTTAAAGAGGTTGTTTCATATTCGTTTTTCAGAAGCACTCCACTCTTTGCCTCCTGGCTTCCTGTGGGTCAGTACTCTTCTGAAGATTGACAGTTCAAAACATCAAAAAGGTTTCATTGCTAGCCCACACTGTGCACTCTACCATGCTAGAAACAGTTGTAGTTTCACCTGTACAGCATCGGACATGAGCAGCGAGACAGAAGATGGACTGATCGAGTGATCTGACTAGTTTCAGAGCAGCACTTTGAGACTTACAAGCAAACAGCTTGCCTTGGAGACTGACCCCCTCTGATGGACAGCAGCAGTGGCTGGTAACCTTGGCAAGACCATTAAACTATAGAATTAGTATCCCTACTTTTTTCAGAATGTAAAGGCTTTAAATAAGAGGTAAAAATTGCAAAGTTATTTGTTTTTACAAGCACTTTGAATTTTTTGCATGTTACAAGATTAGACAAACCCTTGAAAATGTAATCCGCTATTTAAATTTGTATTTAATAATAATGTAGAGCAAATGATTATAATAAATTTTACAATGTACTTAATATATGAAATCTGGGAGAAAATCTTTCAAAAACCAGCCAGAAGATGTCGCCGTTAGGCTGTTTGTAAACCTTACATATGCTGGTTGTCAAGGAAATCTGTCTTGAGCTCCACACACTAAACTTGGCAAAATTGCTCTGTGCAATCAGCTGAGGAGCTGTGTGGAGGCAATCAGCTGAGGAGCTGTGTGGAGGCAATCAGCTGAGGAGCTGTGTGGAGGTAATCAACTGATTGCACAGAGCAGAACGATGTGAATGGAGAGGAATCAGATAAGATCACAGGAGCTGTGTGCTGACAGCCTGAGCTCAGCACTGTCCCTGCCTGAGATAACCTGATCAGCTGTATTGTTGATGCTGTGCAGGCCCCACCCCTTATGCCGTATTCAGTGTGTGGAGCTGAAGACAGATCTCCCAGACAACCAGCATATAGAATGTCAGGTTTAGAAACATCATAGTGGGGACATCTTGTGGACAGTTTTTCAAAGGTTTTCTTCCAGATTTCCCTTAAGAAGCATATTTGAAAGTTTATTATAATCACTTGCTCTACAGTATTAAATATAATTTTAAATGGGGTTACATTTTAACTTTCATATGTTCTAATAGGCAATTGACAGCGATTCTTGTCATTAATCTAACATATATACATTATACCCACATTACCAAATTCTTGATAAAGCATGGCTTTCAATATTGCATTAATGGCTGCTTGGTATTACAAGGTCTTTTGGGAAGGTGGGAAGGCTTTGAGTCCTTTTCTCACTGTTGTTTTCACATTCTCATACTTACAATACTGATAGAGAAATAATAGTTGCTCAGTGATAATACAAGATGAATCTCCATCTGTCCCAAAAAAATGTAACAGAGCACTTGGTTTGTAACAAAACTAACAACACCGCATTACACTTTACAGCATTTAGTGAAAATTGGTCTGTCAGGAATGTTCACAGAACATCATGTATTTAGCATCAAGGAAGTCTGTGTTTTTACTCAAAACACCGAAATGTCAATCTCTCTGCAAGGCTAATGAATCCTTCAAAGCTAGCCACATATTTATGCCTGGAATGTCTTTTCTACCACATAGCATATCCACTGTATGGATATATTTACACTAAAATATGTAGATGAAATAGTTGTATAAATAATCTTTGGATATCACTTGCAGGTTCTGTTTATTTCTGTTTTTTTTCATTTATTTAAAGAGACATGCAAAAGATTTGTCTTAATTCAGTTAAAAATATATCCTCTCCCTCTAATCTCTAAGTGGGAACTACAGAAAATCTACTTGAAAAGTGAAGACTAGAGCACACAATGGAAATATGTTTTTACATTATTTACATACAGTTTTTTTTCGTTTTGTAATTTAAATTCTTACTGGCATGAGCCACCAAAGCATCTACAAAAGGCATCTTCCTCTTGTAAGATGGCAACCGGTTATATTGTTAATAACCGGTATGTATCGCGGAGTCGGTTGTTCTCGGTAATGTAAACCTGGAATGTTATTTCTGGGACTTAAAGTTCCATAAGCCTTGAAAGACATTCAAGCATTCAGGTTTGCAGATAAATGAGAAATATGGGTGTGTTTAGCCATCCAGATACCTCCACCCAGTGGAGTATCTCATGTGGTATTATGCGACTCCTGGTATGATTATGTGGTTTTTGATGCAAGCTAGATCCTGGAAGTAGATGCTTGCTAAAAATACATGGTGAGGAGACCAGGTCTGGAGTTTTCTGTAACTCATGGAGCAGTGGACTGTCAGGAGACAGTGTGTGGAGAGCCATCTATGACCCCTGCAAAGGTAACCTCAACAGAAGAGGGTTGTGTACTGACAGAGGTAAGTGAATAAACTTTGTAGAAGAACCCCTTGGTTAAAATGGACTGTATATCGCATTTATGATGTAATGCCAAAGGTTATCGTACATTTATTTTACATAAAACAGTTTATATCTAGAAAATAAACCAACTGGACTTGATTTAAAAAGGAATCTGTTGATTTGTGCATCTAGTCCTTTTCCAAGTGAGTATTCCCCAATACTTCCAGAGAGCACATTGTTAAACTCTCTAGAACACTTATTATGTCCTTGCATTACAAAGACTTTTTGTTGATTTCAATGAGAAATGAGCAATGCCTATTTTACCCTGTAGGATAAATGGTAAGCACGAACGCTGGGTGGTATTGATCTAATTACAGCACTGAATGCAGCATGTCTGCTGCATTCAGGCAAGGGGTCCCCCAGCCCTTGACACCCCCTGTACCCCGAGATAATACACTCTGAAAACTTACATTGTGGAGCTCAATAGGAGGTGGCTTGTGGCTGGAGCC
The DNA here is from genome assembly GCA_033576535.1 of Allobates femoralis. Lineage (NCBI taxonomy): Eukaryota > Metazoa > Chordata > Amphibia > Anura > Aromobatidae > Allobates > Allobates femoralis. The sequence continues at coordinate 484,311,637 of JARQOC010000005.1, read as the reverse complement.
AAAGGGCAGTTTCACACCCCCTGTATGTTCAATCCGCCCACCGCCGCCTCCCTGATGCCAATCATTGTCTCCCTCGCCTGCTGCATAGTACACAGGGCTTATTGCAGTGCTGGCCGCTTTGCCCTGCCTCCTGCGGTGACATCACCACCTTTCCCCGTCCTGCTCCATGGTTAACATGGAGCAGGGTGGGGAAAGGCGGTCATGTCACAGCAGGAGGCCGCCGCCCCGCCTCCTGCTGTGACATCACGCTTATACCCGCCCTGCTCCATATTAACGATGGAGAAGGGCGGTAAAAGGAGGTGACGTGATCGCAGGAGGTGGGGCAAAGTGGCCAGCACTGCAATAAGCTCTGTGTACTATGCAGCAGGCGAGGGAGACAATGATTGGCATCAGGGAGGCGGCGGTGGGTGGATTAAACATGCAGACACCAGCCACCTCCTATTTGGCTCCACAATGTAAGTTTTCAGAGTGTATTATCTCGGGGTACAGGGGGGCTCAAGGGCTGGGGGACCCCTTGCCTGAATGCAGCAGACATGCTGCATTCAGTGTTTTAATTAGATCACCATGCATGGTTGGTGACAGGTCCTCTTTAAATGTTAGTAGTAAGTCACTCATTACAACATAATGTGGCAGAGAGTTCCACAGTCTCACTGCTCTTACAGTAAAGAGTCTGCATCGGTGATTATGATTAAACCTTCTTTCCTCCAGAAATAGAGGATGCCCCCTTGTCCCTGTCTCAGGCCTAGGAGTAAAACGATCATTAAAAAGGTCTCTATACTGTCCCCTCATATATTTATACATTATTACAAGATCACCTCTAAGCCTTTGTTTTTTCCAAGCTAAATAACTCCAAATTTAATAACCTGTCTTGGTATTGCAGACCCCTCAGTGCTCTAATAACCTTGGTTGCTCTTTTCTGCACCTGCTCTAGTTCAGCTATGTCTTTCTTATACACCGGACACCAGAATTGTACACAGTATTCTAAGTGTGGTCGCATTAATGACTTGTATAGAGGTAGAATTATGTTCTCCTCATGAGCATCTATGCCTCTTTTAATGCATTTCATTATTTTATTTGCCTTTGCAGCAGCTGCCTGACACTGGCCACTAAATGTGAGTTTATCATCTACCCATACACCCAGGTCTTTTTCAGTGATAGTTTTGCCCAGGGTTTTACAATTGAGCACATAATTATATCTTTTATTTCCTCTGCCCAAGTGCATGACCTTATATTTATCCCCATTAAAGCTCATTTGCCATTTATCAGCCCAAGCTTCTAATTTACATAAATCCTCCTGTAATATAAAAGTGTCCTCCTTTGTGTTGAGTACCCTGCAGACCCAGTACATAAGGGTACATCATAGGTCACCTCCCTCCATCTGATGCGAGCACATGTGCTGAGCTTGCATCATTCCCTGCACATATTGGCTGATCTGATCAGCCGACGTGTTCAGCTAACAGGTTCCGGGTGGATCTGAAATGCTGTTAACCCATTAGATAGCGCTATTAATCACTGACTGTGTGATTTAAAGTGGCACGGGGATTGTATTATTCCCCGCAGGCATCGCGACCCCATGATGCGATAACGAGGTGTTAATGTGTTGCCATGACAGTGAGGGGCCCTTGAGAACCCCGGATGCTATCATGACTCACTTACTGTGGATGCCTGCCGAGTGCCTGCATTCACAGAAAGTGATCATTTGGGCTGTGCACAGCTGCGAATCATCCCAGCTCTGTACATCACAAGGGATCGGACACAGCAGTGCTGAGGTGCCCTAAGGAGCCAAATAAAAAAAAGTAAAAGTGGGAAAAAAGTTTTCACAAATGTGAAAAAAATAAAAAAAAAACTAAAGGTTCAAATCACCCCCATTTTATCCCATTGGAAATAAAACTGTTTAAAAAATGCACATATTTGGTATTGTTGCATTCAGAAAAACCCGCTCTATCAATGTATAAAATCAATTAAACTGATCAATAAAATGCTTAACAGGAAAAAAGTAAAGCGCCAGAATTAAATTTTTTTGGTTTTCGCAATATTGCAATAAAATGCAATAACAAGCAATCAAAACATCAAATCTACCCAAAAATGTTATCATTAGGAATGGCAGTTCAAGACTCAAAACAGAAGGCATCACATAGCCCCAGATCTCAAAAAATTAGAACGCTACGGGTCTTGGAAAATGGTGTTAAAATACTTAATTCTTTTTCTTTTGCAAACTTTTTTTCACCACTTAGATAACAGTAAATGTATGCATGTTTGGTATGTACAAATTCATACCGACCTGATGCTTCATACTGATACATCAGTTTTACCATATAGTGAACATGGTAATTAAATAAAACCACAAAGCAAAGTGAAATTGCACTTTTTTAGCAATTTCACAGCACTTGGAATTTCTTTTCCATTTTCCAGTACCTATACAGTATAGTAAAATAAATGCAATAAGTTCAAGTACAACTTGTTCCACAAAAAAAAGAATATATATCTTGTCTATATTGATGGAAAAACAAAAAGTTATGGCTCTTGGAAGAAGAGGTCGAAAACAACAAAAATGAAAATCAGAAAATTATCCTTGAGCTTAAGGGGTTAAAGCTTTGTAGGGCAAGAGAAGGGCAGATATAGAAGAGAAACAAGCTCCCTACAGAGCCCCGAAGAAGCCCTTGCGAAACGTGCGTTGGGGCTGGAGGTTAGGTATCACATCTAAGGAGCAATGGGGTAGACATGGTGGATTCAATGCACTTATGTATCAGCATGTACTTTTTATACTACTAAGTTATATTAGGCTATTCTTACCCTGGAGCAATGTATTATATTGGGACTGGGCAAAACTTTATTCTATAATACTACTCTTCTGTGCCTATGATGTGACCCCTACAACTCCTCTTTTTCTATCCACCTGAGTCTCCTCCTTTTGTTTTATTCTATTTGCACCATGTCACTATTAATTTGTGAATACAATTTTAGCTTTTTAAATGGATCTTTAGACTCCATGTTTTTCGGTAGGATTATATAGATGTAAAACAAGCAGGTGGTATGTGGCCATGCCATGATGCAATAAGCACAAGCATTTGGTTTAAACTATCATTCTATGCTCAGTACATTTAAGAAAGTCATCCAAGTTTCATCAGATTTTTATCAGAGTTTCATCAGTACCTCTGTGATGGTAAAAACAAAATCTCCAAGTTCTTATATCTATCGGTCTATGAAAAACAGACAGCACGGATAGTATCCAAACGCTGTCTGATTGTTCTCAGCATTGGGTCAATATCGGACATACCTGCATGATTTTGCACGCACCATTCAGTTTGAGGAAGAAATCCAACATTTGAACTACCCCACAGGTTATCATAGGAATGAGTGCTATCTGTTAAAAACCTAAATAGTACTTAATGGAGACAAATTGACATCTGAATGAGACCTTACATACAGCAATTACTCAAATCCCTCAATTCCTTTGAATTAATTTGGGATGGTTAAATGGCAAACAACTCATCATGCTTTCAATTGTCCAAAATATGGATGACAGATTACATCTGACAGTTTTTTTGGTTGATATACTAGTACAAACAATGTTGATTGTGCTCAATGATATATAACAGGAGAAAAGCAGCAGATCTACAGTACCCAGCAGTGGCCTCGGTAGATTAAAGGCCCTGTTACACGGTACGAGATCGTGAACGATATCGCTGAAACATCTCGGTTGGGAGTCGTTGAAACAACATAGTTAGGACGTCGTTTCGTGTGATACCAAGATACGACTACGATAAAGCGTTGGATCGTTGAGCGCAGATTTGAGAACATGTTCTCAAATCAAATGATCCTCGATCAGCCACCCTGCTGCATCGTTGTGTGTGACTTCGCCTATTCACAGCAGTGAACAAGTATCGTTCGCTGGGTTGTGTGAACAATAGCTGCTCGCTACATCGTTGGTGCGTTGTCCACGATATCTAGACGTGTGCCATCTCACCAACGATGTTAAAAAGATGTCCTGACCATCGCGCGCCCCTGAGATCGTTGGTGATATCGTAACGACATTGACGTGTGTAATGGTACCTTAAGTGGAGCTTCACAGTGCAGCTTCATTAAATGTGTATATCCAGCTACCACGGAGCAAAGAACAGCTAATGTAAGGGTGTGGTGCATTGGACCCCTGCTGATCTGACATAGATGATCTATGTATTGGATAAGTGATCAATGTTATATACCTACTGAATCCCTTTAAAGGACTTATTAGTGATGTAATTATACTATGATTTTAGCCAATGAATTCATTTAGGAAATATCTTAGAGATATCTTAAAGATTATTGTTTGGAATAGACTCTCAAGGATTACATTTTTAATTTCTAAAAAAAGGAAAAGCTTTGTTAGATAAAATATTTGAGCACAAAAATAAAGGTAAAAACCTACATTTTTATTCCAGTCCTGGACTACATGCTCTTCAGAAGAGCCCTGGACCTGGACCATGGAAATCCACCAAATATTTCATGTATATACCCTGTTTCCCTGAAATAAGGCCCCCCGAAAAAACAAGACGTAGTGGGGGTTTTGGCCAGGCTGCAAAATATAAGGCATCCCATGAAAATGAGATGTAGCTAAAAAAAATAAATTGATATGGTACCGCTATTGCCGCATCCTGCATGTCTGCCTCTGCTGCTATTGCTGCTTTCTGCTGCCGCTGCTTTATTTGTACCTCCTTGTTCTCCTGTATGCACTGTTCGCATCTGGGTACCACTCAATGTAGAGGTATGGTAGTAAGTCGCCGCCAATCAGGTGGCGTCTGCCAGCGTCTGATTGGCCACGGCATTACCGTACATCTCCAGTATGCTCCTACGCTGCTCAGCATAGATGGACGGTAATTTGGCATCCAATCAGAGGCCAATAGCCGCCGCCTGATTGGATCACAGCTTACTACACTACATCTGACATAGAGCAGCGCCCAGATACAATGGTGCACACAAGAGGACTTAGAGGAATGAAGCGGCGGCGGTGGCGGCAGGCTCCGGCAATAGTGGTACTGTGTGTGTGAGTCTGGCTGCATGTGGGGCTGGGTGTGATGTGTGATGGAGGTTAAAGAGGAATATTGGGGATTATTGGGCTACAGAGGGATATTGTTGGATGATTATTGCTGCTGAGGGATGATGGGAGCTGCAGATGGATCATGGGGCCTGCAGATGGATCATGGGGGCTGCAGAGGGATGATGGAGATATTGGGGATGATGGGGCTGCTGATGTATGATGGGTATTGGGGGATGATGCAAAATGCTGATGGATGATGGGGATATTGGGCATGATGGGGGGTACAAATAGATGATGGGGGCTGCAGATGGTTGATGGGAACATTGGGGGATGATGGGGGTTGCAGATGAATGATTAATGGATGACACAGTTTGGTTATGCTTGTTTGTAATGACAACTACTGTACAGTGTATAATAAACGTTCATTTTTTTGTTCATCAATAAATGTGAATTCTTGTTCATTGAGATAAGACATCAACTGGAGATAAGACATCAACTGAAAATAAGACATGGTGCATCTTTGGGATCAAAAATTAATAAAGACGGTATCGTATTTTCAGAGAAACAGGGTTAACTACTCTTTAGAGAGTCAAATGACCCAATTCATTAAGGTTCTTCCTCCAGAAATCTGTGTACACACCTTAATAATTCACAGTATTTTTGTACAACTCAGCAGTTGCACACAAGTATTTTGATCTTTGGCACTTACACGCATTTCTAGCTATGTTAATATGGGTGTGCCATTGGTGGGACATGGCTCATCAGATTCATCATAAGCTACGCCCGGCTGGTATACTTTTGTGGTGGCGTGCAAGAACTTTATTAAGATTGGTGTGCGCAAAGCTCTCTTAATGAATCGCCCCATATTGTTGCTTTTCTTTTTCATCCTACTCTAGCCAAATGAACAGTGAAATGGTAGCAATTGGAAACACTGCACATTTGTTTATAACATTACACTGTAGCAAACAAACATTTTGGTCAAGTTGCCTTTGTGAGCTAAGGACCAGGGATGAGCGAGTCTACTCGCTACTATTCGGCTACTCGCCAAATAGTAGCGGTATTCGGGTACTCGCTGAGTAAATTAGGATTACTCAGGAGTAGCAAGTACCGAGTACTTTTGCAGTGTATCAATAGATACACTGCAAAAGTCCTGTATAAGAGAAGAAAAGTGGTTACAAAATAAAAAAATCGGATACTCACCTTAACCGATGGCTGCACCAGGAGCAGCCTGATGGACATCTATACATGGAAAAGGACCTTTTACTATCCCAGCCAATCAGATGTCCATCGGCCAGTCCCGGTGCAGCCGTCGGTTAAGGTGAGTATCCGACTTTTTTATTTTGTAATCACTTTTCTTCTATTTTACAGGACTTTTGCAGTAGTACTCAGAATCGCTATACTCGCAATGAGTACTGAGTACCGGGACCTACTCATTGTGGGTATAGCGATTCCGAATACTACGGTACTCGCTCATCCCTACTAAGGACCTACAAAACATGCCATTTTTCACATAACACACTGTTAAAGGGCAATCTCAGGGTTCATGATTAAGGGTGTACTAAGACATATGATATGTGTTGCATTGACACATCTCATGTATACATTTTTATGTAATGCACTCCAAGAGGATCTAATAAACCCCCATTTTTGCATGAGCTGGGCATCTTCTCTTCTTGCTTCTGAATGTCAGGGTTGGCCACACTAGTAAAGTAAATCCTGAACGATAGCATTACTGTGGGTAAAACCTTTTGATATAGTGGCTAGACATTGTTGTCAGTACATCCGGTAGCTGTATGGAAAAGCCTAGCTTCCTTTAACCCTTCTGGCACAGGTGTTCTTACAGGAACATTTGGCATCCATGTTCAGTATGTCCTTATGTAGTAAAGGGCTACTGATTAGTAATAATATAATAATAATAATAATTCTTCAAATGCCTGCTGAGTGAAAATAGATTATATTAATTATGGATCGGTCAAGTTAAGAATGCAGTTGTTCAACCATTCCTTAAACAGGCAAATAACACTCACCATGATCAATTTGAAGATTTCTTAAAACGCTAAATTATTTGCATGATTTGAAATTATTTCAATTTTTGGTTTCCCATTGATGTTTATTTCATAAAAAAGCTAATCATCTAATATGTGAATGATAAGAGAAGACTCAGAAATGTAAATACTGTCTACATGATGGACACAGGACATCAAAGCCCCCAGTCTGGTATAACAGTGATGCATAGCAATAGTCTGTGAGGCTGGAGCGACTAGCTGGAAAACTGACAGTGACACCTGGCTAGTTAAAGTGTCTCTGTTTATGTAATTACTGCCTGAAAGATCCAAAATCTCAGCACAACAAAGCCACCACAGAAGCTGTTCTCAGTGTGTAGAGGAGCCAATCCATCAGTGTCGCTCATCTGCTGACAGCTCATTATGAATCGTACATTGCCGATTATCCTGTCATTTATTAGAACAAGCACGCACAGAGACTGTAAGGTGATGGGGATGTCCCTAAGTACCAGCGGCTGGTAAAAGAAAATTAGACAGCCAAGTAGACAGATAGATAGGTAGATAGATAGAAATAGATAATATACTTAGATAGATACACATATAGTTAGACATATAGATACACAGATTGACCATTAATTAGATTTATTTTAAATGTGCACCACAGTACTTTGCAAAAACGTTTGTGCAGGTGTGGAAAAAAACTGTTCAAAGCAAGATTGTTCTAAAAAAGCATAAGAGTTATTAGTTTATTATTAACAACACAATGCAAAGTGAATGCACAAAAGAGAAATCTGAATTCAATTAATATTTAGTGTGACCACACTTTGCCTTCACACACAATTTTGAAGGGACTCAGCAGGGAGGCTGCTCCAAACATCTTGGAGAACTAACCACAAATATTCTGTGTATGAGGTTTGTGGAAATCCTTCTGTCTTCTCATATAATCCCAGACTGACTGGATGATGCTGAGATTGGGGCTCTTTGGGACGATATCATTTCTTCCAGGTCTCCTAGTTCTTATTTATAGTGAAGATACTCCTTAATGACATTATGTGTTTGGGCTCGTTGTCCTTCTGCAGGGTAAATCTGGTGCCATTCAAATGCCTTCAGGATGGTTTTGCATGATGGATAAGTATCTGCCTGTATTTTTTAGCATCGTGGACACCATGAAACGGGCAATGTTGAAGACCATACATACAGAGGTTGGCCAAGGAAACTTAGCGGTACAGATAAAAGACATATGTTTTCTTCCCTTGTTCGTTTGTACTTCACCGGCTTGGTGAATGACTGGAGAGTGATACAATAATATATATTCACAGGCTCCAGTAAAGCATGGTGGAGGGTCCTTGCAAGTTTAGGGCTTCATTTCAGCAAATGGAGTAGTACATTTAATTGGAATTAACGGTGTTTTCAGTGGTGGTCTACCTAAGACTTTTGCACAGTACTGTATACATTTATAGTTATGACCATGTTTATAATACCTACACTCTTCTCCAATTTGACTTTATGTTCCATATTCACACCTGAATGATTTGTCATTGATTTTAAGGTGAATGTCCCCTATTTATCAAGTACTTTTATGTCCTAACCACTATATTGATTGATTTCCTAATTTTATAGATGCTAGTTTCCTGATAAAGTGATCAGGATCCTTGTATGTAAAAGATATGTGATTAAGTGCAGCTGCCAATGGAAGAGCTTGGGACCTTACTATATACTGTGAAATTATTTAGTTGTATTTTTAGTTTCCAGTAATTTTATAGTTTCTATCTTGTGCCATTTGAAGGTAGCTTACGATCATCATTTAACCCCTTTACAACCCATGGCAATGTTGGCTGATCTGATCAGCCTTCATATGTCTCTAACCACTGCAGGTGGATCAGAGATCCACCTGTTAACCAGTTAAAATCCGATGTCAATCTCTGACAGCTGGATTTAACACATGTTGATGGGGGGGGGTGTAATTCCCTGCACCCATCGGTGATCCCTTGATGTGGGTTGTCATGACAATCGGGGATCAGCCGATGACTTCTGTGTCTGTCATGATGTTCATCTTGGGAGCGCTGGCAGCAAGCTGATATTCATAGAAGACTGTGTTTTCAACAGTACAGAACAATGCTGATGCACCACACAATCGGATGGTGACAGCTTCAAGTCCCCTAAGGAGACTAGTAAAACAGTAAACAGTGAAAAAAGTTTTAAAAAATACAAAATAAAAAAATAAAACACAAAAGTTCAAGTAGCCCCCCTTTTGACCCATTAAAAATAAAGCAATTATAAAAAAAATACTTTTTTGGTATTGCTGCATTCAGAAATGTTTGCTCCATCAAAATATAAAAATAAATTGATCTGATCTGTGAACAAAGTAACTAGAAAAGAATTAAAAACGGCAAAATTCCAGTTTTTTAGCCTCCGTGACAACAGAAAAAAAATGTAATAAAAGATGATCAAAATATTGGAAATACTCCAAAATTATATCAATAAAAATATCATCTTGGGGTAAAAAACCAAGCCCTCACACTGCTACATATCCCAAAAACGTAAAATGTTAAGGCTGTTGGAAATTTGCCACACAAGCAAGATTTAAGATTTTTTTTTTCAAAATTTCCAAATTTTTCAAACCACTTAAATAAAACAAACACTACACATATTTACATATTACTTAGCCTTACTGACCGGGAGAATCATACTGCCAGGTCAGGGTTATGGTAAAATGAACGCTGTAAATAAATATCCCAAAACACAATTGCAGAATTTCATTTTTTTTCGCTACACTTGGAATATTTTCCTACTTACCATTACATCATATGACAACATGAATGGTGTCATTCAAAAATAAAACTCATCTCACAAAAACAAGCCCCCGTGTGGCTGCATCAACGGAAAAATAAAAACGTTATGACTCTTAGAAGTAGGGGAGGAACACAAAAAGGGCAAAAAACAAAAATCAATCAATCCTTAAGGGTTTTCCCAGGAACAAACTTAATTCTAAAGTTCATTTAATCAATAGATCTGGTAATAATAATAAGCTCCACAATTGGATGTGTTTAAAAAAATGTTCCTGTGCTGAGATAATCTTATGTATGTGTCCCTGCTATGTACTGTGTAATCACTGTGTTTGACTGTACAGGGACATGGTCTGTCATACCACATCTCCTGTGCTGAGATAATCTTATACACTGTGTGCAGAATTATTAGGCAAAGGGTAGTAATTTTTTAATCTTTTCCTAAGCTGTATAGGCTTGAGAGCCAACTACCAATTAAGTAAATCAGGTGATGTGCATTCTGTAATGAGGAGGGGTGTGGTCTAATGACATCAACACCTTATATAAGATGTCTTAATTATTAGGCAACTTCCTTTCCTTGGCAAAATGGGTCAGAAGAGAGATTTGACGGGCTCTGAAAAGTTCAAAATTGTGAGATGTCTTGCAGAGGGATGCAGCAGTCTTTTGAAGCCTGATCACTGAACAATCAATGTTTCATGGCAAATAGCCAACAGGGTCGCAAGAAGTGTGTTGGGCAAAAAAGGCGCAAAATAACTGCCCATGAATTGTGGAAAATCAAGCGTGAAACTGACAAGTGCCATTTGCCACCAGTTTTGCCATATTTTCAGAGCAAAAGCAAACATTCACATGGCAAGTAAACAAAAAAGAAAAACAAGGTCTGGAAGAATACTTAATACAAGTTCAGAGATAAATGGGGCCGCAAGGTGGTAAGGAGAAGCTGAAATGACTCAGACAAAGCAAGTAGATGTAACGTATGGCTGGTATCAAAAATAACTTGTGGACCTTTTCAGGTTGAGGATGGAGTGAGAGTGTACTCTGATAGGGCCCTAGATTTGGAAGGGCAATTCTTGGATGGTAAGGACAGAAGTCGATTCATTCAGAAACAGAAAGTGATTATGTATGGGACTGCTATCATCATGCATAAACTTCGGACCTTGCTGGCAGTGTCAAAGATGAATAATGACATCTCCCTGCACCTACTGCACTCTGAGAACTGTTCTTTCAAAAGATGTGGTACAGGAAGGAAAGTCAGTATCGCTTCAAGAACAGTTTTCTTGTTGTGGTGGCTGCTGCACCCAATGTTGATCGTAAACAGATCAAGAAACTGACAGAATGATGAAGGCTGTTGAGTGTCATCATAAAGAAAGGTGGCTATATTGGTCAACATTTTTGTGGTTTTGTTTTTGCATGTCAGAAATGTTTATTTCTAAATTTTGTGCAGTTATATTGGTTTACCTGGTGAAAATAAACAAGTGAGATGGGAATATATTTGGTTTTTATTAAGTTGCCTAATAATTCTGCACAGTAATAGTTACCTGCACAAACAGATATCCTCCTAAGATAGCCAAATCTAAAAAAAAAAAAAACATTCCAACTTCCAAAAATATTAAGCTTTGATATTTAAGTCTTTTGGGTTGATTGAGAACATAGTTGTTGATCAATAATAAAAATATCAGGGTAACTACAGTAGTGCAGGTTTCGATCGCACCGGGCCCATGGAGCTAGGCGCCCAAAATCCCTTTGGCCCTAAAAAAAAAGACTAATTACTTTAAAAGATTTGAATTAATTGAGGGCCCGTTGGAGCTTTCGATGGACACCCTGGCTTGAGTTACGCAATGAAAATAATCCTCTACAATACAACTTGCCTAATAATTCTGCACACAGTGTATTTGTGTCCGTGCTATGTACTGTGTAATGGCTGTGTCTGATCATACAGGGACATGGTCTGATCATACCACATCTCTTGTGCTGAGATAATCTTATATATGTGTCCCTGCTCTGTACTGTGTAATGGATGTGTCTGACTGTACAGGAACATGGTCTGATCATACAATTGGCTAGGATCACACAGCGCAATTCGTGTTTTCCATGCCAAATCCATTTTTCCTAGGCTGCATTTATGCTCTGTGCCTCTGGACTTTTTTTGGACTTTGTCATTTTTTCTTAAAAACACATATGTGTTAACAGATGATACCTATATGTACCATGCGTTACGATGCGTTTCCCATAGGGCCCCATGTTAAAAAAGCATGCGTTTTTCTACTGCACCCAAAAATGCTGCTAGCAGCATTATTTTGGATGCTGAACAAAAATGCATGCGTTTTTGAAAAACGCTGTGACACTTAAGTGCACCATCCATTAACGATATGCGTTTTTGGACTTGCCCAGGTTCACACATACCATCGTTTTTGCCTTAAATTCGTTTTTGGGAACATTTTGGACTTTTTTTTTCTAAGTCCAATAACGCATATGCGTTAACGCATATGTGTGCATTTTTTTAAAAAAACGCATGTGTTTTTATGCAGCAGCCCAAAAACGCTGCTAGCTACGTTTTTGGGGTGCTTTAAAAAAAGCATGCGTTTTTTTAACATGGGGCCCTATGGGAAAAGCATGCTTAACACATGGCACATATAGGCACCTGTGTTAACATATGCGTTAATGCATATGCGTTTTTCATGAAAAAATAACTAAGTCCCAAAATTTGCCAAAAACGTCCAGGACCTCAGGGGACACTATTGGCACCCTTAGAATAGCAGATCCATTTTTCTAAGGGCTTAAAAACGATTGGTATGTGTGAACCTGGCCTTAGAAAAAAAAGTCCAAAGACTGATCCCAAAAACGGATCCAGGGCAAAACGGATGCCATGTGTGACCCTACTGGGACCATATACACCACTCTATAAAATAAATAAAAACACATAGGCAAATTAGCTTGGAATTAAGCTTTTATTATGGGTTACAGTATTAATAAAAAATACTGAAAAATAAAAGAATTTATTTATTTGAATATATTAAATTACCAAAGTGAATGTCCAATATATTAATAATGTTAGCTTGTCTAGCAAAACACTCTCAATCCAAGTTTCCACTGTATAAGATTATCCCCACACAGGGAAACTATTTTTAAGCATATTCAATTGTGGAAATTATTATTCTAAGATTTATTTATTGAAATTAACTTTGTTTTTGGGAAAACCCCTTTAAGTATATGTTCTATTCATGGGTTGGTGGGGCTGAGTATCAGAAATACGCCACTCATTTCAATGTAAAGATATAGTAGGAATTTAGTTGTCACCCAATTTTAATCCTTTTTCAGTATAATGGTGCTCACTGTAAGTAAAATCTCAACTTTTATAGCATGATTATTATACGGTAGCGTACCATATCTCATGTTGTTTTGCATCTAGAGCAAACTGGAACTTTACGAGTCGATGAATCTTGGCCATATGGTATCCTATATAATTAAAATCTACTTCCTTAAAAACCTGGCAAAAGACTCGAGAATGTTCTGTTATTAATTTAAGGATAATTAAAACTTATTTTCTTCATGGTGAACAGTTGAAAGCAATGTACATTAATATATGTGCCAAAAAGTGAAGAAAAAGTCTGATTCATATAATTACATCAGCAGCATGCCTCATTAAAGTCAATGGTCTAGTCCTAAGTGACCATCACAATCTGCAGAGGATCAATCAGCTCGTTTGTCTCCTTCTTTCAGCAGTTGCAGGAGGCAATCTGCATGGCTGTACTGCACTATAGGGGTTAATTCATAAAGCTAGGATCACACAGGGCAGCTTGGAGCAGTTTTTTTTTTATAAATTTACATTTAACTTAAAATTGAAGAGTGAATATTGAAATAAGGGAAGGCCTGCAGTAATTCATTCCTTTGCACTTTTTTCTCCCAGTCCTTTTCCCAATGAATCGCTCATACTGGTTTATAGTGGAAGGGCTAATCTTTAGCCTCCATTCATATGCTGTATTTTTTGTAAGTTTTTACACCAATTTTAAAAGAATTGTGGCAAAACGATGTGTTTTTGCAGTCAATAATTGAACATGGCTGCAAGGTGTGAATGCAACTTTGCTGCCTCTTCTGTGTTTTATGGTTTCACATCCCCTGTTTATTGCTAAGGCTAGCTTCACACCACGGTTTTTTGTCTGTCAGGGTGGTTCTGTGGCACCCCTGCGGATCCAGTCACACAGAGGTACTGCATCCTGTTAGGGTGTAGTATCCCACTCACTGTAAGGGGAGTACAGACGGTAGCGGGACACCCAGATCACACTAGGAACGATTGTAGTAGGTTGGTGGTGAAGGAGTAGTTAAGGGGGCACTTGGGGAGGAGTAAGGTCAGGAAGAACACACGTAGATGACGTGGGACACGTGACAGGGGGTACAAAAAGAGAGAGAAACATCTAGAGGTAGGAGATGACAGTGAGAATAAAGACAGTTGAACAGAGGTGGAGAGTAACAAGCTGTAGAGAGGTGGTAGAACAGCTGAGTAAAGGCCATTGAACACCAAGGTCGAGTTGGAGGGAAGCTAGAGAATATATGCCTAAGGCGGCCGTCACACGCTGCAATATCGTGAGCGATATTGTAAGCGATCACGTGCACGAGCGATCGCTTACAATATCGTTCACATCGCTGGTGAGATGTCACACAGACAGACTCACCAGCGATGTGGGCCAGCGAGATCGCAGGTAACTATGGTACACATCGGGTTACTAGGCGCCGCGCGGCGCTTAGTAACCCGACGTTTACCATAGATACCATCTCCCAGCATAGGCTGTGCCGCTGGGAGATCATTCATCGTGGTGTCACACACCACGATGAAGCAGATTGAACAAGCGATGATCGCTTGATATGAGCTCCGGCTCTCATATCTGCGATGTCACGATCAAGCGATTTTACATTGTAAAATCGCTTGATTGCACGCAGCGATGCACAAACGATATCGCTTAAGCGATCAAAAAGCAGATCGCTTAAACGATATCGGTCGCAATATTGAAGCGTGTGACGGCCGCCTTAGAAGTGTCTAGAGGACTGGAGCAAGTGGGCGCTGGTCCTACGGCCGAACCTTAGAGCAAAACATCACCTAAGTGGCTCCAGGAGGAAGAGGGGGTCCCAGAAGGAAGCCACCCATGGGTCTCGTATCTATTGAGCAGGCAAGTGGAAGGACTAGGCTGCAAAGGGCACTGGGAACCCAAAAGACCAGTGGAGAAGACCAGGCTTAGCTAGCGAGACGGAGCCTGTTGCACTTTCACGATGACACGGTCGACAACCACGCATATCTGCTGAAAAGGTGGCAACCCTAGAGCTACGGGTAGACACTGCAGGTTAACCCCTAGGAAAAACCCACAGTCACTGGCTCAGAGCTCTGTATGGTGAGGCACAAGGTCTCTCAAAACCACCTTAGGATGTCCTCCCCAAGGAGTACCCTTGATGATAATAGTGAATCTGCACACACCAAGTACTGCAAATTAACTTCTTTATTGATTAAAATTTTATATAAAATCTAATTTCATATCCAGGTATCAAAATTTATGAGCTAATTATAATTAATATATATAATTTAGTGCTATGGGGGGGCACTGCAGGTTAACCCCTAGGAAAAGCCCACAGGCCCTGGCTCAGAGCTCTGTGTGGCGAGGCGCAAGGCAAGATGGGCGAGGCAAGCGCTGTGTGAGACAATCTGGAAAGGACAGAGAAGGGGTGCAGGTTACGTACCATCCTACTAGCAGTGAGTAGCTGGATCCCTGCCTCCGAGAACCCGGTGCTCAGTAGGCAGCTCCACAAAGACTACGAGTAAATGAACTAAAGACTGCAGCCCACTGTGTCTGTGAACTTTCTTAACGTGTCATAAAACACCAGAAACACAACTACCAAATCACCCAGGTATCTTTGGCCACCTTAGGGGTCAACCCTACCCTTACAGGGCTTAAGAACATTGCTGCCTCCCAACCATCGACCCAGGAAGACTGTTGAGCAGTGGCAGCCATCTATTAACAAGTATCCCCAGGTCCCTATCCCTAATAGGCCCCACACCGGAGTCTTAATGACACCGTCCAGAGTCACGGAGCCAGGTCTCGGTCCCTGTGATCCTCGTGATGAAGTCTCAAGAAAGCCCGTTTCCGAGTATCCTAAGGCCCTGGAGGGGTGTGTCAGATCCTGTTTTTTGCAAGATCCACCGGACAGAACCTGACAGGACAGGATGTGCACAATGTGTGGCCAAATATGGTCCCTGATCAGGTTTTTAACAGCATTTGTTTTCTGCTGCTGTCCATGGTCTTGAAGTTTGCCTGTGTCTGCTCTGCCGCTGTGCTTGGTGCTGAATTCACAGCCTGAAGCTTGGACGGTAGGATTTCTGAGCATCCTCTGTGCTTAAAATCGTATCAGGGAAATTATCCATTTTTTTACCGGATCCAGGGATTATGGGAATCGTATTGTGTCGGATCCGGTTATGTCCAGTTTTGTCCGATTTTTGCACCGGAGACAAAAAATGCTGCAGGCTCTGATTTTGTGCACAGTGAAAAACCTGACAAAACTGGATCAGGCACAGAAAACACAAAACATGATGGCCAAATAGGACCAATCCGGCACATATGTATTGCATGAGAGGCAAAACTGGATCAGGTTCTGTCCAGTTCAAACAGGACAGAACCTGATGTAGAAGACCGTGGTGTGAAGCTAGCCTAAGCTATGAGCTGTGACAACCTCTCATTATCCACATTCACCATAAAATGGCTGCTGCATTTCCTGTTTCTGTTTTTATACAGGATGCAAATACAAAATGGCAGAAGCCATTTTTTGCAAATCACTAACAAATCGTAAAATTGGTTGAGTTCACCGGGGTCCAGTAAATTTAAAAAAAATGTAACAAATTAACTTGCAGTTAATTGATTTGCTCCTCTCTGATGCATGTCCAAGCTGAGTGCATCATAATATAAACCTGTTGGCTAATACTCCTTTTTTAACATTGTTGCACCACAAAATAATGCAAGCCTTTGGCCAGAGACACACTATGCGAAGATGCATAGTCTCACGTGGCTCACCTGGAACATCTGCAATTTCTCTGAAGAGGAGCGGTCAGCTACATAGAAACACATTCAGCTGACGTGCTCCAACCCAGAGAGTCAGTGACCATTCCGGGTGAGTTATGCAAGACTCCTGAGTATCTTATATGCATCTCGAATAGTGTGTGTCCGGTCTTTGAGTCTCATAGCCAATAGATAAAAATGATTACAGCTGAAAACACACTTAAAGACAAGAGTAACCATTGTTTAAAATTTTATTTCATAGATCAATAGTACACATGAAAATAAGAAACTTAAATCTTTAAATCTTGTTTTTAAGGATTGAAATTAGCATTTAATTCCTTAATGCTATAGGATGCACAATCCCTGACAACAGTTATGTTGCTTATCCATGTTATGTAAATAAAAGCTTATAACCTGATGTTAAATTCATCCATTGGTTTTATAAATGATCTTTTGAAAGCTGAAACCCTCCCAAATGTGGTGTAGGTTAAGAAAATAAATTGGCGTCAATGCTGAAATATTGATCATTTAATGAACACAGAATGGGCAGATTTTGGCAAGACAAACGTTTTGTCGCCTGATCATATAATGCACCCAATCCTAGTTTACATCCTCACCTGTGCTCCGTAAATGATCGGTTAATTCGTGGGTGTGTATAAAAGAAACCCAGCACCCCAGACCTTCACATGAACTGCAACTTGAGCTCTGACAACATCCCAAAAATCCACCCTGCGACCAAAGCCTTGATTATCAAGAGGCTGAAGACCAGATCCACTGCAGAGGTGGCTGGCTCCTTTAATGTGTCTCAGCGTCAAGTACAAAGAATTAAAAAAAAATTGAAGAGACTGGAGATGTGTTTGACAAGGCCAGGTTTGGCAGACCCCGCAAGACAACTGCTCAGAAGGAACGTTTCTTGATTAGAAAATCCAAAGCTTTCCCCTCTTCTACTGCAGCAGAGCTCCAACAGGCCTGGTCACCTCAAGTCCCTGAGTCAACTAGAACATTTGGAGGATTCTGTCTCGAAATGTCCTGCATGGTCGAATCAGTGCCCATAAGCTAGCACTAAACAAAAGGCAAATAAAAACCCGTGTGGCATTTTCAAAGTCCCACAGCCTGCTAAACAGATGGACGCTGGAAAAGTGGCAGAAGGTGGATTTCTCTAATGAATCTTCAGTAGAATTACACCACAGCCAACACAAATACTGCAGGAGACTACTGGAGCCCGTATGAATCAAAATCTGGTGGTGGAAAGATCATGGTCTGGGGTTACATTCAGTATGGGAGTGGGCGAAACATTTGAAAGGTGGAAGGCAATATCAATAGCCTAAAATATCAAGAAGTATTAGCAACCTCTTACATTCCAAATCATAAAAAGGGTCAAATTCTGCAGCAGGATGGTGATCCATCTCATACATCCATCTCTACAACAAAGTTCCTCCAGGCAAAAAAAGGTGCTCAAGGACTGGTCAGCCCAGTCACCAGACATGAACATCATTGAGCATGTTTGGGTAGGATGAAAGAGGAGCTTGGAAGACAAAACCAAAGAATCTAGATGAACTCTGGGAGGCATGTAAGACTGCATTTTTTGCTATTCCTGGTGACTTCATTAATAATTGTATGAATCATTGTTGAAATGCATGGATGCAGTCCTTCAAGCTCATGCAAGTCACACAAAATATTAAATATGACTCTAATAGCACCACAACTTCATTCACCAATGTTATGCAACATATATTTGCATTTTAAGTTAATTATTTGTTTGAATATCACATTACTTTCTGTGGGCGACAAAACTTTTGTCTTGCCAAAATCTGACCATTCTGTGTTCATTAAATGATCAATATTTCAGCATTGATGTCAATATATTTTCTTAACCTAAATCATATTTGGGAGGGATTCAGCTTTCAAAAGAGTAATTTATAAAACCTATGTATGAATTTAATGTCAGGCGATAAGCTTTTATTTACATAACGTTTGTCAGGGACTGTACTATGTACGTTACATGCTGGCTCCCTGATTTGATGCAAGATTGTAAACTGAGCTTGCATCTTTCCCGGCAGATGATGGCTGTTATATTCAGCCGTGATCTATCTCCAACACTCATGGGTGTGGAGTCTGCTTTTTTTAACCTGTTAGCTGCCTCCGTCAATCTGTGACAGCAGCATTTAGCGTGCCAGCTAATCAGTGATCCTGTAATACCGTCCTGGGATGCTGATGAGTTGGGTCTGCTGAAGACACCTGTGTCTTCAGTATTCCTGTTAAAGCCAGAACGTGGCTCAGGATGCCCTGATGAAGTGATAACTGAAATCACGAAACCGATAGGCAAATTACCCATTAAACAGAGTTTTATGCATCACTCTGTTTGTCTTCACTGGAGGTCAGCGCGGTGGATCTATGAAACCCAGCACTTTCTGTTAACCCTTTGGATCCTTACTCTTGCTGGGCACCTGCTGCGACCATAAGAGAGAGCGGAGTTAGTTGGTTGTGACTTGCACAACCAAATCAGGTGAGTCCTTCCACTAAAGGGGGGCACTGAGGTTATTTGTACAAAAGGAAATTACTCTATGTGCGCTCCATTTCCCTTTTTATTGTCTGTAGAACAAGTGATTGAATGATCGCAGGTTCAAGTCCCATAAGGGGACGAACAAATGCAGTGTAAAGAAAAAAAATGCTTGAAAAAAAGGAAAAAAAAAACATCAGTTAGAATATATAATAATAATAAATTGTATTTATATAGCGCTAATATATTCCACATTACTTTACAATTAAGTGAGGGCAATGTACAGGCAGCAACAATACAAAGTAATACACAGTTCACTAGTTACAAGAGGGGTGCGGGCCCTGCTCGAAAGTTTATAATTTATAGGAACATAGGGGGACACAGTAGGTAGGATGTGCTTGTAGGGTTTGGTTCAGCTATCATGATAAATAGAGGTTTTCATATGAGGCCACATGTTCCACTCATCAGCCAGTTTTGTCTATCTGCACTGAACTGCTATTAGTTAGAGGGAGGATGTGAAGACAGACGAGTAGGAAGAAGCAGGTTGCGTTTGATATTTAAAGGATGGGTCAGGGAAGATGGTAAAGTTAGGTTAGGGAGTTTAGGTGATAGACCTGTCTAAAGAGATATGTTTTAAAGGCATGCTTAAAAACATGAGGGCTAGAAATTGTTCGCAGTGTTTTGGGGTAGTGCATTCTGGAGCAAAGGTGCAGCACGAGAGATGTCTTGGAGACGGAGGTGTGATCTTCAAATTATGGGTGAAATTAATCTGAGATCAGTTGCAGAGCGAGGGCACGGGTAGGGTGATAGACGGAGATGAGCTATAGGGGGCAGCAGAACTGTTAATAGCTGTATGGGAGAGAGAGAGGTTTGTACTGTATCCTGTAGTGAATGGGTAACCAGTATAATGATTGGCATAGGGCGGAGGCTTTAGTGAAGCGGCTGAACAGAAAAATGACCCTAACTGATGCGTTAAGGATCGACAAAAGAAGAGAAAATTTGGTTAGAGGGACGTCGAACAGTAAAGAGTTGCAGTAGTCCAGATGAGAATGAATAAGAATGACCATAAGTGTTTTTGTAGTTTCAATCATTAGAAATGGTCAAATTTGAGATATATTTTTTAGGTGTAAATTACATGAGCTAGTAAGTGATTGGATATAGGGGAAAAGGGATAGCTCAGTGTCAAATATGATCCCATGGCAACGAGCCTGGTGCTTGGGAGTTATGGCTGATCCGTCTAAGGTCATTGAGATATCGGGTGTCGGATGGCCAGTAGAAGGTGGAAAGATGAGAAATTCGCTTTTGGGGTGAATCAATTTCAGAAAGAGGGAGGACATGGTGTGGACACAGCACACAGACAGTCCTTGTTCAAATACATTCTCCTTCCCTTATTAAAAATTAAGAAATAAAAACATACACAAATTTGATATAGCTGCATTTGTAAAAGGTCAATAGATCAAAATATAGGATAAACTGATCCAATTGGTAAATGTAACAAGAAAAAAAATCAAAACACCAGAATTGCATTTTATTGTTTGCAACAACTCAAAAAAATGTAATGACAGGTGATGAAAACATCTACTCCAAAATGATATTGATGAAAACATTGGTGCAAAATACAAGCCCTCACTTAACGCCATATCCCAAAAATGATAAATGTTCCAGTTTATGGTAAAGGGTGACACTAGCAAAAAGGTTTCTTTTCACAAAATTGTGATTATATTCACAACTTAAATAAAACAGAACCGTTACATCTTTGGTACCTAAATAATAATATTAACTACCAGATTATTTTACTGTAAAATAAACGCTGTAAATAAAAAACCCTAAAAACATTAGGCTAATTACAGTTTTTTCACTATTTTGCTGCACTTGGATTTTTTTTCCCGGTTTCCAGTACTTCACATGATAAATTTTATTATATCATTCAAAACCACAGCTCATCCCACAAAGATAGACACCCTCCCATGGCTATGGTGGCAGAAAAAAAAAAAAAAATTATGGCCTTTGGAATAAAAGGAGGAAAAAACAAAAGCGCAAAAATGATGAATCGCACAGTCCTTAAGGAGTTAAAATACTTATCAGCTGTATATCAACTCCAACTATGACCTATAGAGGCTGTTCAGTATAGCTGGAATTTGCCATTTGTGAAGAGAGCTCCTGATTAGAGATGAGCGGACCCATGGAAGATTAGGTTCTTCAGGTTCAGATGGACTTATATAAAGTTCTGCTCTGGACCCAAACTTGACCTGAACCCCATTGGAAGTCAATGTTTGGGCAGTCCTGCCATAAACAAAGCATTACTGGGGAAAGAAGGGCAGAGTTTTGTAATTTTCTTTTATTGTACACACTCCATCTGATAACACTGATTTTACCCCGAGTGTCAGCCCATCAAGCATTGCAAGCGGCTCACACTGGACCGAGCACTGAGTGTACCCGAGCATTGAGAGTACCCGAGCACTGAGTGTACCCGCGTATGGCCATGCTCCCTCCAGTGGTTTGCATGTACCAAGCATCGAACTATGAACATTGACATTTTTGTAAAGCCTGTATTTGGAATGACTACCGCACTTTAACATTCA
Organism: Allobates femoralis; assembly: GCA_033576535.1. Lineage (NCBI taxonomy): Eukaryota > Metazoa > Chordata > Amphibia > Anura > Aromobatidae > Allobates > Allobates femoralis. Next base: position 484,289,718 of record JARQOC010000005.1, on the reverse strand, counting down.
GATTGCTCATCCCTACTTTTTAGCCCCCACCCTACTTCCACAATTATGTGAATGTATGGGCTATTGTGCTAAGGGGTTAAAGGAATAGATAAATACAGCTTTTTCAAACATTCCTACCTTATAAACTGGCTCATGTAAGGGGCTAAGTTTAAGAAACTGTATCTGATGGATGGTTCCTCTGTATCTTACTCATCCACCACGATAGGATTGAGATATCTCTCCCAGTTCTATCCAGGTCTCTAAACAATGGCTCTTCATATCTCCAGGACGTCACCTAATTAGATACTGATAAATGTTTACCTTCTGTATAACTGTCAACAGAAAGAATCTGCCATATAGGACACCAAGTTGGATAGTTGGCGACATCATTTATGGATAATACAATAAATAATTTGGGTAAAGCTTGAAAGTTTTAACAATGTGACATATAAATCATTGAAGTTGTTATGTTAACAGGGGAAAATGTAAATTAAAGTGGAAATGCATTTTAAGAAAAACTAAAAAGGCAACGACGCTATAAAGAAATAGCTAAGGCAAGATAAACGAGCTACAATAACCTATTTTCCCTCGCCTGTTCCCTGTTTATGATACATTGACTTAGACTCTAATACACCATCCTGCGCTGACTAAATTAAACAAGGCTCTGAAAGTATAAACATAAAATTAAATTACAGTTCTTGTTTCAGTCCACTCAATGCCATGGAAGAAAAACAGACGGTTTAGTCTTGTTCTCCTAACTATTACTTGGCAGGCTGCGGGCCGTGACTTAAATGAATGCTTTCAACAAAATTGTAAACTCTAATACCAATTTTAAAGCATACTATGACCTCCAGAAAAGAAAAGTCAAAGAACCGTAGACTTTTTTGCATTAAAGCTTAAATTAAAAAAAGGAGAGACTGTGATTAATGATAAGATCAAGGTATGAGATTCAAAGAAATGTCAGAGAACATCTCTTCTGTTATACTGTAATTGCTTTAAAGGTCATCATTCATTTCCAGGGCATTGTACATATCACATACGGAGTAGACAACAACATTAAAAACAGTAAAAACAGGCAACTATAAAAAACATAAGCTTTATGACTGATAGACTGTGACACAGAAGAGTCAGCCTCTTTTTCACATCTCTTTTTCACAAAAGCTTATGATCTATTCGGGAAAGATGGAAAGAAATGTTTACCATGAGCTTCATATTTCCTGGTCCTTTTAGGCTATGAAAATGAAATCCCAAAAACACTGACGGAGTAGCCCTCATACAACTATGTCTATAACAATTTGCATGGATAAACTCAGGAATCTAATAGTGGGTGCAAAGACACACGTGATTTACACACGTGACAGGAAACAAAACATGAAGTGCCGCAAGTGAGTAAAGTTCATCAAAACGTACAATAAACAGAAGAGTCTATAGAAATAATTCTTCCACAGTGCTGCCAATAGGGAAAGTTTCTTTAGAAATAGTTCACACAGAGAGATGATGATTGTAGTACAGTCTACAAGTATTGTTCCCAGGAAGGACTGGGAATGGTAAGTCTCAGAGAACTAGTCCAGAACTCAATACAGTAGAAGGTACCTTTAAAAATGTCCAGAACAGTCCAGCATACAGCTACAGAACAATTTCAAACTAGACAGCTGCAAGACCTAACAAGCACACAGGGCTTACATGACACAGGAGCGGCAGGCTGAAACAAGATCAGAGATGCACAGAAGTAGCAGCTAGTTTGCAGGAGAGACACTGAAGAAGGTGTGGTTTGCTGGAGAAGTAACTGCATATGCTGGGAAGTGGATTTGGAGGAGGAGGAACAAACCTGAGAAACACAGGAAGCCAGGAATTCAAGCAGAATACTCAAGTAGGGGCTAAAAGGTAGACTAGAGTTTTTAAAGGCAGAGTAGGATGATCAAATAAACAGGAGCAAAGCAGCGGATGCCATCTTGGAGAAGGGTAGGATGACAAAAGATCAACAGACAATTTAGAGTCCTGATAATGTCAATGAAAATTTAAAATGTTAGACTTGGGAAAAGGGGAAGAAAAACATGCAGGTAAAAGTTAAAATCGATGCATGTTCAAGATTTAATCCACTTTCAGATCACATTCATCCATGCAAGTCAATGAGTTCATGGAAATAATCGGACTGCACTCGGATGGCATCTGAGCAATTTCCTGCACTAACACAATGGAGAAGAGGGAGGAATTTTGTTCTATCTTCTCACAATGTGTTCAGATTCTCTCATCAAAAAGAATAGGGTAGTATGCTGACACTCAGAATAAACTATGACCAGACTTTGATTAGAGTGTCATTTAATCGGCTCAAATTTCTCGGACGAGAATATACAGCCGCCTGCCCCTGCCCTAAAAGTTTATTATCAACAGTTTATTCCATGTCTGTAGATAGATGCGTAGATGGCAAAACAGAATGTACTAATTATTAAAATGTGATTCAAGATGCTATACCATTGTTTCAGAATCTAATTCTTTTTATATTGGATTGTAAGGGAATTATTTCAACATAAATTATAAGCTTTGTGCTATAAAAAGCTGAGCCAAAATCTTGTCCACAAAGCATTCACTTTAAGTGCCACTTCATTTTTGCATAGTTTAGTAAGGAAATCTTGGCAGAAGCTTCACTCACAATTTTCCCTTTCATACTAGAACAGTAGATCATAGAAACAATGGTACACAAAAAGGAAATTAATCAGTAATTCTCAGACAGTAACAAATATGTTCTATGAATCTTAAATTAATAAATCCTTTTTTTCTCTTAACTCTCTATTTGAAATTATCCGTGGATTCACTGTTACATTATGCTTTCACATGGATATTTATATATATATATATATATATATAATATTATATATATAATCACAAAAGCCAATACCAAAAATTTTATAGTTTACAATAATACAATTATAAAAGAAGATAGTTGAATAAATAGTTACTAATTACAGTTTAAGGATATTCAAACATTATAACACACTATTCTGCACACTTAAAGGGACTTGTCAGGTCATTTTCAAGTATGATTCTAATAGTACCCTTGAATAGTGCTCAGGTAGAACTTTCAGAATATGAAAAATTATTAATATACCCTGTGTAGTTTTCTTGCTTTAAGCACCTTCACACCCTGTAAAAGCAATTGTCATGACTTCTGAGCAGTCATAGAGTCACAGTCTATAAGTATTATTTAAATAACCATGCCTATCCAAGCTGGCATTCTGTCACTCTCCTCTAATTGAAGTTAAACTGAATGTCTCAGGTTTTTGCAGGCTAATGGGTAACATCACTACAGTCTGTGCTATCTGTAAAAGATTTCTGTTTATATGAACATTGGTTTTCCTGCATACATGTAATGTATGTATCTGCTGAGCGAATGATGAAATGTTCATATAAAGACAAAGAAATATCTCCAGCACACACTACATACATGCCTCAGATACACGCAATGAATGAAATCTCAGAGCTGTATCCGCAGAGAGAACACACCTCCCCCCTCCATTCACCTCTGTCTGCAATGAGTCACACAACATAGAGATCAAAGAAAGGACGGGCTGTGTAGTGATGCACGAATATTCATTCCTTGGGTAGTGGGCAGCAGAAAACTCACCGTGATTGATAAATTGAATGAATCTTTTATTTTGACATTTACACAGGATCGGAGGTAAGCATATATAATAAAAAATATATGAATAGAGAGAGCTTAGAGAAAAGAATTATAAAATTATATCAGTTACTTATGGATTTTTGACCTCACAGATTCCCTTTAAGTATGTAAAAATACCAGCTACCAATTGTTGATCAGTATGAGTCTTAAGTACAGATAATGTGTTTGTGTCTGAAAACATACACAAAGGCTAGGGTCACATTTATAAGTGAAATTGCGTTCACTGCATCCAGATCCGGATGCGGTGAACGCAATTGGCTTTAGACGAGCCACAATCCGGTAACCGGATTGCTCTGGATGTGTAATCCGAAGCAATCCAGTCACCGGATAGTTTGCTCATCCCTGCTGCTGCATCTTCAAATCTATGTGGAATTACATGCAGAGATAGAAGGACTTGTGAAAGTGAATATCCACAGAAGATCAGGTTAGTTCTCAAATGTGTTGGGAATAACCGACCTGCCAAGTTTCTTGAAAAATTCTGTGCACGTTTACCTACAAGAATTGATGCTGTTCAAATGGCAAAGAATGGCCGCCCCAAATTATTTTAATTTCTCTTTTGTGTGTTGATTTACATTTTAATAAAAAAAAAAATAATAGTAAACTTTTAACAATTCTTATTTTTTCATAATAAAGCATTCCTATTTAGTGACAATTTTCCTACATCGGTCTAAAACCTTTGTAGAATTGTGGATATCATAAAATTTACTACATAATTAAATCACTCTATATGTAAAAATCTCCACTTTAGTTCTCCATATGTCACTGCAATCTTATCTTTGATTCTAAAATGTTTTGCCAAATAGTATCTATTAAACTGTGAAAGTTAAAGCAAGTCTAATTAAAAGAGAGCTTTACAGCACTTACCAACTGACAATAAATTCCTTCTAACATGTTATTTTGCCAAACGCTTAACTATTCGTTCACCTCAGACTTTAATTACTGTTTTCCCCCATTAAGCAGCTTTATATATCTGTAAAGAAAGGTATATTTCTTTATGCTGCCAAATTTTGCTTTTAAGGTGTTATCCAACTTCATCTTGTAAAATATCATGAGAAAACAACTGTTTTCACCTGTTCTATGAATTTAATCAGAACTTTGGGTATAAAATGAACTAGGATGTGAGAAATGAGTTACTGAAGGGCATCTTTGATATGAGAAATAAAATTGTAAAAGGGGTAAATGACAGAAAATAATTAAGGAACCATTACTGAGCCGATAAATCCAACCTGCTCTCACTAGTCTGTGTTTATCTATGACATGCTCACCTCAAATGAGCAGCCAATCACTTGCCTTAGGCTGCCTTCACATCACGATTTTGGAGCATTTGGATTCGATTTTATCTCCCATGTATTCTTATGGGCAACGGATGTGCTCAGATGTGTCCCTATTGGCATCCGATTTTAACACCATCCATTGCTGTCCGATTTAGTCACGGAGCCAAAATCGTAGCCTGCTGCAATGTTGGTGTCCATGACTAAAATCGGACACCACAGATCCGTGATTGTCCGTAGGAAGTTACAATGGGAACCTATGGACATTGGATCCATGACTACATTGGATCCGATGTCGGCTCTGTGGTTATGTACTTAGCATGCCCAGGAGCAGTGCACAGTACATAACCCTGTCTCTCCCTTTTCTCCCTGCATCTTCTTCCTCCACCTCCTCTCCCCCCTTTCCTCTATCCTGTCCTCTTCCCTGTCCTCTCCCCTCCTCTCTCCTCCAGTATGTAAAAATAATAAATCTCCTCCTGGAGGAGATTTATTATTTTTTACATACCGGAGGAAAGAGGAGGGGAGAGGAGAGGGGGGACAGGATAGACGAGTGGGGGGAGAGGAATGGAGGAGGGAGAGACACGGAGAGACAGGGAAGATGCAGGGAGAACAGGGAGAGACAGAGGGACCACAGGATCCACATGGACCCTGCACAGAATCAGATACGGATGGCTATTTGCCATCCGAATGCAGAGATCCGTGTGGATCTGATGCTGTCGGGCGATCCTGCAAAAACAAGGATCCCCACGGACAGCCCAAAATTGTGATGTGAAGGCAGCATTAAGGCCGCTTCACACGCTAGGATCTCGTTAACGATATTGTTGAAACATCACGGATTTGTGATTGTTCAAACGATATCGTTAGTGTGTCGTTGCGTGTAAATGAACGATGTAGGAAGGAAAAATTGTTGGATCGTTAATCCAAAAAATGAGATCCTGACCTCAAATCTATTGTTCATCGTCCAATTAAGGATTTGTGAAGCAGCAACATCGTTCAGTGTGACACCTTTTTGAACGATATCGTTCATAATTCTCCTATGTGACACCACACCAATGATGTCAGGAGGGATCTCGGTCACGTGACATAGGTAACGATCTCGTTCACCTATATCCTAGCGTGTGAAGCGGCCTTTAGAAATTTTATTTTGTACATAGCTGAGGCTTGTGATTGTTTGCAGCAGTCATGGGGTAGTCAGAAAATAGGCCATATGATAAATATCAAGGTTATATTGTCAAAACAGCCAAGCCAGTATCTATTACCTCACACATACTAACAGTACATAAGCCTTTTTTTCCTGGCGAATGACCCAACTTGCTTAGCATCAAGAATCAGCCAATGACTGCAGCTGTAAGGGTCAAATGTGAGAGGGAGGATCAAACCTGGCTACAGTGTGGAAGATTGAGAGTCAAGGAAGGAGATGGCTGTGGACAAGGGGAAATGGAGCTGCTGGCTCCATATGGGAGAGATGGCTAATGTCCTTTAGAAAAAGTATCCTTCAGAGAAGGAATAAGGAATGGATTAAAGATTACCAGAAGGACAGTCTATGAACTACTGAATGGATTTGATGAGAACTTCCCTCAGTGGTCTGTTGTCTGCATGTCTGGGTTAACTTTTAACTGTAAGTGCAAAATCACTGACCTGAACTACCTGCAATCTGTAAATACGCAGTAATCCTACCCATTAACACCACTAAAGAGACTTCATTTATACGCCATTTTTGTTTCTTCATGATTGAAGATTAACTGCACAAACAACTATAACAATCATCAGATTCTATTCAAATGGGCAGCCACTGTGCAGACACTATGTTCCCCCATCATATTCCCTTTTTAATTGGAGGATTCTGTGTTTGGAATTTGGAGGTGATCTAATATGAAAGTAAAATCAGCTACTGGGAGGCAGATTACAGGTTGCCATGAGCACAAGCCCTGCAGCTCAACACATGAGTGTCACGGGGTGGTATAGTGGATAGGGGAATCACAAGACAAGATGGTAAGATGGGCAAAGGTGAACTGGGGAAGTAGTCTGACCCTTAGACTACTGATCCTGGAATTACCTCTGAAGGTGAGAATGTCCATGCCATCACCCTTGCCCTTTTACTCCTGATCAGCCCTAGGCTAAGAGCCTAAACCCCTACCCATGGTCCTAGGAAAACCCAGCAGCTCCAATGGTAGGGAACAGAAGCAACAGCACAGCACGTCCTCACTGCACAGGATCCAAGTAGAGACTAAACTCTATTGCAACATGTGGTGGAGGGATGTGGTACTACTTCAAGGCTCAGGGAGTATAGATCTGAATGTTAAGACACACTCCTCCACCTCTATCTCTACCTGAATACTATGACACACCCCTCCAACTCTACCTGAATACTATGAAACACCCCATTCCCCTCCACCTGCAGAGAAGCCCACAGCAAAGAAAAAAAAACAACTCAAATTTAAATCACACCAGCAACACTCGTGACAATGAGGTTACCAAATAGACACCGTTTATAGCTGTAGCGCTTTTGGATCAGAGTCATCATCAGGAGCAAGGCAAAGCATCATCCTTGACGGACAAGTAAAAATGCTAAAAGTCAGAGGATGAGGAGTGAGCACTATAGGAAATGGTGCCAAGGATCCGAGAGTCCAACTGAAAACCAGGCGAAGAAAATAATCTGAGGAACAAGCCAAGAGTAAGGTCATGAACAAAGCTGAGATCAGGATCATCATCAGGTATGAAGACAACAGTATTGCACAATGATGAACCTCAAACACTTGGCAAGACTTTGGGTATTGGTTGCCTTATCAACTAAACATCCAATGGGATCCATGGAAGCTGATCAATGGGTCAAATCAGCAGGGAGAGCCAAAACCAGAAGCCAGAGCAGAGGAGATAAGTAAAATATTAAAATCTTAGAGTCCTCAGTGGCTGATACCCATTAATGGCTAACTGGAAAGATGGTAATAAACAGTAAGCTTTCAAGACAACTCAGGTGTCTGAGAGAGAGACCTGAGTTGTCTCAAAAGCTTGCTTCACTTACCATCTTTTCAGTTACCCATTAAAAGGTATCAACCACTGAGGACTCTCAGATTTTAATATTTTTCTATCTACTGGCTAACACGGAACAGACATTTTTTACCTTATCAAAACAGGGGAGGAAAGAGCATTCAGTTGCCGAGAGAACTAACAAGGCCATCAGCAGGAATCACTTGGATCAGGTCATGTAAGTAACTACAGCCTTGGCATCATCTGTATAAAGTTGGCAATTTAATTTAGAAGAACAATAGGGGGAAAAATACATTTTGTGTATTTACAGAATTTAAAGACATTTTTTAAATTTCTCAATGGTGCATTTATATATGATAATTAAACCATTTACAGAAAAAATAATCTTAAATAAATGTCATAGATAATTGACCCAGCCGTATTATGTAGATATAAACGAACAAGCTTCATGTGCAGAATTAAATTCCAAAAAAATGTACTTGTGCTCAGCTTATAATCAAGCTCTTCAGAACGCCGAAACACATACTTAAATGACATTAAAAAAAATTGTTTTCGAGCAACAGTGAACTTTTTACCACAGTTCATTGCAAAGCTGATTGCTTGGCTGCGCAGTGAAAAAAGGTCACATATGATCAAAGCAATTCCCTAAAAATTGTTAATGTTTGTTATAAACCAAAACTGGAAAACTAGAGATTAAATAATCAGCAGGCCTAAAACAAAGGCTTTTATTGTTTTCATTAGGTTTTGACCACAAGTACTTGGGTGCAGCACCTGGGGTATGTTATAGGGCAGGAGAAACATGCCTGGAGACTTAATAAGTGTTTTAATGATCAGTTAGAGGGCAGATTGTTACAAAGCTCCATTGCACAACATATTTCATTGCATCAATTACAACTCAATTTGCTGCTCTCTGAATTCAGCGCTGAGAATTTGGAAACTGAATGACTGAACAATCATTGAAATGGAAAGACAAATTGCAGTTTAAGGAAGAGAGGGGAGGGAGAGAGCTTGTCTTATCTCTTTGCTATCAATCTGGTAAAGAAATAAGTGCAATATAAATGTAATGATTTGCCAACCTATTATCATATCAGTTGGCTATTAAATACATTTAGCTGTATCTTTTAGAATTTCAGGTGCACAAATGCTTCAAAAAAAGGTGTCTGTATTTAGAAAAAGGTCAGCATTGTACAGATACAGCTCCAACTTCACCCCGTCTATGTACTTGGCATTGTAGTTTATCCCCATGGACTTAGGCCAGCTTGACACTACGGCTGGGATCCAATCCGTGGCTGATCAGCACACAGAACTGGAGGGCTAATTTGCCCTCCGGTCCGGTATGCAGCCACACGCAGCTGCCGCCGCTGATAACTCAGGACCGCAGCTCGCAAGGAGCGAGCCGCGTTCCTGATCTGTCAGAGGGGACAGCTCCATGGTGCTGAAGCTCAGCGCCAGCCCCTCCTGACAGTTCAGGACTGCGGCTAGCTCCCCGTGAGCCGCGGTCCTGACCTATCAGAAGTGGCAGCTGCGTGCGACTGCACACCGGACTGGAGGGCAAATTAGCCCTCCAGTTCTGTGTACTGATCCGGTTCGTGGCTGTCTGCCTCAAGCAGACAGCCACGGATCGGATCCCAGCCGTAATGTGAAGCCGGCCTTAAAGGGAACCTGTCACCTTGTAAAACACTATTTACCTGCAGGTTAATAGCATTACAATGCAGCTTGGCTGCCTTAATGAATGAGCAGTTGATGGGAGAAAATTAACTTATTTTCTCCAGTGAGCGGACAGCTTTCCCGCAGAGGGGAGCGTACAGAGCAGGTTCAGTCATCAGTCACAATACAACTTATTATTCTGTTAGTCACTGCTGTAAGTACGCATTGGCACCATAGTCACATCTGTACAGAGAGATGTGTCAATTAAAGCGTTAATGCGTGCTTACAGTGTGACTGGTGATGGAAGCTGCTCCTATGAATGATAGCTGGCAGTTCGTGGAAAGAAATAAGTTCATTTTCTCACATTTTCTCACACTTTCACTGAGGTGGCCATGCAGCTTTGCAATGCTATTTACCTGCAGATTAACCCTATATATAGGTACAAAGTATTTTCTAAAATGACAGGTTTAAATGCATGTAATATGCAGAATCAGATGCAGTCCATGGATGAGCCCAATGCCTTTTTCTATATGCTGGAATAGAATTTTAAGGCTACCATCATTCTTAGGCACAGATCTACTATTGCCTTCTAATGTCTAAACATCTTAAACTTTCACTAGACAGTCTAAAAATGTTTCACAAGGAATTCAAAATGCAACAACCAGTAACAACATTTGCCTTTTCATCCATAACAGAGTTGAACCAGTTCAAAATGACTGTTCAGACAACGCACACCACATTATAAGGGTCATAGTGCTATTTAAAATCATATCTTTAGCGTCCAACTTGTTTTTAATAAATCGTTCCTTATTAAAGTATGTTAATGAGATGCCTGGGGCACCCTTGGCCTACCCAAAAAGTTCAGAGCACATTCCTACCTACTTGTTCTGCATCCACCTTTCTTGATTGACAGCTCTGGCTTTACAAGAGACAGAGAAATAAGGAGATAATAAAGGATAGCTTGTAAGGTACAACAAACCACTTGGCCTCACAATGGGTGCACAGAGTACCATATCCTCATTAGCATATTAGAATAAAGAATGACTTTTGGCAAATGCAATGATGGATTTCCCTAACAATGTTCAGGTCTTGGTTTTAGTCATCAGTTCGTGCTGACAGACTCCCTTAAAGCAACAAATCTCTGCAATAAAATTGAACATAGTATCCCTTTCTGTATATGAGAAAGATAAACAAGCAAACATAATGCAATCAACTTCCAACTGTTTACAAGGCTTTAAGATGTAGCCATACAAATGGCGGCAGAATTGAGGCATATGCACAGAAACCTTTTCTGGATTTAGCGATCTATCACTGTACTAGAGTTTACCAGTATTCAGATTCTTGCACCGCACAACATGTGGCTCCACAAAAGATGTTTTAAAACCGCTGTATTCTATGATGGCTAAGGATTCTTGCCTATTACCAACAAAAACAAGCACAGTTTACCTAGTGGCTTACATCTAGGTGCTGTGTATTTTGTCCACAAAAAGACCACCATGAAAAAACGTTACACAAATTCCCCCAAAGTCTACAGTGGGGCAACAATGCAATATTCTGCAAAGGATCAACTCCTTTTGTTGTATTACAGTTACTGGTTTGTAAAATAGAAGCAACAGATGTTTTTGTCTTACCTACAATGACTGTTGGCAATGTCTCTGTCCATCCTTGCTTTACTGTAATAAAATGGAAGAATGAAAGGATAATTAGCAAGTGACAGAACTATGATTTCCTGTTAATAATTGATAGCTAAGTCCCAATATTGTAAAAAAAAAAAAAAAAGAGAAAGCAAGCAAACAAAAAAAATCTGCAACACAATTTACATGCTTTTGTGTAGATATTTACATAAACTGCTCATCATAATAATTCATAATCATGGAGGTTTTTTTTTTTAAATAGTGTGAGCCTGCAGCAGGCAAATCATGGGGGAAGTGTATATCTAATCTGGTGAGATTAAAACATTCCATAAAAGATTCCCCAGAAGAACAGACATTGATGAGACTTCTGATGACATTCATTGTTGGGAACGAATTTTTATATAATGATGGGATGGTTGGATATAGGACGTGCCATTCACTCTCCCTCTATAATAGGTTTTACGCTTGATCCATTCTGAGTTGTGATAAAGCCACTGAACGTCTTAAGGGGGTGTCACACGCGTCAATATCGCCTGCACGATATCGGCTGCACGTGACGTTGCAGCGATATTGACGCGTGTGACATACTGCATCAACCAGCGATAAATCGCTGGTTGATGATCGCCAGGTTTCAGAACCAGCTCTGAAACCTGGCGATTGTCGCCCGGTGGAGACGCAGCATCGCTGCGTGTGACACCGGGACTAGCGATATTCCAGCTCCCAGCGCCTCTCACAAGCGCTGGGAGCTGGTATCCAAGGTACACTGCGGGTAACTAGGCAGCGCGCGCTGCCTAGATACCCGACGTGTACCTTAGTTACCAGCCTCCTCCGCTCACCCGGTGAGCGGAGGAGGCTGGTAACTAAGGTACACTGCGGGTAACTAGGCAGCGCGCGCTGCCTAGATACCCGACGTGTACCTTAGTTACCAGCCTCCTCCGCTCACCCGGTGAGCGGAGGAGGCTGGTAACTAAGGTACACGTCGGGTATCTAGGCAGCGCGCGCTGCCTAGTTACCCGCAGTTTACCTTGGAGACCAGGCTGCTCCCGCTTCCAGCAGGCTGGCAGCGGGAGCAGGACATCGTGGAAACGATATTTAAATCGTTTCCATGATGTCACTGGTCAATTGATCGCTGGTGAGTCTGTCTGTGTGACAGCTCACCAGCAATCAGCCGTCAATGTCGTCAGCGATCATCTCGCTGACGACATTGACGCGTGTGACACCCCCTTTACTGGGGCATAAAAGATCTACAGATATTATATACTAGTGACACCATCAACTGTACAGTCAAGAATTTGCCAAATATATCAAGTGCAGACCAAGATACAAAGTATCAAGGGAGACAGAGAAGGACCGCTGATCCTGACAACCAATTAGATGGGTGCAAAGCAAGTACAAAGTGCATGAGGTTAGATCCACAGTAGTAGTAATGGTACATTCAGGTAAGGGTTACAATAAAATACATACAAATACTCAGTATGCAGTATACAAAGTAAAATACCCATACATCCCTCCTAGTACCTAAAGTGCATAGTGGACCATGGCCCCAAACCACTCACCCATGAGGAGGGTCACATACCAACAGTCAGTGTCTGGGGTGCAGACCCCGAAATGTGTTTTGTGGAACCTTTCTCAAGGGGCTGTGAGGGTGGAGTGCAAAGGCACAACCTTAAATAGTACCCTGATCACTTCATAATTGATCCTGGTGTGCAGCCGGGACCAGCGCTGCCTCGCTGTAGACATCACTTCACCAAAAGTGACACATCTATAGCCACTGCACATGCACAATCTGACCTGCCTGCACAGCGCATGCGCAGGATGGATCCGCATATTGAATATGGGCAAAGATTAGGGCAAGCTTGGAAAATGAAACCCACTGCTGCAATATCACAAGGCAAACATTTAATATCTACAGTGAAGTCATAGTCAATTAGATTTAAGGTAGAACCTAAATCAACGCATGCAGGGTTGCAAAAAAACAGACAATAGTGTCTCAGAAAAAGATGATCTGGATCAGCGAAATTTGATTGACCTTGTTCCAGAGTGACGATCACAGACCCTTTGAATGTGCCTCTCTGCAAAATGTCTCTTCTTTATTTTTCTTTTTGAAATTCTTTAATAAATTTAAGACATTGAATCATGATGGGACCAGAAGCACCACAATATAAACAGAACCAAGCAAATGCTCCAAGTTCAGTTCCCACTTTTGTGTCATTGCAAGCACATATTGGCATAGGTTCACCATTGTAACTGTTAGGAAGGAAAGTGGCATTGAAATGCCTATAAATGTATATCTCTTTTTGGTGTCTATCTGAATGAACAGCCAATGTCATAGCTTTCTCTAGAGACAACCTATGACAGAACTGACTCCAAAGATGAGAGTTATTCCAGGAGTTTTCTAATTCCCAATGTCTAAACTGTGAGCAGTGATTCTCAACTCTTTGGCCTCCAAAAACCCAGCTTGCGGGTCTTGGATTCAGCCAGCGAGTTTGTTAGAGTCATCATAGATGAACAAGTGAGAAACATGTCTCAACCAAGGAAAATGGCAGGAAATCCTCAGGAAAAGAAAATTTGCAGGCCAGTGGACCCCCTTGGAGCAAAGACAATACTCTCACACCCAGAGGAGACAGGACAGAGACAAAAGTACAATTTGCATGAGGCAGAAAAAATTGAAAACTTTCCTTTATCCCCATCAAAGCAGTATGGCAATTTTACCTTGGGTTCTAACATGACGTTTGAATGGACTAAATCCTCAGTAGCAGCACAATGCTGCTTGAGCTTGAAATCTGCTACTTCCAGGAAACACACTTGTAGCTGTGTGACCAAGGTGTTACCAGAAGCACTATAATGCCTCAGTAACTTTAGTTGGCTGGCTATAATGTTATGTACATATCTAACTTAAATAGGGGGTAATAAAGTATACACTACAACAGCTGCACCCACACCCTACTGGGTCCTGTACAGACTAAAGGATCCATAGCTGCACATTTAAAAAACACAACTTGAATCTGGTTTCCTGAAAGGCCACCAAGATGTTTCTCATTTCTTCTGAGGAAACAGAGGGAGGCTGCTATGCAGAACTAAACAAGAGAAAGTCTGCAGATGTAGACATGGACACAAGATGAGGAAACTAAGGTCCATGCACAAGGGGGAAAAATGGAGAATAATAAATGAAACAAAGGAAATCCTCCCATCAACTAAATAGAGATCATGGGAAGATTTTGGGAAGGTATATGAGCGGTAACAAAACTGATCTCTGCCTAGCAGGCAAAGTCCCTTAATTGCAGGGCTGGAACTCCCTAGCTGAAATCCCCTAGAAATATAACCAGCAAAAAGACTAGCGCAAGATGAGTATAAACAGCCCCAACCAAGCTGTGAAAGGACAGAGCCAAATAGGAAAGGGGGAAACACCTGATTAGCAGCAAAGCAAAGGAAGAATGCAAAGATGAGATAACCATCAGCAGGTGGACAGAGATTGAACAGCTGGAGCTCAGAAGCTAAGTAAATCAACCAAGTAGCTAGATGTCACTGGATCAAGCCTCAAAACAGAGGCATGGGATCAATCAATGATCAGGTCAGATATCCGTCTGTCATCACTTCTAATGTGAAGATTTCCTATAAAGCAGTCAATCACTGTCTTCAGCAGTAAGGTGGTTGTGATGTCCTCACTTTAGTCTCAGTGGAAGCCACCAGAGCCATAGAGATGGAGCAGTAAATTATTTGGTAGATTGCAAATCCCCCTTTAAAATTTTTTAAACATTTGGATTAATTTTTGATATATATATATTATATATATATATATGTGAATTCATCCCAAACCTTGCTAGCAATGGCATTTTCTTTAAGACGCAAGTCTAGAAATTACTTTATTATTCACCTTAAGTCTAGTAAATATTCAATTTTACAAATGTAAGCACGTAAACTAAAACTTTCCAAATGTAATTATTAAAACACAATTTATCTGCAATCAACAGATCCATAAAACGTATTACGGCTAACATTTTCATTGTGGATTATAGTGTAATAATAGCCAACATGCTAACAGCCAGGGTTGGTTACAGTTTTCTATCTATGAAAGTGAACTTGAGCTAAATAAGTGGATTCTAGCTGACTAAAGTAGTATAAATGCATCCATTAGCATCATCGGCTGTCAAGATTATGGAAACAAATACAGCGCCACTATTTTCTTTGGACAACACGCAGAGTAAAAATAATTCTGACTGCTCAGCGCTGAGACCAAGTTCCATAAGATATTAAATCACATTACAAGTACGCAATCATCCCTTTCTCATAAATTCAATTAACTTCACAAAATGTTATATTACTGAATTAAGCATTTTGGTGAAAAACAATAAAGGGGATTAGTGAAGCTTGAGAAAATCCCAAAAGACAGAAATACTTGCAATTATATTTTAATATTCTACTAGATGCACATTTGCAGGCTATATATATGGATTGCTAGTTAATTTATACATTAAATTTTAATTCCAGTTTTAACAACTTTTTGCAATTAAAATCTATATAAAGATCTAATTAATTTGCAATGACCTTGTCTCTGTTTGAGTATGGATTTAAGATCTTTAATATTGTTGTCTTTAATTACATATACAGTATATTGCTGCTTTCAACACCCTGCAGATTGCTGGTGGAAACAGACTGAATTTATTTATACCCTGTTGTTATACAGTATACAGCACAAAATGTACCTAATTATATGATCAAAGGCCTAGGGGTAGATAAAGGTAATGGACCTGTTTTGGGAGGACTGGGGTCAGAATGGCTTCTTTTAGAAAAGATGGAGAACTCAATGAATTTGACACTTACTAGATTTTACAGCTTTGATAACAATTTGATAGGAATATAATATATGTTTTGTCTTGGGTGTGTTTTATAGAAAAAAAAAAATTATGATAAAATGGGTTTTGATGTATGAGCTTGCTTGGAGCTCAGGGTTGTAAAGAGGACTGATTATAGTTGGTATATTTTTCATGTGTATCAAAGTCTCTTGGTACGTGGCATGTCCTTGTTAATCACATAGGTCCATACAGATCACCTTGCTGATTTTTTATTATCCATAATGGTACCTTTACACGCCACTACCTCGCGGTGTTTTGACGGTACAAGGTACAATTGTCTCCGACACCCGGTGGTTTCTAACCTTCGGTAGAGGCGTGTAAAGGTACCATTAGAGGTGTTATAAACACTCTGATAGTTTATGGAAGTTGATTGATATTCTGCTTGGGATGTTATTCATCTCATCTGTGTGTTATACTAGAGGAGAATTCCTTAGACATGTTGAGACATACTGTACATAATACGTTATTACTAATTACACTGTTCTACATATTTTTAAAAGTTATCAGGTTCAGGTAAAAAACACGACACAGAAAAATGGTGTGTTTTAAATAAAACACACAGACAACCCTGCTTCACTGCTTTATTAACCACAAACATAACCTCTGATGATAATCCACAGCACAATGCCCCACAAAGCAACCTAGCTCTGCTACATTGTGGTGAGCGGAGGGAGACATTACAGCATTTGCTCACCGCAAGTAGCACCCTCAGACTGTCAGCCAGCTGTGTGATTGGTGTCATCATAGAGTTTATCTAAGGCCACAGCTGAACAGCGCTAGCTGTGTCCTCAGATGAACTTGACTCTGACGTCAGCACTCAACTCACACAGCCGGCTGCCAGTGTGAAAATGCTATTTTATTATAAAACATGGTACTCTAATCCTATGGCCATTGCCTTAAAGCAAAATATTAGAGGTCATATCCCCTTAAACACAATTTTGTCCATGGACCCTTTAAGTCCTGTGTCTAAGTACATTAGTATCTATTTAGCAGATGACAGGAATGTCTGTCTGGTTCTAGACAAATACACTAGTTAAAATTTCAATTGGTCTTTCCTGATCCTCAGTTCTAGCAATACACTATTTTGAACTATGGCAATGGATACTGTGAAACTACAAGTTACAGTGCTTCCTTTTTAAAGGGAACCTGTCACCAGGTTTTTGCCATCCCATCTGAGAGCAAAATAATGTAGAAATAGAGACCCTGATTCCAGCGATGTGTCATTTACTGAGCTGCTTGCTGTCATTTTGATCAAATTAGTGTTTTCTCTGTTGTAGATTTAGCAGTCTGTGAATATGCCAGACTACTTGGCAGCAGGCCAAGGAGACTGCTAATGATAATCTACAGCTGATTAAACAGTGATTTTATCAAAACTACACTGAGCAGCCCAATTAGTGACACATCGCTGGAATCAGGATCTCGGGTCCTACGTTATGCTATTCTCAGATTAGGTGGCAAAAACCTGGTGACAGGTTCCCTTCAAGCTCATGTATCAAGTCTGTAGCCAAAGGTAGACTTCTAGACAGTGCTAGTTATCAGAATTACCTCAAAAGAAATGTGCATATTCAATATATTACCCTTTTCCATACTAGTACATCACATATAAACTCCATTGAACATATTTAAAAATAAATAGAGGCTAATGTATGTATTGATGAAAATAGTTATTTATTAATCACAGATATTAAAATTACAATTACATGAAAAATCATAAAACTGCTGCCAAAAAAGGCCGGGACATCTGAAAAGACCACTAATTATTATATATATATATATATATATATATATATATATATCGTATATACTCGTGTATAAGCCGACCCGTGTATAAGCCGACCCCCCTACTTTTGCCCCCAAAACCTGGGAAAACCTATTGACTCGTGTATAAGCTGAGGGTGGCCCCCAGCACAGGTGTACAGCCCCCAGCAGTGTGGTATACAGCAGCCCCAGTGGTAGTATACAGCATCCCCAGAGGTAGTATACAGCAGCCCCAGAGGTAGTATACAGCAGCCCCAAAGGTATATACAGCAGCCCCAGTGGTAGTATACAGCAGCCCCGAGGTGTATACAGCAGCCCCAGTGGTATATACAGCCCCAGTGGTAGTATACAGCAGCCCCAGAGGTATATACAGCCCCAGTGGTAGTATACAGCATCCCCAGAGGTAGTATACAGCAGCCCCAGAGGTAGTATACAGCAGCCCCAAAGGTATATACAGCAGCCCCAGTGGTAGTATCCAGCAGCCCCAGAGGTAGTATACAGCAGCAGCCCCAGAGGTATATACAGCCCCAGTGGAAGTATACAGCAGCCCCAGAGGTATATACAGCCCCAGTGGTAGTATCCAGCAGCCCCAGAGGTATATACAGCCCCAGTGGTAGTATACAGCAGCCCCAGTGGTAGTATACAGCCCCAGTGATAGTATCCAGCAGCCCCAGAGGTATATACAGCCCCAGTGGTAGTAAACAGCCCACCCCTTATCATGTCCCCCCCCCCCCAGGCTGCGGCAGCTGTCAAAATAACAAACACTTTATACATCACCTTCGGGCGCAGCTCCTCCGCTCCTCCGCTCCCAGCTTCTTCTTCCTTCTTGTGCCGGCTTCTGTGACCGCGCGCAGGAAATTACGTCATCTCCTGCGCCCGGTCACATGACACCGGCACAAGAAGAAGAAGAAGTCGGGACCGGAGGAGCGGAGGAGCTGTGCTGGAAGGTGATGTATAAAGTGTTTGTTATTTTGACAGCTGCCGCAGCCTGGGGGGGACATGATAAGGGGGGGGCTGTTTATTACTACTGGGGGACCCATAATAAGGAGGGGGGGCTGTGTATTGCAATATGTTGATGGACGGGGGGATGCTGTGCATATTCATTGCACTAATGAGGCGGCCCCACGTGACCGCCTGCGGTCACCGCGGCCCCCTCCTGCCTCCTCCAGCCCCTGGTCACAGCCCCCCCCACAGCATACCATATGACCCGTGTATAAGCCGAGGGGGGGACTTTTCAGCCCAATTTTTGGGCTGAAAAACTCGGCTTATACACGAGTATATACGGTATATATATATGAACATATGTACACTTTATATATCTCAACTATTTTCATATATCACATATATCCCTTTACATAGAGTAAGGTGTCATATATAGAGCAATGTTCAGTCGAAATCAGATAATTGTTGCTGCTAGACAGACAGCCTAAGATACATACAGCAAACTACCAAAAATTCACAAAAGTGGGAGTGTAGCAATGAGGAGTAATGAATATAGATTAGCAGAACCCAAACTGCCTGGTAAACAGTATTACTACCTATATTGAACTGGCACTAACATGTACAAACTGATAGTGGGTCCTATCCCAGATGTCCCCACCACCTTGACGCACGTTTCAGTAAGTCTTCTTCAGAAGAGACTCCTGGAGACTTATTGAAATGTGCGTCAAGGCGGCAGAATGTTCTAAATGTTCATATTTGCCTAAGGGCAATTGGAGACCCTCAAGACCAATGTCACATGCAGTAGGTTGTAGAGAAGGCTGAAAAGGATCAGCAGCAGGTGGTTGTGAAGGAAGACATAAACCTAGGCAGAAGCAGGAGACAAGTCTGACAGTTGGTGAAAAATTGATAATGGCAAGAAATCCTTGATGACGAGCATGACAAGCTGCATGCTTGGGAAATTGTGAGATGATACATTTATTGTTAGCATAAAGCAAAAGAATAACTATTAAATAGCTATGATTTTACTCCCTTGATATATTAGAAAAATTAGGAAACAAGTAGTTCAGAAAGCAGAAATGACAGTATAAATATGATATGATGTTTTATCTGCCACTGTACCAATTTGGTGCACATCAGAAAACAGAAATGCACCACCTGAAAAGTTAGGTTCTGCCTGGACTGTGTCCCTTTGGTGGCAAATACTATGATCCTCGACCTCATTAACTTTTAGTTCAGCAGATTGAACCAATGGCAAGAACTGACCCAGTTTGTTATGGGCATATTATCTTGTCCAGCCTCCAGGGAATTGTCAGATTGGGTATTCAGTTCAGCTGGCGGCTTTGACCCATTCAATTCATTACATTGTCCTCCACAAGTGTGTAAAACCCTACATTTGTCAAAATGAACCAAGCAGACATCCATACAGATATTGTTCTACCTACTGCTGCCATTGATCAGCCGTAGCACCTGTTTGCTTGTTCTTTGACGTCAATATTATTTTGCTGCAGCTACTGCTATTGCCTGCATACTGTTGGGCATCTCCTATCTGCTCATCATGTTGTGTCTACTCTGTGCTGCTGAGACCGCCAGTGCTGGCCATACTCAGTTGGACATATCCTTGACTGCCCCATTATGTTCTATACTCTCTGATTACTGCCACTGCTGATAAACAACCCCACGTGTCCTTCCTGACCATGTTCTGTAGCCATACCCAGACATACAGGTGGTCCATTTTTGTACCACCACTTATCAAAATGCCTTTTCCTTCATCTACATCACATGTGTATAAACAATGTCATGACAGACATTCGCTACCCAAAAAAGGGGTAATTTATGGATAATTTATACATAAAAAGCAAAATAAGTCTTTCAAAGTTGTTTGCGATAAAAGAAACTAGTTATGGTATTGACATATATGTTAAAGTGAAAGACTGCTCAAATGAAGTGTGCCTTCCCAACCGCTTGTTTTCCATCTATTACTGCCTTTTTTTAATTAAAATGTGATTTTCCTGAAGAAGGAGTATCCACTCCAAAACTCGTTGAATAAATCGCTATCCAAGGATCCTGCATTCATCTTCTTAAAACAGCAGAGCGGCCTTTAACCCTTCTCATTCCATTGTTAACTAGGGTATATGACATTTGGTAAAATAAGTTAGCATAACTTTAAAAGGTTGCATTAGCACAGATCTGATGTAAAATCAATGCAATATGCCTCGTCCATCTGTGTGTGAAAAGCCATCTAGCAAGAAAATCCACCTTGGTTCATGGTGGATAACATAATTAGGACATACCATAAATAAAGAATATATGCCGATGCACAGATCTCAGGGAAACAAGTTTACCTTGCTTTTTAAGACATTATTGGAAATTAGTTTTCCTGAGATTTGTGCATTGGCACACATTCTTTATGTATGGTATGTACTTATTTAGTAAAATCATACTATACCCTCTATAGTTATTACTATAGGGGTACAAAGGTAGCAGCTGAAGCTGGGTACAGAGGGGCCCAAAGGTCTCACTGTGGCATATGAATAGATCAGTATTTCAATGGTACATGGTACTTGGGATGCACTTTTACAGATTATACATAATGCTTATGCAGGAGCTTCAAGTGACATCTCTGTTGTAAACAAAACACCAGTGATACAGAAAGTAGTTTGTGATGCTAGTCCCCACATGGACAAGAAGAAGTAGAATAGCCAAACATTCAAGTCAGATGCCAGGAGAGCTCGTCAAGACAGAGTGGATAAAACATAGGCGAAGTTAAGTCATGGTCCAAGGTCAGTTACTTACAGAGGAGAGGAAAAGAACAGAAGGACAGGACAAAAGAATGGTTAAACACAGGCAAGGTCAGGCAGCAAAAACTCAATTCCCAGTGCACAGATTCACAAGGCCAACTTAGCATCTCAGAGCTGAAAGTAAGACTGGCTTTGCAAATCAAAAGGCTGAGCAATTAAATAAGACAAGGAGCAGCTGCAGAATTTCAGCACAAGCGACACATTAGGCTATTGAGCTGTCAATCAGAACACCAACAGCTAGCATATCCCAGCTCCAGATAGCGTACCTAAACTGTCAATCACCCAGCCCAGCGCAACCTGAATGCAGAACAGAGGAATCGTTAAAGTTTTATAATGAAAGACCCTTGTAATGTGAAGTCAAATGGTAAAATTAATTCAGGAAAATCCTGAGTGATACAACCTTCTGTATTTTACAAGAGAACTGCAATTTAGGAAACTTAAAAAAATAGAGAAGAGTAAAGGATGACTAAGAGACATCCTTATTGTCTTGAAATAGCCAAATCAAAGTTTAGATGTCAAACCATTTGAGAATGTATGGCTGAGCTTGAAATAGCTGTTCACTTATGATTCAACACCACCTGACAAACCTAAAACAGTTATTTATGCAAAGCTAAAAGTGGAAAATACATTTGCTACATAGAGACCCATCTATACGTACTTATAAACAATACATGGAGGTATGATTCCTTTGTATGTACAGTATAAGTATTAAGCTAGGGTCAGACTTGCATCTAGCCCTAGACTGGTGCATCCATTAAAAACGTAGTCCCAGGCAGGCATAGCGCATAGTGTTATTGGCAGGTAACGCTATGCACCACCTGTCCTGTGCATTGCTATGGTTACCTTATGCCTCCCGCACCCGCGGGCTCCACTGAGAAGACCCGAATATACACTTTTGATAAGCACACAGGAAATGCTGTCTGCAGCGCTTTCCTGTGCGCTGATCAAAAGCACATATCCGAGTCTTCTCAGTGAAGCTGGCGGGTGCGGAGGCATAAGGTAACCATAACAGTGCACAGGCAGGCGGTGCATAGCGTTACCTGCCGTTAACACTGTGCGCTATGCCTGCCTGGGACTAAGTTTTTAATGGATGCACCGGGCTAGGGGCCAGACGCAAGTCTGACCCTAGCCTTAGCTGGCACAAAGAAAAGGTGATTGTAAGCCATACTGCGATCCATAGCTGTAAGTCAAGAAAAGCATAGGGTGACGTGGACAACACTTGCAGGAGTCCCATGAGGATGACAGCTGTATATCATGATTGAAAAGCTGAGAAATTACAAGTTATATTTCCTTAGAAGACAAAAAGAAATTCCAGCATATCCACAAAAATGTCCTGCAGTTCTGAGCATAAACATTATTAATGACACATTGTGTCCTGTCTATTTTCTCTCTCACCCTCTCATGTCACAAACACCACATTCATTTCATCTCTTATTTTCAAGTAGGGCTTTTCTTTGTATGACTATCAAAGAGGAATCCGTTTACCACTATTTATTATATGAGGCTGACTGACCACAGCTTTTACAACCACGTAATATCACTTTATTTATTTACCCACATCATCATCATGACCATTCCAATGTATTGCACATACCTTCTATGGATTTATATTGTCTTTTTCTAATATTGTACAACCTGATCAATCCCATATTCTGATCACAAACTCTAGGGTATAATGTGGGAGAGGAGAAGTTCTACACAAATCAGAAATGAAGATGTAATTTCGTCTTTTATTTTGTTTTATTGTCTTTTTTTCTCCGGTCCATGATATAATATAATATTATTTAAGCATTTATATAGCGATATTAATTCCATAGTGCTTTACATACATTTGCAACACTGTCCCCATTGGGGCTCACAATCTAAAAAACTGGAGAACCCACAGGAAACCCACGCAAACACAGAGAGAATATACAAACTGCTTGCAGATGTTGTCCTTGGTAGGATTTCAACCCAGGATCCCAGTGTGGCAAGACTGCAGTGCTAACTACTGAGCGACCGTTCCGCCAAAAATATTGATATATCTTTGATATATGACACAACTTTGTAACTTCTTAAAAGCAAAAAATGATCCAGCGTCCTTGTAATTTATTGGAAAACTTGCAAATAAATTGTGTCACAAACACACCTAAAGTTGGCCCCCCGTGGCCTCCTCCCTGCACCCTGTCCGTTTCTAGAATTGTGGAATAAAGGACCATCTACACTACCTCGATGAGTGCCGCTTCATTTTACCTGGTTACCTTGATTTATGCTTTGGCTGCGCACCACCGTAGTGAGATCCGCCTTAACGGGAAGCTCCCCGGACCTGACTTTCAGCACCGCTTAGTGCCCTGAATTATCTGGCTTTAAAATTGACACCTAAAGATAGTCTATAAAAACATGACTTCAAAAATAACAAGTGAGCCCCGAAGGGCAGCAGACGTTTCGGCAATGAGTAAGGACAAGTCTGTCTGAACCATGTCTGCTGCCCTGTAGGGCAATCATGTTATTCTTGAAGTCATGTTTTTGTAGACTATCCTTATGTGTGTTTGTGACACATTTTTAATGCAAGTTTTCAATAAATTACAAGCTTTAATGAACAACAGTGGACTGGATCCTGGATCATTTTTTTAGCTGCTATTGGCTTCATTGAAATACACATCCTAGATCTGCAGCAGCATCTTCTAATATCGGGTGAGCTGAAAAACGTTTCCGTTTTATTTTATAACCACTTAGTTTCCTGGAAGTCTTACTGATGAGAAGTGTCTAAGCCTGCACAGATCTTTTGGTCCTTTGCAATGACCTTCCTCAGTGTGCAATGGTAACGTATAAGACTGATTCAGTAAAAATCATTATCAAACCACAATGTCTACTGCTTGGTGTTTGAGCGCTCACAGACCAAGCGCTGGACACCAAGGTTTGATCCTGCACTGATTTCTACTGGAGTAGCCTTATACCTTACTATTGTACACTGAGGAAGGTCATTGCAAAGGACCAAAATGTCTGTGTGGGTTTGGTCACTTGAATAAATTATACTACTTAGAAACCATTTGCGTGCCACGTATACGGGACTGACTGAAACCTACTTGAACACCAAGCCCCAGGAGTGCCATTATACAGTTTATTATAGATGAGAAGGACTCGCACATCAGCACTGGCCCACATATTGCTCAATAATTATATAGGGGTTGCATTCTTGCACTGTGTTCTAAGCCATTGCATTGCCGTGTAGGGAGGGCCATTAGAGGGAAACATTAAGTAAAACAAGAGGTAAAATTTGGTAATGACCTACTGTAGATTGCATTGCAAATTAGCAGAATTGTTTGCAGCCACCATGAGACAAGTTAAGGTCCTGTCACACATAAAGAGATCGCTAAGGAGATCGCTGTTGCGTCACAGATTTCGTAAAGCAACAGCGATCCCAATAGCGATATTGTTCTGCGTGACACGCACCAACGATCTAGCCCCTGCTGTGAGATCATTGATCGTTACACACTTCTCTGGGTCATTCCTGCGTCATTGTGCTCCCGCTGGGAACGCTACATCGTTGTGTATCGCAGAGATAATGAGCAGCGATGTGTAAATAACGCACCAGCGATCTCTGCATATCGTTATCGGGATCGGGATCGCTGATGCGTCGTTATGTGAGACTGGGCCTTTAGTGAACTGAAGACACAAAGAAATGTAGCTGATCGGTATATATATGCCAAGGGACAGACTGAGCAGTGGACATGGAGGCTAGATCTAACTACAAAACTTTTGTTATGCAAAAGAACAAGTGCAACCTGAACTTTCAGCCAATAGAGGTGGGGGTCTGTGAAAGTTTGAGTCATTGTGGCTATTAGGACCCCTAAAGACAGAAAGCAACACCCTTCTAAATGACCACTGTAACCAAAAATGACTATCTAAGGTTACAAAACCTGACCCATTTCCAACCTAAAAAAAGTTGATAGAAAAATACGTTGTGGCTCTCAAAGTTTGGCATGAAAATAAATTAAACCATTGGCTATTTTCACTAAGCCAAAACAGATTACATTCTTAAGGTTTTAAGTTGAGGAGAGACCTTGGAAACCATTCCTGCATAGGCTATGTGTGGGTAATGTGAATAACCTTTATACTTGGATAGCATTTCACTTCTAAGGCTAGGGTCACACTTTTACAGAGTATTGCGTTCACCACATACAAATCCAGATGCGGTGAACACAATTGGCTTCCCACACATTTTGCAAGCAAAATGTGTGGCAGAATCCGCAATCCGGTTACCGTAAAGCTTCCGCAGAGATAAGCAAACTGTTCAAACTGTATAAAAAGCTTTATTATTAATAATTGTGCCCATCATGTCTTTAGGGGGTGCCCACCCCCCTAGAGACATGCTACCTACTCAGGTGGGCATGTAATGTGTTAATATTGCCTGTACAGTAAGTCGGCTATTGTCAGCTCTGTACAATTTTCTGAATGAAGCCGCGGCTCCACTGACAGCTGTGCGCATACTGTACGTAACGTACGTATAGTATGTGCCGCTGTCTGAGGTCCTGTAGGCTTTTACATTAGATCTATGGGCAGCGCAGCTCAGCAATCTCAGTGTCTGGAGGAGGAGGTGCTGGCAGTGCTTCTTCGTCTGTATACACAGAGCTCATTTAGTGCTGTCTATAGAGTTACAAGGAAGGCAGAGGTAGTATTAATCTATCGGGAGGCCAGCTATGTATATTAGCCAGCTTCCTGCACCATGCAACTCTCGAACTTGTGCACACAACATATTCTGCATTGACATTTTAAAACATCAGTGCAGAGTAAAGTGTGGACCGACAGTACAATAATAGTCTATGAAAAGCCAGGAACTGGTTAAGCAAAGTAACCATGCCATTTTGTAGGACATTTTTAGAAATATAAAGCACCTTTTTACAGTACTTTATCCTGCACATTAAGAAAATATTGGTTTATATTGAATAAATCTCTGTACAATGGAAATGTTTGTATGATTTTTTCATTTTCATGTTGTGACATAAAATAATCACAAAAGCCTTTGAACCTTTCATAGTCAAACTGAATCCAACAGCCATCAGTGAGTGTGGACTGAGAGTGCTGACATCCAACAGTATCGAATAGATCCCTTCCTGCAAAATAATGCAGACATTAATTTCACCTGTCAGCAAACCATAGATATCAGTCAGCATGAGGATTACATGACTAATTTATCGAAACCCTTGTATTCCAAATATTTTGAGTCTCCTGGTGAATTTTACATGTAACAAAAGTTGTCCATAGCAGTTACACGCTCTGTGTCCTTTACAAGAATTTTGGTACAGGCTAGCGAATCAAAGGTTTATAGTGGTTGAATGGTTTAACAAATCAAACTGTCCCATACAAACATATTGCAGCAAACCAGATGTAAAGCAACTCTCTGAGGAATTAACGCAGCTCCAGTTGCTCTCATATTGTAAATTCCAAGAGACAGGAATGTACTGGACTAAGATACTGTCTACTTAATCAGCCTAAATTTGATTCTTGGAGCTGCAAAAAAAGTGAATATGTGAAAAAAATGGCAAGTATACATTCTTTTTAAAAATAATTGCAAAAGTATAAAGATTTGTTTAAATTCTTTTGCAATCAGAGTAATGGAAAAATTGTGAAAACGGGCAATTCGAGATAAAGGCATTGTTAAAGGTCGAAAAAGAAAAGGTTGTTGTAATTTCAAGTATAGATAATACTTTCTACTTATTGTCTTGAAGGCCATAGAATGCTCATATTCAATCTAAGATTGGAGGAACAAAAGTCCAGAAAAATGCTGCTAAAATGAAACCATCATAATGACCACCTGGACCAATTGCTTGTTCAAAGTATGAAAAAAAAGAATAAAATCCAATGAAAGATAACTGAAAGGTTTATTTACTACTGGACAAGCCCTACATATTTGTTTAAAAGAGTTGTCCTCTACTTGGACAACTCCTTCTCATTCCATATGTTCTCCTCCATAAAAATTAAAAAGCCTATACTACCTCCTGTGCTGCTGCAGTTCTGGCAATGTTAAAA
Organism: Allobates femoralis; assembly: GCA_033576535.1. Classification (NCBI taxonomy): domain Eukaryota; kingdom Metazoa; phylum Chordata; class Amphibia; order Anura; family Aromobatidae; genus Allobates; species Allobates femoralis. The sequence continues at coordinate 484,262,160 of JARQOC010000005.1, read as the reverse complement.
GTCACGTTCCAGTGACAAATGTAACTTTTTTAACATGCGAACCCCGAGACCAATCTGCCCAGACTTCCTTCTCCCCACCTTTCAGACACAGGAGCAATTGACCGGAAGTGAGCTAGACAAGCCGTTGGCGATTGGTTGGGGGGCTTGTGTGTCATAAAGATGTCATGTGGGCCCCGGGAACATGAGTTATGGCATTGCTAGAAGATAGTATAGGATTTTTTATTTTTGTGAGAGCGAACTTGTGGAATGAAAAGGGGTTGTCCAAGTAGTGGACAATCCTTTTAAGCACCATTCATAAAATAAAAAACATTTACATATCATTTGAGTCCGATGCTATTACTGTAATATAATTGGTTTGATTCCCATTGTGACCACTGATAGTTATTGAGTATTGGACTTGATTGCTGCAGCAAATGTCCATCAAGAATTACAGTGCTGACTATTACAGGAGCAGCAGAGGTCTGCTAGGTAAGTATATGTTATTTTATTTTATGTGGGCTCACCTACAAGCACCACTCCAGCATTTCATTTTTGTTATTGTACATCCGGATTAGTACTTCTAGTCTAAGTTGCCTGGCCCAAGTTATATTCTCAACTTCTATCGCCACCGGTCCTGTTGATTTTGAGCAGTTTGTGACCTGCCAGATCACTCCACTCATTGCTGGGTGAGCTAGAGGTCACTCTTCAATGTAAGTAATTCTGGCTCTCATAGACTTAAATTGAGAGCTTCTGATAATTATTTCTGCCGTCTAGCAGTCAGAAGATCGTGCTGTAAGGCCACTGATAAATGATGAAGACTCTAGCAGGTGAGTATATTGCTGTGGTCAAGGATCTTAGATTAGAAGCACCATTCCAGGGCTGAAAAAACAAATGCTGGAGGAAGTGGTTGTTCAGGAGCCCCCAGCACTTATGTAGACATTGTATTTTTTTTTTATTTATCATTAATGATTTAAAATTCAATGGACAAATGTGACTTTTAAACACCCACAAATGCAAATTGAACTTTTGTTGGATAGTGCTGTTTGAAGCTGCAGTGGAAAAAATCTTTACATGCTAATAGAAATATCAAACTCCAATAATGGAAACTACCAAGCAATGAAGGCTTCATTACCCACGAGCAACTCGTTTCAACCTTAACATGGGGTCTTCATCAGACTCAATATACAATTCATGTTGTGCTCATAGCCCAACTCCATAATGTAAACAACTTTCATTTAGTTATATTTTTTTGATGATATCATATATCACAGAACTATTCATCACAATAAAAATTAGTTCTAGTGGAGAATATCTCCACATTAACCATACTCAATTCCATAGTGCAGCACATTGAGATCCAAATGGTGTGTTCATGGGAAGTAAATTTATTATAAAGAACTAATTTTCAGTTGCATATATGTTTTACAATTGAATGAAGTTGCCTTTGTAGCCCTATCTGAAGAAGTCGAAACGCGCGTCAGAGGGTCTCCTGCTAATTGTACATTAACTCCAGGGTAATATGCTATAACTGTGTGTATTTCTTATGTAAGCAATTGCTTGTTATTCTATAGCACATAGCACTTTCTAAAAAAAATTTTATAGCCTAATATTCAGTAAGGATCTCAGTAGTCCTTATTCGGCATACTATATGTAATCTTGGCATTTAATAATTTTTTTAATTTATATGTTGTGCCTCTCTTCATATTTTTCTGCATACGGTCCATTTGTGATTCTCTGATATTGTGTCATCCTGTTATTTATGTCCTTTTTATTATGTGCTAATTTGTGTAAAACATGCATGCTGCCCTTTTATGTATTTGTACTTAGCATTGCATAGCTATTGTTATTACATGTACTAATTTGCATCTTTGTACGTCATGTTCGTTGTATCTATCAGATATTCTCCTATTGTATCCACCTCTCATTTTTAAACATGAAATTACCCTTATTATATTTAAAGAGGACTTGTCACCCCCCTGGTGCTATGCTAACTGAATGCAGCACTGAATGCAGCGTGTCTGCTGCAGTCAGGGAAGGGGTCTCCCATGTCTCTAGCCCCCCTGTAAGTTGTTAAAAAGACTTTATAAAGTGTACAGATAAGGAGTCCAGAGGGACTTACTCATTAATGAGTCATCACTGCTGCTGGTGTCCTCCCCACCTCCAGCCCTCTCTTTGCCACCTCTTGTTGAGCCTCCTTTATGTGTCTGCCCTCCTCCCTGCCTCCAGCCTTCTGTGTACCACCTCCAGTCCTCTCTTGTTCAGCCTCTTGTATGTGTCATTGCGGAGGGCTGCAGGTGGCACAGACAGGGCTGGAGGCGGGGAGGACACCATACAACAGCGATGACTCATTACTGAGTAAATCCCTCCGGACACCTTATCTATACACTTTATAAAGTGTTTTGTACAACTAAAGGTCCTGTCACACAAAACGAGATCGTTAACGAGATCGTTGTAACGTCACAGAGTTTGTGACGTAACAACGATCCCGCTAACGATGTCGTTATGTGTGACACATACCATCGAACTGGCCCCTGCTGTGAGATCGTTGATCGTTACATACAACTCTGGGTCAATTGTACGTCGTTGCGCTCCCGCTGGGAGCGCTGCATCGCTGTGTTTGAAAGGGGCAATGACCAAAGATCTCAATACTATGCTATAGAGTGACAATTCCCAACGACCTCTGTATTATTTTGCATCGTTGCTGAAGTCGTTGGTGACATCGCTGGTGAGATACCTGTTTGACATCTTAACAGTAATGTGAAAACGATTCACCAGCGATCTCGACATATCGTTATCGTTATGTGTGACGGGGGTTTTAAACGTGGGCTAGAAATATGGGGGAACCCCTTCCCTTAATGCAGCAGACACACTGCATTCAGTGCTGCATTCAGTTAGGATAGCACCAGGGGGTGACAGGTCCTCTTTAAATAAAGATTTTTTGGTTTACTATTATCTCTGATTTGGGTTCTGTTTGGGGTTTTGTCGACTCTGTTTAGTGTAGACATTTTCGATTGTCCTATATTTTCCCCATTTGTATTTTGTCTGTGTTTTCACTATATGAAGTTGCCTTTGTCGCATGTAGATCATTGTTCCCCAACTCCAGTCCTCAAGAGTCAACAGTTCATGTTTTAAGTACTTCCTTAGCATTACACAGGTGTTGGAACCATCACCTGTGCAATACTAAGGAAATCCTGAGAACCTGCACTGTTGGTGGCTCTTGAGGATTGGAGTTTGGGACACTGATGTAGATGGTTTTTACAAGTGTCATTTGGATACATGCAGCAGATTTTCAATTGCAAAAAAAAATCTACAATGGAAATCTGCCACATGTAAACCTACCCTTAAACAATGTCAAATAAAATGAATATGTAGTTTGGAGACATTTAATGTTATTACTCCTAGCATAAATTGGTAAAATGTGATGGAACAAACTCAACAATCAATACAATTCAAATAATTAAAGTTTTTAAAAATATAATTTTTGACTTTTGTATTTTTTTGGTCTCTCCTTTAGTTGTGTGAGTATGTTCTGATAACATTTCTAGCTTGGAAATATATATCTACGTTCTGTTATTCTAACAAATCTGTGTTCTTTCAGATATTACTGTCCGTTTCAGTGGATATGCATCTCTCCAGATAAATAGGCATATTAAGTAATTGTTATTCTAAATTGTCAGAATTTTGGTCCCATTTAGAAGAATAATAGGCTAAATTATTTGCACATGCGGAACATCAAAATCTTTACAAAATGATAAGCGAGCATACTTTTCTTCAAAGATGAGCTCAAAGCTACATGTGGAAAATGACAGAATTATTATTGTGATTATATAGTATTTTTCTTCTTTTTTTTTCTAACAGACAATGAATCATTTCACACACCTGGCTAATGTATGAAAATGTACATTTTTTTTTTTTTTTGGGAAAACCAAGAAAATGTATTTTCAGCAAAAATCTATTGACGACTACATAGCTCCGAGATTTGTTCTAAGTAACAATTTATTGGCCGCATACTTTAGTTGTTGCATAATTTTTACCTTTAACCCATAAACTTCTTGATCAATTCAATGTTCTCTAATGAGCACTTACAAGCTGTGTTAAAATAATGCTAAAAAGTTATGGACTAGAAAGATTTTCTCAGTGAAACGAAGAAAAAAAGGGAATTCGGGGACTGCAATATTATGGAACAGTAAATTAATCAATATGTCAAAGTCAAAAATGCTTTGAAAATTATGTACTTGTCATCCAGAGAACGGCCCCATATGATAGATTTTGCAGTAAGCTGGAAGTAATTTTCAAGATGTAGTGCAGTTGGAGTTTGAGCAACACCTTCAATAAACTTTGTTTCAGAAGTATGCAAACCGTAAAATTGGTGGTGACACAAGTGTTGGAAGATGCAAATGAATATCATTACTGTATCTAATACTAAAAGACAATCTTTTATTAAAGAAATACATTTTTAAATCAAGTTTTTATTGACTTGAAATAACTTAAAAATATTTTGTTACAGTTTCTGTTACAATCTATCATAAAACAAATACTAAGATATTGCTCCTTTTAAAATGGTTACCAACCACTCACAGGCACTAAGAATTGTTTTTATTGTCCCCAAATCGCAAAAAAAAAGTAGTTACACCTCAATAATCATAATAAATTGGAGAAAAAAATACTGTTTCACAATCTAGACCCAAGATACTCAGCTCCTCTTCCTCTCTGCACAGTGACCCCTGCACATTTCACAGAGAATACTCATATGATTTCCAAACTTGGAAAAGAAGAGTGGTGTTCAGACTTTCCAGCGCTCCCAGATCCATAGGATTAAGAACTACACACCATACCTGATGAAGCCGCGTAGGCTAAAATGCTTTGTGTTTATATTGCCCAAATAAAGTTTGCTAAACCATCCACCAAGTTCTTAATCCTATGGATCCAGGAGCGCTGCACCTTGGGAAAATCACTCTTCTATTCCAAGACTTCATGTATGTCTTTGTTAAGGTTATTATTATTGTTATTATTATTATTTATTTATATAGCGCCATTAGGTTCCATGGCGCTTTACATGAGGATAAGGGAGACAAGAACAAGTACACTAAATCTAGGCGATCAGGACGTACAGGTACAGGAGGGGCAGGGACCCTGTCCACAAGGGCTCACAGTCTATGAGGGGCGGGTTAGGATACAGTAGGATGGGGGAATGTCAGTTATGGGGCGGTCGCCTGGGTCTCATGGCAGGTTGTAGGCTTGACGGAATAGGTGAGTCTTCAGGTGACACTTGAAGCTACTCAGGGTAGAAGAGTGTCTGACGTGCTCGGGCAGGGAGTTCCAGAGTGAGGCAGATGCCCGGGAGAAGTCCTGGACTCGGTTGTGCGAAGAGGTGATGAGGGGGGAGCAGAGGAGGAGTTCTTGGGAGGAGCAGAGGTTGCGTGAGGGTAGGTATCAGGAGACCAGGTCGGAGATGTATGGTTGGGCCAGGTTGTGTATGGCTTTGTACGCCATGGTTAGTGTTTTGAATTGGGATCTCTTGGAGACGGGGAGCCAGTGAAGGGCTTGGCAGAGGGGGGAGACAGGGGAATAGCGGGAGGACAGGTAGATTAGTCGGGCAGCGGAGTTGAGGATAGACTGGAGAGGTGTGAGGGAGTTAGCCGGGAGGCCATTGAGAAGGAGGTTGCAGTAGTCAAGGCTGGAGATGATAAGAGCATGAATGAGTGTTTAGCGGTGTTGTGGGTTCACATCATTTCCACACCAAAGCTGCATACCGAATTGTCACACATAAGGAGATTGATAAGTACAGGTCTATAAAGTCAGAATACAAGACACCATAAAGGGAAGTGCGACAATTGATGACTTCTCACTTCAAGTGCCCCTTGTCTATCCCTCTTTTCCTTGCATTGTTTGATTGAAAAGAAGTTGTGACAAAAGCCTAAGTGTCGTTGTGGAGTGTAAGCTTGATAACTTAGACTACTCAAACACTTGCAAAACCTCAACTTTTTTGGTATTTTATTTATATCTTGTTGTTTTTTTTTATAAATAAATCCCTTGCGAGGCATGCCGGCACTATAGAACGTGGCCGGTATGACTCACATGGGCCTGCTGACATCTGGGTGATTGCTTGACCTTGCCCTATACACAGGGTTAAGTCTGTGTTAGCTCTGTAGTAGTACACATGGGGTTAATTGCAGCTAGATCTGTGTGTCAGTGAATGTGCTAATTGCTAACAGTCCAAGGGGTGGCTGTGGCAGGCAAGGATATGAGCTGCCTAGTGCTGTGATTGAGGCAGAACAGAATGATCCTCTGAGGAAGAGAATGTGAGGCAGAGGGGTCCCGTCCCTCTGGGACATGGAGGGAAGCCCGGCTCTCCATGTGGGAGACGCCTGTCCATCTGACCCGTATGGAGCCTGTGGCCAGACCTAGAGGTTGGTTGAGCTCCTGAGCATAAGCGAGTCCTGGCTCAACCTATAGGGAGCCCACTCTGGACATGTTGGTGAAGTTGCAGTCCTGGAGGTCTGCCTGGTTGGTAAGGCTGGGAGGTCACTGGGAAACATGTATGGTTGGAGACACCTTGATTGCCAGGGAGCTCAGGTGGCCTAAAACCAGGTCTGTGCCTTGTAAAGGCTGGATTCCATGATGGACTGTATGCTGTGTAGCATGTGAGAGACTGGGATGGTCTCTGTAAGCTGTATGTGCCCTGTGAGGGGCTGGAGTCCATGTATGTGTGCCATGTGAGAGACTGGGGAAGTCTCAATGGCACAGTGGACTGTATGCTGAGTAACATGTGAGAGACTGGAGATGTCTCGAAGGCCAGGTGTCCGTAACCGCCATTAGAAGCAAACTGGGTCTGTAAGATCTGTAAGGGTCGCCTTATGGCTCTGTTGATCATGTAAAGTGTAAATAATGCCAGGCGGGCATACCCGCCATTAGAACCAGACTGGGTCTGTAAGAGTAATGGTCGCCTTAAGTTCTGTTGACCAATGTATGTGTGAGGAGGCTGTGTGCAGCTTAGCAGCCTGTCAGAGACAGTGTGACCTGTGTGAACAGGGGTGTACCAGCTGTGGACCGGCTCCCTGTAAGTCTGGGAATGTCTCATATGTTTGAGTATCAGAGACTATGTGGCCCGTTGAAACAGAGTGTACCGGATTCCTCTGGGTCTGTAAGGGTCTCGTGTATTATATGCAAATAGAGGTATGTGTGAAGGTATAAAGGTCTATGTTATTAATGCCTTAATGTAAATAGTGCCAGGCGGGCATAGCCTCCATTAGAACCAGACTGGGAAGTCGCCTTAAGGTTCTGTTGACTATGTATAGTGTAAATATAAGGAATAGATAAGGCCAGGCGGCCGTAACCATCGTAGGTACGATTAATGCTCTTGGTGTTTTATGGGGATGTGACTAGGGCTCCTTGTATTCTATGTACTTACTTTGATATGTGACTAATGTTACTATGTGAATAGTGTACAATCTGTAATCTGTATGATCTATGTTGTATATGTGAGTAATAAGCGGTTTATGACAGAAAGATGTAATGTGTAATGTGTTACGTAAAAACATGGTTATTGGTGTCACTTCTGCTGCCAAGCAAGCCTCCAAGGCATGCGCTACCTCACACCCTATTGACTAATACGTTGCTAAGTAGCTACATGTAGATTCAAGCCAGTAAAGGAACATGTGACAACAGCATGCAATTTAGTTGTGGGGTGTATGCTTGTTAAATTAAAGTATTAAAACAAGTATACAAACATTAAAATAGGTATTTTTTTTAAAGATTTAAAAAATGAAAACACCAACACCAACCCGAAACGTTTACCAAAAATGGTTTGGCAAGAAAAGTTAGATTGTTTAATGTCTCAAAAGGCAGTAATTGCAATAGGCCACTCTATTTACAAGGCATGTACAGGTCTTATATTACAAAATTACAACGAAGTATGCAAAGAAAATCTTTCCTTTTTTTGCACAGCATGCATACTTTGTGAGGTAGACCATTCTGATTAATTGTTTGAAATGTGGAGATTTTGTGTTTAAAGGGAACCAACCAGAAGGTTTAAGGGCTATAAAGTGAATCCAGTGGCTTAAAAGCATTGGGATACTGAGCGCAATCATACATTTACCTCAATGATTACATGTATGATTGCAGAGAAAAGTGTTATCAAACACCGAGAAAACAGTACAGGACATTAGCATAAGTGCAGCACAACATTACTATGTGGGGCTGGGTTTCTTTTTATTACTCCCCTGTGGTCTCTAAGCCAAAACCTCTCCATCCCTTTCTCCTTCTCTCCCCTCTCACTCCCTCCCTGTCAGTGTATACCAGACAGTTACACAGGACATCTGACATCATGCATGGTCATAGGACAATGTCAGGCTCCTATACACTCATCACTCCTTCCTGCTTTCATCTCAGTGCTTCTCCCGATTAAAGGAGAAGACCCCAACCCCACTCTCTGCGCCTCCCCAGTTGTGTCTACTCTCACAGACGTCGGTCACAAGCAGAAGAGGAGACCTGGAACAGATTCCCGCTATTGTCATCTGTGATCACAATTGCGGGGATCAGTCCCCAGTCTCCTCTTCTGCTTGTGACCGTGGTCTGTGAGAGGAGACGAGACAAGACCGAGAACATGCACAGACTGGAGAGGGAGAAGCCGGAGATGAAAGTGGGAGGGAGTGATAAGCACTTAGAAGCCTAATATTGTGCTATGACCATGTATGATGTCAGATGTCCTGTGCCACTGTCTGGTACATACTGACAGGGAGGTAGTGCAAGGGGAGGGAGAGAGGGAGGGTTTGGCTTAGAGCCCATCGTGTGATGTCATGATCATGTGGCTATAATAGGCGGCGCTAACTCTTCATAGCCCATAATTATTTTGCTTGATTAGCTCCGCCCACTATGGTTACAACATTATACAGAGGTTTCAGTGAGTTAACTATTAACCTGCCAGAGTGACTATGTCCTCCAAGGTGTGGTTACTGCCTCATTTACATAAGAAAATGTAGGTGTACAAATGTTTTTACTTCACCTTTTACATTATACTCTGAGCTCAGACAGGGATGATTAGAATTAGGGATGAGCGAGTCCTAAATTACTCGGAATCGCTAGACCCGCACGAGTCCGAGCCCAGGACTCGCTACTCGTTGCGAGTCTAGCGAGTCCAATGTTAATGAATAGGGAACCGAGTAATAACGAATAATGCTATTTCCAAATCGCTGATGTGTCTCTGAAAGTGTGCGAGTCCAAACTCGCAGGTTTTTCTCTTATTTGGAGCCGAGCTGCAGGCAGGACACCGTACAGCAACGCACTGGCACAGGAAAAAATTGTTTAGTACGCAGAACCAGGCACTGTTAGGGCTCCTTCACATTTGCGTATGGTAACGCAGCGTATGCTGCGTTCCCATACGCATCCAAACGCATGCGCACTGCGTTCCTATGTTTAACATAGGAACGCATAGTGCCTGCGTTTGGCAGCGTTTGCTGCGTTCGGGTGCGGATGCGGACGATATCTGCTCTCTTCAGGGTCCAGCGTCCGCACCCGGGACGCAGCATGTTGCATTTTTTGGGCGCTCGGGGACCTTGGAAGATCAGCAAGCGTCCCCAAGCGCACAAAACCTGCATTGTCTTCAATGGGTCCGCAGTGTTCTGCGCTTGACAGCGCAGGAGAACGCTGCGGACCCATTGAAAAATCTCCCGGTGGCCGCCGGTGATGTCACAGGAGCTCACCGACGGCCACCGGAAGATCAGCTCAGCCTCTGCTTCTTCTCTTCTTCTTCCCTTCTTCTTGTCTTCTTCCCCGCCGGCGGTAATCTCCTAGCGATGTCGGCGGGGAGAACAGCTGATTTGACAGCTGTTTGAATCTTCCCGCGCCGACATCTCCTCTCGGTGTCGGCGCGGGAAGATTCAAACAGCTGTCAAATCAGCTGTTCTCCCCGCCGACAGTCCCGGAGCTTACCGGCGGCCGGGGGGCGGAGATCTCCGGCGCTGATCTCCGCCCCGGCCCGCCCCCGGACAAAGCCGATTGGCTGGCCGGGCTCCCTAGTGATGTGTCCGCAGGCGGACATTATCCGCTGCGGACACATCAAAAGACCATGCTTTTGACAGCGTTTGTGTCTGCATGCCATCAGCATGCAGACACAAACGCAAATGTGAAGGTAGCCTTAGGCTGCGGTGCTGGCTGCGTGCAAGTTTACAAGTACCGTGCGAGCTGCAGGCAGGACACCGTACAGCAACGCACTGGCACAGGAAAAAATTGTTTAGTACGCAGAACCAGGCACTGTTAGGCTGCGGTGCTGGCTGCGTGCAAGTTTACAAGTACCGTGCGAGCTGCAGGCAGGACACCGTACAGCAACGCACTGGCACAGGAAAAAATTGTTTAGTACGCAGAACCAGGCACTGTTAGGCTGCGGTGCTGGCTGCGTGCAAGTTTACAAGTACCGTGCGAGCTGCAGGCAGGACACCGTACAGCAACGCACTGGCACAGGAAAAAATTGTTTAGTACGCAGAACCAGGCACTGTTAGGCTGCGGTGCTGGCTGCGTGCAAGTTTACAAGTACCGTGCGAGCTGCAGGCAGGACACCGTACAGCAACGCACTGGCACAGGAAATGTTTTGTGGAAAAATGGCACCAAAATTATTTGGTAGACTAGTGCCAAAAATAAGAAAAAGCTTAGGATTACAGCTCTGCGGAAAGCTGGGTGAACTAAGCTCTGAGGATGGTGCTGGATTCACTGTAAGGCTGCTCCTATCTCCCCTTCCTTACAGTCCTGTACAGCAATCCTCCGTCCTGGTAGTTCTGAAAAGAACTTTTGGGTTATGTGTGAGGAATCTTGACTCCTACACTCCGTCCTGTTAGTTCTGAAAAGAACTTTTGGGTTATATGTGACTCCTACACTGCCTAACTGTCCCTAGATCTGCTCCAAGTCTCCCTGCACTAGGTCAGCTCTTCTCAGGAATGTGCCCAAAATGGCGGGGGCAAGCCTTATATACTGCCTTGCCTGTCATAGATGACATAGGCATCACGATGGACAGCAGCCAATCATAGTCCTGACACAACCAAAGCTGCTATGGCATTACTGACTATGATTGGCTAAGATGCTTGTCCTTCTTCACAAGTTTTCTGACCTAACACACAATGCTGACTAGTAACATAAAAGATTCTGGATTCGCGAGTCCCGAATAGAGAATACAGGACTCGGAATCGCAGACTCGCTAGGATTCGGACTCGTAGACTCGCTCAGACTCGCTGCTGTTTGGGGAGATTCAAGCTATATAGTGATGTGATAGAGCGAGTCTAGCGAGTCTAGCGAGTGAGATAAAGTAAACTCTGACAAAACTAAGATTGCCATTGACTTGCATTGGACTCGTTACTGAGCGAGTATTCGCTAAAAGACTCGCCGATTACCGAGTCCAGCGAGTCCCTTAAGAATCGCCGAGTAACGAGTCCTAGCGAGTAGACTCGCTCATCCCTAATTAGAATAGTACTATGAAGCTGCAGGTACAGATAGTGATAGCTGGGGGGAACATAAGCAAGCTGACAGGTTCCCTTTAAGTATTGAATGTGTCACTAATTTTCTAAGTTGATTTCTAAAGGGGTTATTGACCTGAACCTCTCATCACATGTCGATAACAACTCATCCAATCCATACAGGCAAAGAAATCAAACCATAGATGTCCATAAATTTAGTAATGTGTTTGAAAGAGTAATAACAGAGGGAAAAATATAAGCAATTAAAAAGCAACTACTTAGTAAAAAATAATAACAGCTGGTTCATTTAGGAGCTATAGTTCATAGAGGGAACCATTAATGCCAACATGTACTGTCACATGCTGAAACAGAGCATTATTCCCTCCGATTGGAGACTGGGCCACAGTATTCCAGAATAATAACACAACTCCAAGACCACCACTGCCTTACTAAAGAAACAGAGTGTAAAGGTGCTGGACTGGCCAGAGTTAAAACCTATTGAGCATCTGTGGGGCATCCTCAAAGAGTAAGTGCAGGAGCACAAGGTCTGTAACATCCACCAGCTGTGTAAAATAATGGTGGCCCCACAAAATATTCACACTTTGGGCACAACTTGGCCATTTTCACTTAGGGTGTACTCACTTTTGGTTTCAGCAGTTTAGACTTTAATGGCTGTGTGTTGAGTTATTTAGAGGGCACATACAAGCTGTATATCGACTAATTTCCATTGTATAAAAGTGTTGCCCCATGCCACCAAGATTTCCCCCGAATATCTCCCATCCTCTTGAATTCTGAGCCCCAACACGTCCGATTATCTACCACACTCGAATCATTCAGACGGAACCTGAAAACCCATCTCTTCTGGTAAGCCTACAGCCTGCAATGATCATTCTGCTGCCTCACCACAACCGGAGCTGCCACCTCACCACCACCAGAGCTGCCACCTCACCACCTCCGGAGCCATTGCCTCACCACTACCGGAGCAGCCGCACTGCGACCTTCTGTCTCCTCCCCATTATCCTGTAGAATGTAAGTCTGCAAGGACAGGGTCCTCTCCCCTCTGTACCAGTCTGTTATTGTTAATTTGTTTACTGTAAACTATATCTATATCTATATTTTGTATGTAACCCCTTCTCATGTACATCAGCATGGAATTAATGGTGCTATATAAAAAATAATAATAATAATATAAATAATAATAAATAAAGATTTAATAAAATATTAACAAAAATGTGAGAGGTGTACTCACTTTTTTATATACTGTATAAAAGCTCTATTCTTATCTTTCTTACATGCGCCAGTTTTGAAGATGATTTGCTTAATAGTAGGCATTGAGACCTATTGACAACTTAAGGAAAGTTATGTCCATGTTCTGTAACATCTTTAGTTGTAAATGTGCAGGAAAAGGATGTCTAAATTGTCCTCATCATCTGTCATCAATGGCATGAACCTTTCTTATCTGCAAGTGCTACTTCAGTGTAATCCTACCTTCTGGTGATAACAACAGGACTGCTGACCCTGGCGTGCAGCCAATGCAAAACAAGTGTTGGCCAATTGTGAGGGCACATGAAAAATTGTCTTCTTTTTAAAATGTTTGACCTAAAAACTTTTCTTAGGGTACTTTCACATCAGCGGTTTTTTTAAATCGCGGCAGATGCGGTGAAAAACCCGCATCTGCTGCGATTACCGCATAACCGCTGCACTTGCGGCACAGTTGTGGCAAGCCCCATAGAATGTCTATGCGGGCTTGCGACAGGTGCGGCAAGTGCAGTATCAGCACTTGCGGCAGGTGCGTCCGCAAAAAAAACGTGGCTGACCGCGTTTTTTTTCGCGGCCGCACCTGCCGCAAGTGCCGAAACCGCACTTGCCGCACCTGCCGCACACTTACCGCAAGCCCCATAGACATTGCATGGGGCTTGCCGCAAGTGTGCCGCAAGTGCAGCGGTTATGCGGTAATTGCGGCAGATGCGTTTTTTTCACCGCATCTGCCGCGATTTTAAAAAAACGCTGATGTGAAGGCAGCCTAACATGGATTACCGTACTTTTCAAGAGATGGAGAAAACGTAGATAGGCTATACATATTTAGCAAAATCTAGAACATATTATAATACTAGCTAAGCCAATATGACACCAGCTGTGCATATATAATTAATTTGATTGCTGATAATGATTTAGATATTACTCATATAGTCATAAGATTAAGACTAAAGCGATTGTCCACTCTCAGGAGAATGGAATGAAATGCTGAGAAAAATAGCCAAAATAATAAACAGAGCAGGTATTCACCCTCCCTGGGTCTGATGCCAGCTCTCTGCCACTGTTTCCCTTTCAGTGTTTTGGCTAAGTGGTGTTGCCAATATGAAAGTGCCCATCACTGCTGTAGCCATTCACTGAGCTCAGCAGCTCGTGTATCTACCTCAGACCAGCGGCTGAGTTAAATGATTTGCTACAGCAGTATTGCTCGCTGTAACCTCTACAGCCTATAATAGATTGAGGTCAAAGCAGCATCATGGAGCAGGGGGGAGTACCTGCTGTGTTCGGTATTTTAGTGCATTTGGGGTCCACATTCCTGAAAGTACACGACCGTTTTAACCTTGCTGTTGATCTACAAATCATCCATACCCACAATTGCATGTATTACCTTGTTGGTAGGCAGTAGCTCTAGCTATGAGCAACAGCACACAATGATAAAAAGATAAAAGAATTTGGTAATCTTACAGGTTGCAGACAATGAACCCAGAAACAGATTATATTGGTACATAGAGATACATTTGTACATAACAGTGTATCTCTATGTACCTGTGTTCTAGGGGTGAAGAACATGTCAGATTTGTTTGTTCCTATAAAACTACTAAAATAATGAAAACCAATTACAAAAACATAATTTTCTTATTTAAGTCTCCCTAAGACTCAAACCCACAGCCTACAACATTGCTGGTGGTAGCTAAATCTAAGAGCCACAAATAAAATGGACATCACTGGAAGAATTTTGTAATCTAGAAGCTGCACTGCAGACAACGCTAAACCCACATACAAATTATTCTAGTAAATAGAGATACATTTCTAGATACGAATACATCTCTATGTACATGTATTCTACAGGGAGAATAAAAGCATTAACAAAAAACTTTTGCGACACAACTCCTGAATACTTTTTTACAATTCAGCTTTATTAAAGTGCAAGATAAGGTGCAACAGTGCATTTACAGACACGGTTCTACAGGGTTACTAGGACTATATACATTATATTACAAAGATCACACAATTATATAAACATATACATGTCGTATCATCATATTATATCTGCAAAGTCTGTCAACTTATATATGATGCCAATCTTTCATATACAGAGGTTACACAGCACAGTGACCTTCACAGTCCTAGATTATACTGGAATCTCCATTTGTTTATTTAACACCCTCCATTATTACAGTGTTTTGGTCCTCCACCTACTCATATAATTACATGGGTAATGTGGTATGGATAACTAGCTCCCTGTATATACTACTAGGGCTACCTTAGTAATGAGCGAAAGTATAAAGTGCATTAGCTTATTTACCTTGGAGGTGGATGGGGAGATACCAGTGTCCAGATTCTAGCACCCTTGGCTGTGCGCCCCAATGCGCATATCGGTCTCTCCTTCATCAGGGGGCGTGCTAAACCCACATACAAATTATTCTAGTAAATAGAGATACATTTCTATATACAAATGCATCTCTATGCATAGGTCTGGAACTTGCTATTTACCTTATGGAGACAGCAAAGTAGATAGCAAGTTCCCAGTCCTTGTCTTAGCCCACTCACACAGCCAGATCAGAATATCCCACACACTACACTGATGAGGGGCAGGTACCCCGAAACGCAGCGTCTGTAGTTTGGGGTTCTGATCTGGCACAAATCCCTTAGTCATATTAAAAGCTTGTTGAAAAGCGATTCTGACTTTGAGGAGCTGCTTAAATGCGGCACTGGAGTTTCTCCACTTCCTTAAAGAATTGCAAATTTGCATATGTTTATGTATTCTACAGGGAGAATAAAAGTCAGATTTTTTTTCTCCCTATAAAATCATAAAAAAAACAATTACAATAATGTCAGTTTTTTTTAAATACTGAAAATCAATGATTTTGACATAAAAAGCTCACTAGGGTTCAATCTGATGTGGACAACAGATGTCAGATCAATAAGGTGCTGCTCAGCTGGTTGGGTTGTGTCAGACACAACCATTAATAAACGCCTGTTTCATCAGATAGCTGCCACAGTCCCAGCATCAAAGCTAAATGCCCTGTTTCCCCTAAAATAAGAAGGAGGAAGGGAATATTGCATGGAAATATTGGGGCTGCAAGGGGATGATAGAGATATCGGGGGCTGCATAGGAATATTGGGGGCTTCAAAGGGATGATAGAGATATTGGGGGCTGCATGGGAATATTGGGGGCTTTAAGGGATGATTGGGAGATTGGGGGCTGCATGGGAATATTGGTTTTGTAAGGGGATGATGGAAAAATAAGACTTCCCCTGAAATAAGATATGGTGTTTTTGGAGCAAAAAGTAATATAAGAGAGTGTCTTATTTTTGGGGAAACAGGGTAGATGTCAGAAAACAAAAGGGTTAACCGCACTACTATTTTAAATGATGACACTTTTTGGAGCCATCAATTGGGATTTATCCTATTCGTTTTGGAGATTTCCTCCTTCATTAGGATTTCTTTACATCTGATTTGATGAAATCCTTATAAGGGTGGAGGCACACTGTTATGCATCAAAAACGGAGCGTTTTTGATGCATGACAGTGATGCGAGTGCTGTGCAAGTGTGTTGCAAGTGTGGTGCGAGTGTGCTGCGAGTATGGTGCCAGAGTGATGAATGTGGTGTGACTGTGGTGCGAGTGTGGTCAGTGTGCAATGCGTTTTTAACATGGTCTTTCTCAGGCTGTATCTGCTACAATAGCTAAATCATGTTTAATAGGCTCCCGCTGTTACTTCCGGGCCGCCTATTAAGCTCATTACATATTCACTGCACTGTCAAACTAACAGCCAATCACAAGAGCTCACACTCTGTGGGAGCCACTGTGATTGGCTGTTGTAATCAGACTGGATTTTCTCAATCTGGACAGTGATTCTGCTTGGTTGCCATACACATTAGTGTATGGCAACCAACCTGGCGTTGTAGGGTGTCAAATAAATAATTATTTAAAAAAAAAAAAACGTGTGGGGTTTCGCAGCATTTTTAAGTCTAGCCCGATGAAAGCAGGCAAACTGCGAGCTGCCACCCTCAGCTGCTTAATTTCCCCTTGGCTGGCAAAAAAAAATGCGTGGGCTCCGCCCTATTTTCCATGCCAGCCAAGGTAAAACTAGGTAGCTGAGGGCTGGTATTCTCAGCGGGGTGAGGGGCCATTGTTATAGGGCCCCCCCACGCTAAAGAATAGCAGCCCGCAGCCGCCCCTGAAAATGGCGCATTAATGATAAGCGCCATTTCCAGGCGCCTTACCGGGCTCTTCCAGCGGCCCTGGTGGCGGTGGCACGCTGGGTAATAAAGGGGTTAATACCAGCTTTGTTATACAAGCTGGTATTAAGCCCAAGATTCTTAATGTCAGGCTAAGTTTGACCCAGCCATTAAGAAACTCCAATATAGGGTTAAAAAAACCACCACACAGAGAAAAATTATTTATTAAAAATAAAGACACAGACAGCATTAGGGACTCCATCTTTATTACCACCACATATCCCTCCAAAGATCCAGGTCTTCTTTCTTCTTTCTTCTCTCTTCTGTCTTCCTTCTTCTTCTTGTTGAACTCATTCAGCTCTGCTACATCACACAGCAGGGGGCAGAAATGCGCTCCCCTACTGTGTGATGAGTCAGTGAGGCTGTGAGTACTAAGCGGTGACGTCACTGCCGACCCCGTTGCTACAGTAACCAAACTATCGGTTACTATAGCAACGCTTAAGCAGTGCCGACAGCACAGCACCTCGACTCATTCATAAACTGCTGGATTTAACTCCCTGCTTACCGATCACTGCAGCGCCGGTAAGCAGAGAGTTAACTGTGCTGTGACCGCGGCTGGTATATGCGCCGCTCATACTGCAGCCACATTGCACTCGTGCGAGTCTCACGCCAGTGTGCCTCCTGCATATAGGAGGGAATCTCTGAAACACGTAGAATAAATCACAATATATGACTCCAAAAAGTGTAATCATCAAAGATAGCAGTGCCGTTAACCCTTTCCTTTTCTGACATCTATGAATGTTTAAAAATAAACATCACAACTCAGCAAATGGCATGCATATTTGGTGTCCCTGTAATCATAACAACCTGGACAATATAGAGCTTGCATTATTTATGTTGATCAGCAAATGGGATAAAAATTGGTGTGATTGATTTTTTGCTTTATTAAAGCCATAAAAAAGTGAAATAAAGAAAAGAACCCTGAGGTCATATTCACATGTAGCATATATGCTGCAGGTTTCTTTTTACTGCTTTACTTTTATTCCGCAGATGCAATAACAATCTTTTTTGAAGATGGTGTTTTTTATGCTTTTTTTTTAAACATGTTTCCTCTTATTTGATTCTTTTTTTGGTGCAGATGTGAGGCATTTTTTAAGTTTTCTTTTAGAACTACAGAAAAGGTTTAGGCTAGGGTCACATTTGGAAGGCACAATCCAGTAACCGCATCCATCACCGGATCCGGTATTACCCTGTGCCTTCATGCTAATTTTCCACTGGAAAAAGTGTCCCTAAAAACGCATGCGGTACTGGATGTGCCCTTAATTTGTCATCCGCTACCAGATGCAGTAGACCATCCGCCAATGCAGGCATTCATATGTGTCTTGCGTTACCAGATCCAGTTTACATAGACATCCATGTTATCAAAACCGGATCCGGTCTTGCAACCTGTCCGAAAAACGTTGCATGCATGATTTTTAACGCAAATCGGAAAACCGGATCCGGTAAATGCAAGGCAGTTAAGGTGATCCGGTTTTTGTATTGCTGCCTATGGGTGCGGATCCGGTTTTCGTCATTTTTAATGGAAAAAAACGGATCTGGTTTTGAAAACAAAACCGCAAATGTGACCCTAGCCTTACTTCTTCACTTAAATGCAACAGTTTTTTTTAATTCACCTTTTTCAGGCTCCTCATAGAGGTTTATAGAAACAAAAAGCGCCAAACCTGCACATTACGAAAGTGTCTTTAGACACACCGAGCGCGGAGATTTCATGACATTTCATTCAATTTGTTTGGACATTTAGGCTGTGTTCACATGTAGTGTAAATGCTACATTTTTATCTGTTGCTTCTTTTGCACAGGAATTCTGCTGTGTTTAAGGCCAGCTTCACACCACGCTTTTCTGCTGCCAGGCTGTGTCCGGTGTTTTGCAGGGAGCACCGGACACAGCCTGACAGCCCCGGACAAAACAGAACAGGAGGGTTAATATGCCATGTGGTCCTGTCTTATGCCAGAACAGGCAGTGTGTGGCTGATGCCGCTGTCCAGTCCTGAAATATCCTGAAATCCCGTCTAGTGGGGAGCTAGCCGCGGTTCTGAAATTTCAGCCGGGAGCTCTTCAGGTGCTGAAGTTCAGCACCGGTCACCGCTGAACTTCAGCACCCGGCATCAGATAGCCGGATCCGATTTTCTGTCGGATCCGAAGCGACCCGGCGTCCATAGCCTACCATGTTAGGCTATTGGATCGATAGGATCTGATTTTGCCAGATTTTTGCCCCGGACACAAAAATCCTGCAAGCTGCAATTTTGTGTCCAGGACAAAAATTGAATGCAGCCTGATGCTACCAGACAGGGACAAAACCGGATGGCAAATCACTGCCATCTGGCCCCATCCGGCACCATGGCATTAATTAGTAAAAATCGGGTTTGGGGCTGTCAGGTTCACACTGGACAACCCCGGACTCGAAAAAATCGTGGTGTGAAGCCTGCCTAACTCTTCAAGCGAAGAGCATGTGATTTGATGTAATCGCGCCCACTGTGCATCTAAATACTGCTGAGCTGTGCAATTTTGGTGCTTTTTGTTCTCTAGAGGTTTCTGTGTAAAGACTAAAAAAAACACATGGCAAAAATTCTGCAGCTATTTTTTTTAAGTTCAGAATCAAAGCTTTTCTGTTCTATGAAAAGAAAAAAAAAATACAAACGCTTCTTCACATCTGCACCACAATTGCATCAAATAAGGGGGAAAAGTCATAAAAAATGCAATAAATATAGAATTATGTACTGCAAAAAACAAAATGCACAGTATTTATGCAACATGACACAGACACAAAAAAGCCAGTTCTCATATAATGAAGAATCATGAGAAAGTTCTGCCTGCTACAATTATGAAAAATGAACAAAAAATAAATCCACCTGGATGAAAGTGATGCACAAATGATGTTGCACCAGCCCTAACTGATTAAATACGCAACGGGGATGTGGCTATATAGTAAGGGATTTGTGGGCTTCCTGTCCTGCTGCCAGGCATCACTGACCTGGACGCTGGATCGAGACTCATAAAATGATCTACTCATCTCTAGTACCAATCATCCCAGATGCAGCGCGACAGTCACGGATTTGGGTCTGCACCCTGCAGTCTCAAGCATCCACTAAATGTCCCCACTACTCCTCTGACATCTCCTCCAAGCAGGGTAGAAAGAAATGGCAAATAAATGTCGCTTGGGATGTGGCTAGTGGCACTGTCAAAATTTGCTGCATATGCCGGTAAGAGATTAAGAACAGTATCATGATAGATAGTTAATGGCAACAGGATTGGCATTAAATTGCATCCTGCTTTAATGGTGTATGCTATCATTTCCCTTGAAATTACTGTAAATAGTGTCTGATGCTGTGCATGTAGTGCTGAGACTGTCACACCCTATGAACAAGGTGAGTGTTAACACCTATTCATCAATACAGTTAAATGTTTGCAGTAGGAATTGTTTGACCATTCAACAGCTGTATGTGGCACCCCAGAGTCTGGTTGCCACAATGGCATTGCCTCTCTCAGTGGGAGATGTCATGCTTGGAAGCAAAAAAGGGTATCCACACCAGGTAAGCCCACCTCATGCAACACTTTTCCTGACTCCAGACCAGGAGGGGGGGCTCAGGGGAGCTCCCCTATAAATTCTGGCCTGGGGCGGGGTTAGTGAGTTCAGTTCCTAGGAGGACTGTGAAGATGACCTGTGGACTGGAGCAGTGCTAAGCTTGTCCCAGGCAGAGTAGAGAGCGACAGTGAAGCAAGTGTGAGGGACACGTAGGAGAGGGTCTGAGGAAGGAGAGAAGAAGGCCTGGGGAGAGGAGACAGTTGTCCGGCTCACCCCACCCAGAGCGGAGAGCTAGAACGGACACCGGAGTCCGAGGTTGTGAGGGTTCTACTGACCCAGCAGCCAAAACCCAAGGACGGGAGACTCCACATCTCCTGAACACATCAAAGTACTTGGAGGCACAGTAGCATTGGAGAGCTCAGGGGCAGTTTGCCAGTGGAGTGGTGCCCGGGAAGGGCTCAAGCTGCCTGCCATAAAGGTGAGAGGCTTACAAGCAGGAAGAGAGGGGCACAGGAAGCCAGGACCAGCAAACAGGAGCGCAGCAGGGAGGTCTCAGAACTCACCGGGTGAGGATATCCCCAACTTGCTTCCAGGCCACCCGGATTCCTAACATCTCCTGTGGACATTGTGTTGGTCTGAACCTGCAACCGCCAGTAAAAGTAAAGAGGCTACTGTGTATCTGTCGGTTATTCTATGCCCTCAGTCCTGCACCCCAAAAGCATACCACCGCCATAAACTTGGGGAACCACTCCACCCATGGGGAGCGATACTTATTTGGCTGCAAATATCATCATCCCCAGCGACTCCCCAGAAGTATTACAGCCTGGTTCCGAGTACCCTACGGCCCAGGGGGCGCATCATGTAGGCTTAGGCTTGGGTCACATTTGCGTTGTGACCATAGCATGACGGAACCGTTAAAAACTTTGAAATATCCACCGCAGCGCATAGCATTGCTGCTATGCGCTGCCAGACAACAGAGCCCCATACTAACCCGCTGTTCACCTTAGCTGCCGGCCACACACAAAGTCCCAGGATGTGCGCTTTACAACAGCACACAGGAAACGTGTCCTGAAGCGTTTTCCTGTGCACTGTTGTAAAGCTTTGTATGTGGCCGGCTGCTAAGGTAAAGAGCGGGTTACAATGAGGCTCCGTTGCCTGGCAGCACATAGCGTTAACGCTAAGCGCTGCGGCGGAAATTTCTACATTTTTGACGGTTCCGTCATGCTAGGGTCTCAATGAAAATGTGACCCTAGCCTTATGCTGTGATCTGGGTTCTACATTAAGCAAACAGTAGATCATACTTTGTTAATTTTTGGAGTTTGATACTACTATGCTGTGTGACTTCTCAGGATTATTTTTGTCAGTTCCCTTCTTGTAACCCACCGTATTGATATGATGAAGATAATGGTTGTTATATGTCCCAAGTAAAATACTTCATTATCCCATAATGTGTGAGTGCTTTAATGATTGTTTGTGCTGAAAGCTGAAATCTGCAACAGGAATAACAGGAATGTCACGATGCCAAAAAAGACGGTTCAGCATTGTTATTTTATAAACCAGACATTTTGAGAAATGATGGATTATCTGTATACATACTAATAATGCTAGAAATTTTCTACTACAGTAACAACAGGCAAGCAATTAATTATTTGGGCGTTTGTTACATTTTACAGTATCTTGCTGTTTGGTCTCCTTCTGTCTAGTTTTCCTAAATTTTACTAAGAAAACAGATTGTATAGTGTTGAAAAGGAGCACTTTACCAACCCATCTGACAGCCGAGGTGTTTGCAAGCCTTCAGCTGTTAGCAGACACATTATTACCCATTCCAGTAAAATAAAGCTCGGGATGTTTTTCCTCCTGGGTCTATGTTATAACACACATGCTCCTCCATGTAAATTATTATATTTTCTTTTTATACCACAAAGGATTGAAGAATGTTACAGGAATCACTCTTTCCTGACTATCCCTTCACTTCTTGTAGCTTGGGGACTCATTAAATACAACGATTCTGTTACAGAATTACCTTTCCTCTACCATCACAACATTATATTCCCTCAGTACCATGGAGGAAGTTTATAAGGTATTTGCCATATAGAACATATTGAGGGATACACAGCAGTGAATGATAATTAAATTATGTGCAGTGCATAGGTGGTGAGAAATGGAAGTTTATGGATGCAGAGCAATGGTTTAATATTGGCTCTATGCCCATAATGCCCGGCGATGGCTGATAGCAGAAAGCAATCCAATGCATGTTGGATGAAAAGTAGCTTATCTCCAGAACTGTATTAAGTATTGTCTCTACCTGAAAAAATCCTGCTCTGTGAAGTCTACCCTCCAGGGGTGTTAGTACAGTACGTCTGTGGCACCCAAGCATCTGGCCGTCACAAAATGGTATTGCTATAGCATCATGTAATGACATGTCTGATGGAAATTGGGGCCACTCTGCTGGATGTCTGAAGCATACACACATGCTCTATTGTGGCACCTCTGCAGGGGATTTCCACAGGTTACACTGGTGCAAGGAAGGACTGACACCTTGGTTTGCTCAGCACACACCACCTACCACTCCAGACCTGAAGGGGGAGCTCTACTGGCTGCATTAAGTCAGTTCCCCTTTAAGAAGATCTAGGCTGAGAGGAGGAGACAGTTAGTCCCTGGAGACAGTTGGCAGTTCGTTCGTGTGAGGAGAGGAGAAAGGAGGAGGCAGAGCTGCTGGTCTCTGGTGAGGAATATAGGCCAAGACCAAGGGGACGATTGTTGGCTGTTCATACCCCAGGGAAGGGGTCGGAGGCAAGTAGAGGAGATAGGGAACAAGAAAAGGGACTCTAATATATATACCCCTTTAGCACAACCGGACACTGGTGCCCAGCAAACTCAGGAGGAGTTTAACCCTGAGGATAGAGTAAAAGAGACTTTAAACTAACCAAACATAGGACCAGGGGCCACAGGAGGAACCGGGACCCCGCAGAAGGACCTCACTGTTAGTTTAAGATCATAAAGAAGAGGAGGGCTTAGATTCAGGCAGAACTAATCCCTCAAGGCAGAGTACAGAGATAAAGGAGGCCTCATATCCTTCCAAGGAGTTAATCCTAAATTGCACCAGGGACCTGGTTATTACTTCAAATTGTATCTGTTATGTGACCACCAGTAAAATGGTACCGGAACAATCATCTCTGTGTGTCTGTGTGCCCGTTTAACAGCTAAATTCACCATCCTGCCAGAAAGGACCCCATCACTGCACTTCCTCACCATCATCCTCCTTCACTGCCCTCCCTCACCATCTTCCTTTATTGCTGCCCTGAGGTAAAGCTCCACCTGTGGGGAGCTGTACCACACTTTGCTGCCCCCCTCCATCACCTCAGCGGCCGGCTGGCAGCGCCGGTACCACCTTACCGGACACTACAACAGGTGGCGTCACGTTCCCCTGTAAATAATTCCTTCATCCCCCTTCAAATGATCCCCAGGGAACGGCACCGGGATACCGTCCACCTGTGACTCCCTACTCAGCAGACCCGGTGACCGAGTACCCCCCACAGCCCTGGTCTCATCACTATCTTTTACTAGGAAGCTGAGCACTAAAAGTCTGGGTTAAGCCTCTGCCTCTGGTTTGAGGGAGGGGTTATTTAGGGTGTAGTAAGACAGAGTAGGCAAAGTAGCAGTCCAGTGAGGAGTCAGTAGGCACTGCTTAGAAGGGACCAACTACATGGCAGGGTACTAATCCCAAGGTCATCCAGGTTTATAAGGCCTGGTTGCCAAACTGTATGCTGGTGAGTTTTAAGGTATCTTTACATGCCGCCACTGTGCCTAGCAACAGGTATCAACCGCACGTGCACGCGCGCGGTTTTGAAGGTGGATACCGATCGCTGATGCCGCATATACACGCCACCATTGCGTTGTCAACTGAAGGTATCTTTGTTCCCCGGAAGTTCCGACAAATCCTGTGGCTTACTTCCTGTGGAATGCCTTCGCTGCATCACACGCCGCTGCCACACAGGAATATGGGCGTACATCTTTCGCGCCGCAAGTACATGGGCGTGACAGAGTTGTGTATTCCATGACGCTAATACGCTGAATGGACAACGCAATAGTGTCATGATTGGCCAGCCTGCGCAGGAAGGCTGGCTAATACATGACGCCATTGCAATTGTGTATTGTGAATAGACTGCTCTTTAAATATGGCACCCTGTGAAGGGACAGCCAATGGTTACACAGTAGCCCCCATCAATGATCGCTGATGGGGCGTGGTATCCATGATGCTGTGGCACGCCCCTGTGAAATCACTAGGCAACGCAACATCCATACCTGTGCCCTGTTTAGACACCACTACCATGGCAATTGTGCCTTTGTGTTGCCTTCGGTTTTTGAGCACGGCTCAGAAACAGGTATCTGAGTCAACTGTAGACACTGGGAGGAATTTCCCTATTTACATGCCGCCATTTCATAGCAATTTCATGGCAACAGGCACATATATCCCCAATGCCAGGCAGTTGCTACCTTGCATTGGTAGCGTGTAAAGTGGCCCTTAGGCTCACCAGCAACTTAAGTGGACTTCTCCAGGGCATCACTAGTATAGAGCGTCAGGAAAATGCTATAGGCATGAATACCCATAGGATCAACACGACCAGCCTGGCAGGAAGTAACTCACATTAACCAAGAGTGAGTACTGGAAGCTCAAGGCACCAAGAAACCCAAAGTACAGGAAAACTCAGCAGGATGGTCAATATACACTCACCCAGCAGAGTGGACTACAGATTTCATCAGACTTGCTGGACCACCTGCATGGTGGTAGATGTACTACCCTGGACTTGCCACAGAAACTTCAGTAAAGAAATGTAAAGCA
This sequence comes from Allobates femoralis, assembly GCA_033576535.1. NCBI lineage: Eukaryota > Metazoa > Chordata > Amphibia > Anura > Aromobatidae > Allobates > Allobates femoralis. Next base: position 484,236,879 of record JARQOC010000005.1, on the reverse strand, counting down.
AAAGACTGATTCCCAGCTGTCGACATTCTCCTCTACACTCACCATCCTCATCCTCATCATCTTCCTGGGAGCCAGCCCTAGTTGAGAAGAGGTATTCATCTGCGTTGCTTACAACCACCTATCTCCCAGGGATCCCTACAGTGCAAGCCACATTTTGCTGATCATCCCAACTGGCATCACGAATAAACTTTATTTCTACCACTGCCCCTTTATATGTGCAGTTAGGACCACAAATTCTGGGCACGGCTACCGTAAACTGAACTCTGGCCCAGAGTAACCTGGCTAGGGATGGGCGAATCTACTCGCTAGGATTCGTTACTCGACGAGTAGTAAGGGACTCGCAGGACTCGGTACTCTGCGAGTTTCCCAGCGTTTACTCGCACGAGTCCAATGCAAATCAATGGCAAACGCTGACAAAACTAGGATTGCCATTGTCTTGCATTAGACTCAGCTACTGTGCCAGTGATAGCAGGGAAACTCGCAAAGTTTGCGAGCCGAGTCCAGCTGTCTTCTCTGTGCAGGCTTCCGCAGCTCCAGGGTCCTAGAGCCTGCCTGCTCACAGAGATGATGTAGCAGTGCTGAGATTGTTCTCAGTCTGCTCATTCCCTGTGCATAGACATCTATATCTATGCACAGGGGATGTAGCAGAGAGGACATCGCGTTTTGGACTGCGTCGGACAGAAGAGGATTTTTTTAATTAAAGATGGAGTCCCTAATGGCTTTTTTTTTTATTTCTAATAAAAAATTTTCTCTGTGTTGTGTTTTTTTTAAAACAATTTAATAGAAATTCATGGCGGTCATGTCTAATATTGGCGTGACCGCCATAAATTTCGGGCTTAGGGCCAGCTGATAATACAAAGCTGGCCCTAACCTCTATATTACCCAGCGTGCCACCGCCACCAGGGCCGCTGGAAGAGCGGGGTTCAGCGCCAGAGGATGGCGCTTCAATGAACGCGACATCTTCTGGGGCGGCTGCGGGCTGCAATTTGCAGCGGGGGGTGCCCAGAAAGCTTGGGCATCCCTGCGCTGCGGATTCCAGCCCCCAGCTGCTTAGCTGTACCTGGCTAGACATAGAAATTGCGCGGATCCCCACGCATTTTTTTTTTATTATTTCATGAATTTCATGAACTTGCTGGTTGCAGTGAAATCATGGACACATTGTTCTATTTTGTTGCCGTGTACAAATGTACAAATGTAACAATGTGTCCATGATTTCACTGCAACCAGCAAATTGCCAGTGAAATTGCTAGCAAAATTGCCGAGTGTGACGGTACCTTAAAGGAATGGAGAAGCTGTTCAACACGTCTTCTGAACAATAACTTGTATTATTCAGTCACATCTGCATATAAAATCTGTTAGTGCAATGTGTGAAAACATTGCATTGCACTAGCACCAATGTTAAAAAATAGATCAGAGCATATCTATGAGATTTTCTTGTTCATAACTCAGCATGCCAGGCTCGTCATAGCATACTGCGAGTGGTTGTGCATCTCACCAATACAAGTCAATTAGTTTGTGAAAAACGTGCGGCACACAGACGGCAAACAACGGCACACATTGCTCTTTTAGCATCATCTTGTACATTCTCTAAAAAGCTAGAAAAGATAGATGAATGGATATGATAAATAGATAAAAAGATAGATAGATGCCAAAGAGCTATGTAATGTCCCAACCCCGTATATATTCTAATCTTGCACCATTTAGCGCCTTTCATGTGGAATTTAAGGATGTTGAGCCTTGTATTGAGCAAAAAAATAAATAATTAAATTAAAAAATGATGTAGGGTCGCTTCTATTTTTGCTAGCCAGCTTTTGTAAAGCAGACAGTTACAGGTTGCTGCCTGCAGCCCACAGCTGATTAATGCAAAGCAGTCTGTGGAGCGCTCAGGAAAGGCAGGCAGGGTGAATTATAGATAAAACTTAAGTTTTTATTTTTCTCCTTCACAGCCACAATGCGTTTCCACTGACACAGCAGTCTTCCTCAGGTGGATTCCACCTGAGGAAGGCTGCTGTGTCAGTGGAAACGCGTTGTGGCTGTGAAGGAGAAAAATAAAAAGCTAAGTTTTATCTATAATTCACCCTGCCTGCCTTTCCTGAGCGCTCCACAGACTGCTTTGCATTAATCATATGTTCCAGTTTCTCCCATGGAGGATCAGCAGTAGGAGCAGCTTGGAAGGCACATCAACAAAACCTGTGTGGTGTGAGGTGAAGGCCTGGAACTACAGGACCTTTCCTGTCTGAGTGGTCACGTGTTCAGAGCTGGGGCCAGAGGAAGCAGCTCACAGGCAGCAGCACACAGAGATTCCAGGGAGAGCGATTAAGCTCCACACTTCAAGTGATTTACCAGGGCTGTGCAGGGCAGTGCACAGCCCTCCAAGGTGAGCAGCTTTTTTACTAGTTAGGGAAAGAAATTGTTTATACAGGTGCACCCATTGCGCATCCTTTTCTGTTTATTTACATATTGCAGCCCACAGCTGGCAGCTTTACCTTGGCTGGGAATCGAAAACAAAGGTTACTGCACACTGTATTTTTAAATTATTTATTTATAAATGAATAAATATTTTAAACTAGTGCCCCATCAATTGGATCACAAGTCAAGGTGAAGCTAACAGCTGGGCTTTGGTATTCTCTGGGTGGGAAGGGCCATGGCTATTGGTCCCTTACCAGCTTAAAAATAGCTGGCCGCAGACACCCCAAAACCGGTGCCTCCTTTAGATGCATCCTGGCACTTTGCATCGGCTCTTCCCACTGCCCTGGTGTGGTGGCAAATGGGGTAATGGTATATGGGGTTGATGCAAGCTGTGCAATGTCAGATGGCATGAAGGCTAGGGGTTAGTAATATTAAGATGTTCTTCAGGTACCCCACATTACTAACTCAGTTAGTAATAAGGAAAATAAACACACCAAAAAATATGCTGTGTGAAAAACCACTCCCAAACACATTCCCCTCGGTTCACAGCTTCAGAGGATAGCTTAATCTCGTCATCTCCTCCATTGCTGGCCTCAGCATATATTGTGCTGCACACAGATGTGTGCCAAAAGCAGTGCAAGTAATCCGAGACTCGCAGACAATCGTAACATGCTGCTGTAAGCTTGCCTAACGTGGGCCCGAGTGCAATGCAAGATTATCTCACAATGCACCCATGCGAGTCAAATGCCAGTGTGACTCTAGCCTAAATGTGGTTTTATATAGCCTGAGCAACAGCATATAGTTAGCCTCTTAGTGTCAGAGTTAATAGTTAGTACCAGCCCAGGTTGGGAGGAGTTAAATGGGAAGGCAGGGAGCTAGTTCCTGGTTGTTAGCAGATATTTAGCTTCTGAAGGAGAACCAAGTATTGCTGATTAGCAAAAGGCCACCAATGAGGTGTGTGTTAGTGACAGAAGAACCACAGGTTTAAATAAATTTTAGAACAAATAACAATTTAGACAGCCGGAGTCTAACATATTTTCGTCCACTGCAACAGCATAAACAAAATGTAATAAAAGATAATCAAAGCATTATATGTTTCCCATAAAAACATTGTCTCAGAACACAAAAAGCAAGACCTCACTCAGCCCCATCTCCCAAAAATCTAACCCATTAATGGCTCTTCAAAAAGAGTTTTTTTTTTTGTCTTGCTTTTTCTTACAAATTCCTGAGTTTTTTTCACCACTTGAATAAATCTAAAGCTAAGCATGCTTGGTATTGCTGTAATCATATTGACCAGAGTCATATTACCAGGTCACTTTTACTATAAAATGAATTTGCAAATAAATGAAAACTTTTTTTGCAATGATAAAATGGATGGCGTCACTCAAACGCAGCACTTGACCCGCAAAAAACAAGCCCTCGCATGGCTTTGTTGATGGAAAAATAGGAAAAAAGTTATGGCTCATGGAAAAAACGGAGGACAAATGAAAATGCAAAAATGGAAATTGTGGTGTGAAAGGTTTAAAGAGGATAACTAAGCACTGCATCATTCTATACTCTGGTTACAGCCTGCGTACTGTTTAACTATATCATGGTCCTACTTCTACTACCATCTTACATTGTTGCTATAGATTGTACAATTGTAATTCTTTATGATCATATACAAAAGTTACCCTTTTCATTCATTTTTTAGTAGATCATCCATTTCCATTTTTATTGTGGAGTCAGAAATATTATTGAGTTTGTTTCTTGTCAACTAGTGGTTCTAGTTTTCTGTCCAGATGTAAAGAACATTACACTAGCACCCTCGAATGGCAGCAATGTGTAAGGACCTTGTATGTACAGCATTTTATGGTGCCATGTTTTAGCAGATATTCCATTTTTATGCATTATGTAATATTATATCGTATCCTATATTAGTGTGCTAGATGAGGATTACATTACTCAAAGCTCATAATAAGACAGCTATGTATTAATTTATGCCTAGTTAAAGGAACATGAAATGTGATTTCCTAACAGTATGTACAGTATCATAATGTGATTTGTTGTTTTGGATTGTTTGGTTATGAGGATTTAACACTGTTCAGCCTAATATAAATTTATATCACTCCAGCAACAGATAAAAACGATTTTAGGTTCTGTAGCCAAGATACATGATGCCACCATGCAGTGTCAGACTGGGGACCCCCGGTAACATTGACACTGGGGGCCCATTGATCCATTCCATGCAAATATTACATTCACAAATTTATCTATGTTTCTTTATCAGAGGTCTCCAACCTTTCAGACTCTGAGAGCCACATTCAACTCTGAAAAAGGGTCATGAGCCACATCAAGCTCCTGTCTCCTCACAGCATTGGCACCCAGAAATCACACCAAGGCAGTATACCAAGATCCACAGGTTCCTACATTAACCCCATTCAGATCTGCTCTTCTGTGTGGGGCTACTCACATAATTCACCATCTGGAGACCTGCTCTTTTTGGCTGTTTGCTAGCCCTGGTGAATATGGACCAAGCTAGAAGACAGTCGCCAGCCACACATTAAAGGGAATCTATCAGCTCAATTTAGCCCCCTAACCTATGACTACCTGTCAATGCATCTTCCTAGCACATCCCTAACCATCCCTCTCTGACCTAAAGCTACACTATAATGTTTGTAAAAAATGACTTAGTAAGGCCCCTTTCACATCAGCGTTTTGCGCTGATCGCGGCAGTTGCGTTTTTTTCACTACTGTATAATGGCCGCACTTGCGGTTCACTTGCGGCAAGCCCCATACAATGTCTATGGGGCTTGCGGCAGGTGTGGCAAGTGCGGTTTCGGCACTTGCGGCAGGTGTGGACGTGAAAAAACCACGGCATAGACATTGTATGGGGCTTGCCGCAAGTGTGCCGCGGCCATTATGCGGTAATCGCGGCAGTTGCGTTTTTTTCACCGCAACTGCCGCGATCAGCGTAAAATGCTAATGTGAAAGCAGTCTAACTTACATATTTTCATGGTAATGAGGCATCCAGTTAACATCCGTAAACTGATATGGGCGGTCTCCAGGACTCTGTCTCCCCCTCCCTGCTCTTATCACGTCTCAGTGGGCGTGATCATTGATTTCCTTGGTGTGCTCCCAGCTCTGTGATTCAAATCACCCCACTGTATGTGTATGACGTCGTTCCGGTGTCATTTCTGCACCTGGCTTCATTATGCTCAGTGCGCATGACCAGAAGGCCCGAACTGTCAAGTAGGACTGCTGAGCATGCACACTGAGAGTTATTAAGACACTCAGTGCACCCTGGAAGACTTCACAAGGTGGAGGTGCTGAAATGAGGAAGGAATGGCGTCATACACACAGAGGGGGAGAATTGAATCACAGAGCCAGGGGCGTGCAGGAGAAGGAATGATGATGCCCAGTGGGTCGTGATAAGAGCAGGGAGGGGAAAAGGATCCCTGGAGATCGCCCATGTTAGTCTACACACATAGACTGGATGCCTCATTATCATGGAAATATGTAAGTTACTAAGTCGTTTTTTACAAACATTATAGTGTAGTTTTAGGTCAGAGAGGGATGGGTAGGGATGTGCTTGGAAAGGTGCAGGGAAAGGTAGTGATAGGATAAGGGGCTAAAACGAGCTGACAGGTTCCCCTTAACGACCCACAAGCCACATGTGGCTCACGAGCTACAGGTTGGGGACCCCTGTTCTATATCATAATACTGTAAACTGAGTAGTTTGTAAAATGAATGATCAGATGCTTCCTTTATCTCTACATAGCAAAACAAATGCATTGTGACAACTACTGGTTATGTTCAGAGAGGGCAGAGGGGCTCATCAGAGGATTTTCTGTTCTCCTGTGGGCCAGTCCGAGCCTGCCACCATACCTAGCACCAGTGACAATGAAATGATAAATGAATGAAAAGTACCATATATACTCGTGTATAAGCTGAGTTTTTCAGCACAAAAATTGTGCTGAAAAGTGGCCCCCTCGGCTTATACACGAGTCAGTATACAGCAGCCCGCCCCCCTGTTCTATATACAGGCCCCCCTGTGGTATAATGCAGCAGCTCCCCCCTGTGCTATATACAGGCCCCCCGTTGCTGCCGCCGCACACCTGTAAAAGAAGAGCTTTCATACTTACCCTCCTGTGACCGCGTGTGCATCCCCCGCTCTCCTTCCTGCTTCTACCCGGCGTCCATCCACGTGACCGCGCGCCGGTAATGACGTCATTACCGGCGCGCAGTCACGTGGATGGACGCCGGGTAGAAGCAGGAAGGAGAGCGGGGGATGCACGCGCGGTCACAGGAGGGTAAGTAAGAAAGCTCTTCTTATACAGGTGTGCGGCGGCAGCAACGGGGGCCTGTATATAGTACGGGGTGGGGGCTGCTGTATTATACCACAGGGGGGCCTGTATATACCACAGAGGGGGACTGCTGTATACTACCACAGGGGGCCTGTATATACCACATGGGGAGGGCTGCTTTATGCTACCACAGGGGGCCTGTATATACCACAGGGGGGAGGGCTGCTGTATACTACCACGGGGGGCCTGTATATACCACAGGGGGAGGGCTGCTGTATACTACCACAGGGGGCCTGTATATACCACAGGGGGGAGGGCTGTTGTATACTACCACAGGGGGCCTGTATATACCACAGGGGGAGGGCTGCTGTATACTACCACAGGGGCCTGTATATACCACAGGGGGGAGGGCTGCTGTATACTACCACAAGGGGGCCTGTATATACCACAGGTGGGGGACTGCTGTATACTACCACAGGGGGAGACTGCTGTATACTACCACAGGTGGAGACTGCTGTATACTACCACAGGGGGAGACTGCTGTATACTACCACAGGGGGACACTGCTGTATACTACCACTGGGGAGATTGCTGTATACTACCACTGGGGAGACTGCTGTATACTACCACTGGGGAGACTGCTGTATACTACCACTGCGGAGGCTGCTGTATACTACCAATGGGGAGGCCTGTATACCTGTGCTGGGGTCCACCCTCGGCTTATACACGAGTCAATAGGTTTTCCCAGGTTTTGGGGGCAAAAGTAGGGGGGCCGGCTTATACACGGGTCGGCTTATACACGAGTATATACGGTAACTAATTTTCTCAGGCAAATCATATTATAAAAATTATGAAAAATTGTATGAAAAACTCATTGTAATAATGCAAATTTATTTGTGTATTGATTCCTAAGCTATTTTTGGCTTTAACCACTTGTCAGTATTTTTAGGATGTAGACAAATGAGGGAAAAGATTAAAGTCCATCACTTGCAGATAATTAGAAAATCCAAATCTTGATAAAATCCAAAAAACTTATTTGTGCAAATTAAAATAGTAAAATGTGAATAAAAGAATAGTCTTATAGAATAATATGAGAGTCACGATTTCCACACCATCCTTGTCTGCTATGTTACTATTGTGTGGAAGCTGTCATGGTGGGTTTACACGTCCCGATATCGGGGCGATATCGTAGCCAACGGCGCGGGAGCGCGCATTTTTTGAGCGCTTTTCCCGATATTGCATCCGCGGTTTACACGTTGCGATATCGAGAAACAACGTCCCTACGATGTGTACGCCCACCAACCCAGTAACGACCATTTAACATGGGAGTTAATGGGTACACATCGGAGTTGGATGTTTACACGCAACGATCCGGGTCCAACAGGCATCCGATATCGGGCGGTTGAATAGCACGCTCATTCGACCCCCGATATCGGATTACCATCGTTCCTGCATCGTATTGTACCTTCAAACAGTACGATGCAGGAACGATATCGGGTCCAACTCACGAACCACGTGACTTTTGGTCGGAGTTGGACGCCGAAATCGCGGCGTGTAAACCCACCATCAGTCTATTTTGGTTTGCTGGGTCTGTGCTGCTATCATCTGTGTTCACTTCCCTTGTTTAGTCCTGTAATTAAGCATGCTAGCTCCTCCATCCAATGTCAGTCGTACACTTGCTGCTGCCTGTGTAAGTCTCATCCTTCTGTGCTTTGTGCCTAACACAGCCTGACTTTATTCCCTTACCTGGACTTTGACCATTTGCCTGTGACCTAACTACTCTTTTGCCTGCTCCCTGTATTCTGTCTTGTCTTTCTGTGTTTCCTGACCCCGTCTCGTGATTTGGATTTCGTCTCAGACTACCCCTTGTTGTACTGCACTATTTCCTGGACCTGACCTCGGATCGTTTGACCTCCCTTTACTTATCCAGTAAGTAGTATTATAATATATTTACTATCTGTAATTGTAGTCTTTCTCTCCACTTCTGGGACTAGTTATTACTGTAGTGACGCAGGTCACAATGAGTAAGAGCATAAATGCTTGAAACATATAAAACCATGGTTCTTTTCACATCTTACTCTTTTAATATGCACAAATAAAGTTGTTATGGATTTTATGTAGAACTAGCTGTACTACCCGGCTACGCCCGGGTTAATAAATAACTGCTGTTAGCTATAACAAAATAGAATTTGAATGTCATATAAATGACCTTTGGAAAAATAGAAGCTGAGCTGTGATTGATTGCTATAGGCAGCCTAATAAACCTCCAGCCAACAGTAAACCCTCCCCCTGGCCGGGCAGTATATATTACCTCACACATACACATAAAAGACAGCTCATGTGACTGACATCTGCCTTAATTCCCTATATGGCACATGTGTTACACATTGGCTGTTTTTAATCAGATGTTTATTTTTGGAAATTAAAGATACCAGCCGTATGAGGCGAGTTGTGTGAAGCGATTTGTGCACATCTGTGTCTGTCTATGTGGTGTGTGTGTCCCTGGGGTGTGTGTGTGTTCCTGTGGGGGGATCCCTGTTGTGTGTGTCCTTTTGGGGGGGAGGGGTGTCCCTGTGGTGTGTGTCCTTGAGGGGGGAGGGGTGTCTATGTGGTGTGTGTAAATCCCTATGGGGTGTGTGTGTTCCCGTGGGGTGTGTGTGTGTCTCTGTGTCCCTGTGGGTTGTGTATGTGTGTATGTCCCTGTGGTGTGTGTATCCCTGTTGGGTGAGTGCATGTGTCCCTATAGGGTGTGTATGTGTGTGTGTCCCTGTGGGGGGGTGTCTGTGTGGTGTGTGTCTCTGTGTTGTGTGTCTCTTTGTGGTGTGCATGTTTGTGTTCGGGTGCGTGGTGACTATGCAATGTTGGGGCTCCACCTTAGCTGTTACTCTTTGCGTGCATGTGGTGTGTATACATGTCACCGTGCGTGGTGAATATTCCATGTCAGGGCTCCACCTTAGTGACTATATGCTGTTAGTCTTTGGCGCTATCATTAAGCCCCTCTCATTCACAATTGTCAACTGGTAACTGTCACTTTCTCTCCATTATGTAGATAGGGACAAAATTGTTTGGTGAATTGGAACGCGCTGGGTTAAAATTTCGCCTCGCAACATAGCCTATGACGCTCTCGAGATCCAGACGTGTGACTGTGCAAAATTTTGTGGCTGAAGTGGTGACGGTGTTGATGCCAATCCCGGACATACACACACACACACATACACACATACACACATTCAGCTTTATATATTAGATGTAGAATACTTGAGTATTTATAGATTTTTCTATAGATTCCAAACAATTGGGTAGGGCTATACGCGGTGCCCCCCCAACCCACAGCAGCAAAACCACCAACATATATATTAGATTGCTCCGGTTTATAATTATTTTTGAATCATTTTAGTGTTATGAATTTTATCAACAGGAGAATGTTCAAATAATTTGCAAGTGTTGGACTTGAACCTTTTTCCACATTTATCTTCCTCATTGGACTTATCTGTGCATTGCTGAACATCTACTACAAAATGACTCTGCTTGATGTGGTGAGCTGAAAAATTATTTTTTAGGATGCGTCTTGTAAGTATTTGGCTACACTCAGACAAGTGTAAAGAAGTTTAAAAAATTGTATCATAAGCTAGGCTCATCCGGTCTTGTCTGATTGAATTTAATGAGTGTGATGAAGAAAAAAAAAAGGATTCTCAACTAAAATCATCTATTCAACATTAGTTTTTTAACAGATCCATCACAAAGATCCCATGGAAAAATGAACCTGGCCTTTTATTTTTTTGTGAATTTAGACTTTTGTACGCCAAAACCAGGAGGGCTCCAGATAAAAAAAGAAGTGTGAATCTTTTAATAACTCTCTAAGGCTAGGGTCACATTTAAAACAAGAATTGCATTCACCGCATCCAGATCCGGATGCGGTGAACGCAATGCCGGGCACACACATTTTTTTACAAAAATGTGTGCTGAATACCGGACTGCAGTAACCGGATGGCTCAGGAATAGGATGTGTAATCCTGAGCCATCCGGCAACTGCAAAGTTTGCTGATCCCGGCTATTGCCGGGATAAGCAAACTGTCCTATGCCTGTGCCGCGGTTAGCCCCGCCCCTTTCATGACGCGGCCGCCCTCACAACACTGGATGAAGGCCGGAGGGGGCGGCCATAAAGAATGAGGGGGCGGAGGCTGCAGCAAACAGCCCCGCCCATGGATTTACAATAACACAGCCTACGAGAACATGTAAGTATGAGCTTACATGTATACTGTATTCATTCGTTATGGGCACATACAGGAATCACTATACAAGAGGGGTGCAGGCACCCCTGTATAGTGATACGGGGGGGCGGGAGTTTTGGGAACTTGCACGGAGCTCGGAGGAGCCCTTGCCATGGGGGAAATTGTAGAAGAAGCCCACCAGAGTGGGCGGCCGGTCTGTAGGGGGGTCTAAGCCCCCCCTACAGACCTCAAACATTACTTTAGTTAGTAAATTTAACTCTTTAATAGGCATAGGACAGTTTGCTTATCCCGGCAATAGCCGGGATCAGCAAACTATGCAGTTGCCGGATGGCTCAGGATCACACATCCTGAGCCATCCGGTTACTGCACAGCGGTTCAGAGAACCGCTGCGAAAACTGCTGCCTGCATGATTTTTAACGCAGGCAGCAGTGCCGGACACGGCCACCGGATGGCTTGTGAAGCCATCCGGTGTTTTGCATTGGCTCCTATGAGGAGCATTTCCTGGTCCGGTTTTGAGCTTTTTGAAAGCTCAAAACCGGATCAGGATTCTAAACAAAAACCGTAGATGTGACCCTGGCCTATCTGTAGGTTCCACTTGCTGAACTTGGCTTACAAATACTGATGCAAAATACTGATTAAATACTGACATGTCAATTAAGCTACTGGAAATTTTATTGGAGGGAATTTGCTTTCAAAGTGCTTCTCATAAACCACTTTAAGGCTAATGCAGATATCGTTGGGTTTTCCTATTTATAGTGTCATCAGAGTGTCTTCAAAGTTTGATCAGATTCATCAATTTTTTCATTGATAATCAAAAAACGTTTCTGTACCTTCTATCTATCACTCAATGAAAAAATGGACATCACCTGGATGATATCTGAAGGTTGTCCAAGTTTTTCATGGACCTACAGACGTTTAGGCCAGTTTCACATCACGATTTTGGAACTTCCGAGTGTATCCGTTTCAAAATGGATACACTCCGATCCGAATTCGCCTCCCATGTACCCCAATAGAGATCGGATCGGATGTGTGCCTTTTGGCATCCGATTTTTGCACCATCCGTTGCTGTCCGATTTAGTCACAGACACAAAATCATAGCCTGCTGCGATTTCGTGTCCATGCCGCAAATCGGACAGCATCGGATCCATGCTGATCCGACCACCGATAAAATGGGAGCCTATGGACATTGGATCCGAGTTCACCTCGGATCCGATGTCGGCTCTGTGAACCCTGTCTCTCCCTGCTCCTGCCTTCTCCATCTTCTCCTCTCCTCTATCCAGTCCCCCTGCTATTCTATGCTGTCCCCCACTACTCTTCCCTGTTCAACTGACGTGTCATGTGATCGGCTCTGTGACATCACCAGAGGTCCTTCTGCCCTGATGGTGACAGTCGTATCCCCGGAGGTGGCGTATTCTTCGGGAGGAGATTTTATTTTTTTTAGCACACAGAGGGAAGAGAACAGGGGACAGGATAGGGAATAGATAAGGAATGGAATGGTGGATGGTTTGTTGATTGTAGGAGGAGTTAGAACTGCAACAATTTAACCATTTTCACCTATCCAGTGGATAGTTAATGATTTGTTAAAACCAGAATACACCTTAAGGGCTTGTTCACACCAGCATATAACATGACTGATTTCTACCCGATGTCTTGTCGGATAGCACTCAACCCAATGTTATACTATGGAACAGTGCTGACTTTCTCTTTTCTTCTCATGTTGATTCAGCATAGTAGAAAAAAATTGCACCAGACTGGAAGTGCATGTAAGGGGGTGTGGGATTACGATGACCCCCCTTTCTGTGAAAATATGCTCTGTACTCATGGGTTTGTAAAATGGTACAGTTGTGCCTTTTTTTCTTGTGTAAATGTGTGTCTGCTGCCCTCTAGTGGCCAAGGTAAGGACCACTCCTGTCGCACTCCAGGGCCATGGGGTACTTGGAACCCAGGCTTTGGCACTTCTCGGGAGTCACAGGGGCTGAGATCAGGCTTTGTGACCCTGGGGATCAGTCCTATTAAAAGTGAATCTTGGGGATAGTGGTTTAGGGATAGGTGTCGTAATGCCACCCATAGTATCCGGCTATTGAGGCCAGTGCTGCAGTGCGGGACCTCCGGGGATGATGGATGAGCAGCTGTGATGCTATCACTCCCGATTGGTAGAACGGTTACCCGGGGCAACCGGTAAAGTCTTAGGCAGTGGTAGGCTATTGGAGTGCAGGACTGAGGGCGCAGAATAACTGACAATGTGCAGTTTCCTTTACCTTTACTGTAGCCGTAGGTAGAAGCCAGGGTACACTCTGAAATTGATGTAGTGAATCCGGGTGGCCTGGAAGCAAGTTGGGTATCTCCCCACGCGGCGAGTTCTGAGGCCTCCCTGCTGGGCTCCTCTCTGTTGGTCCTGGCTGCCTGTAGCTAAGCTGCGACCCTTTTCTCATGCTGGAAAGTCTATCACCAGTTTGGCAGGCAGCTTGAGCCCTTTCCTGGTGTCTTACCTCTGGCCACTGTCCCTTAGCTTTTCAGGCTGCTGAGCTTCCAGATGCTTTGGTGGCTGGGAGACTTGGAATCCCCCACCCTCCAGTTTTGGCTGCTGGGCCTAGAGCACCCTCGCAACCTTGGACTCCAGTGTCCGGTTCTGGCACTCCGCTCTGGAGTGAACCATTAAGAGGCTCTACTCCCTAGGCCTACTCCTCTCCTCTCCCTCCTCAGACCCTTTCCTACAGGTCCCTCACATTGGCTAGTGAGTATCCTCGGACAAGCCTAGCTCCAGTTCATAGGATGTCTTCACAGTCCTCCTAGGAACTGAACTGGCTAACCCCTCCCCCAGGTCTGAATTTGTAGGGGAGCTCCCCTAAACTCGAATTTCAGTGCTCCCCCTTCAGGTCTGGAGTCAGGAAGGTGTTGTGTGCTGTGGGCTTACCTAGTCATACCCTATCTTGCTCCCAAGCATGACCCTACCCCCTAGGGAGGCAAAGCCATTGTGGCAACCATACTCTGGGGTGTCACACTTCCCCGTTAATAATTTAGAGAGAACTGGCACACCTACATGTTTAGGTGCTAGATGGAAAAAGACTATATGTATTAAAAAGTGATCCGCTGCACACTAAACATAATATATGACATAATGGCTAAATGATGTATGACTGGTATATAAGAAACTAATGCAAATTTAGAAGAGGAAAATTGAAATTGCAGAAACTGCTTCAGGACACAATATGAAAAATGAGAAACTTAGTTGATGCATTGGCCATTGCATGTAAGCCCGATAACCTCCATCAAGGTGCTCCTCCTTCAGGTCTGGAGTCAGGAAGGTGTTGTGTGCTGTGGGCTTACCTAGTCATGCCTCTGTCTGTGGTGCAAATGCATATGAGGGTATAAGCCTCTGAGTGCAATTAAAACCTACATGTATGGGTGTGATAGGAAGCTTGACTACAACAAGATGGTGGAAAAGACATGGTTAAACTTGACTTGGCTATTGGGGGAAGGGTGCTCAGTCAAAAACTGTAACAATAAATTTAGAGATAACTGGCACACCTACATGTTTAGGTGTAGCTAGAAAAAGACTACATGTATAAAAAATTATCCACTGCACACTAAACATACGTGTATGGGTGAGGTAGGAAGCTTGACTACAACTCCCCCGATAGCCAAGCCAAGTTTAACCATGTCTTTTTCATCTAAATTTGCATTAGTTTCTTATATACCAGTCATACATCCTTTAGACATTATGTCATACATTATGGTTAGTGTGCAGCGGATCACTTTTTAATACACTTCCCCGTTAGTCAGGAGTTAATAAATGCACATACTGATGCTCTTAGTGGAAGGGGCTTAATGTATAAGAGGGAGTGTGCATGGTGGACAGATAGGAGAGTCCCCAGAAGAAGAAAAAGGATTTGTACGAACAGTTAACGTTAATTATTTCAACCCTTGTCACCGACCCCTGTAGGATATGTATACGAGCATCGGCATAGGCCCCAAGGAACGAAGGATACAGTGCTGGCAGAGGGAGTTAAGGTTTCCAATGATTGGCCTCAAATCCTGATCTAAGCAGTTTCCTATGAGAATGACAGTGTTGTACTTCAGCAGGAACCTGGGTAGTGTGCAGCCAGAGATCATGGTACCAGATGTTTAGCAGTCTGCATGAAAGCAAAGAACTATAAATATTCCCAAACTTGTAATGTTTAAGCATGGTACCCATGTTTCAATAAACTGTATAAGGCTAGGGTCACACTTTAGGTTTTTTTTTTAAAAAGCTCAAAACCGGATCAGGAAACGCTCCTCATAGGAACCTATTATAAAAACCAGATTGCTTCACAAGCAAACCGGTTACCGCCTCCGGCTCTGCAGCCTGCGTGAAAAATCATGCAGGCTGCAGTTTTCGGAGCGGTTCTCTGACCCGCAAGGCGGTAACCAGATTGCTCAGGATGTGCAGCCGGGATAAGCAAAGTGTTATCAATGTTGTAAAAGTTTTAATTTTATTCATAAATGTGGCTATACTGTCTCTAGGGGGTGCCCATCCCCCCTAGAGACATACCACCCACTCAGGTGGGCATATATTGATTTAATATCTTATGTACAGTAGCCGGCTTCTGTCGGCTGCTGTACATTTTTATGAATGAAGCCGCCAGCTCCTTTGACAGCAGCGCTCATACTATACCTATTGTAGGTATAGGTACACATCAAAAGCAGGGAATTTCTCCTTCATGATTGCCTCTGATTTTGGAGCAGTGCTGTGAAATCAGAACCAGGTGCGACCTTTCTTATCGTCGCCAAATTCCCCAATTACACGCCGCAATTTCGAGGCAATTTCACGGCAATGGTGACGGGGCAACAGATTACTGGTCAGATTTCTCTCCGCGGTTGCGGCATGTAAAGGTACCCTTAAAGATCAGAAAGAGGGACAAATTATGCGGCATGGGGTTATGGAAAAGAAAATCATATATTTGTAATTTTTTCTCATTAACTGTGCAAGGAACAAGAAATCTGACTTTCTTCACCTCTAAAAACATAGATAAACTGCTATTTAGGGTAGAGTCACCGTACCATATGGCTACTGCAGGAGCATCAGCTGCGATATGCTAATGACACTGGGCTCCTGCTCTGCTGTGATCAGATCACAGGTGCAGGGAAGAGGGAGAGATTAATGTCTTCATCTTCTCCATTGACAGTCCAGTGCGATGTTTTTGCCTCATTGAACATTGGGCACAAGTGCTATGCAAGGCTTTCTTGCATTGCATACTTGCAAGTCATACGCTAGTGTTACTCTGCCCTTACAATGTATCACTATGTAGCTGAATAATCTTCTTCTGGGTTCCCCTATGATTAGGGAATTCTAGTCCTAGTTTAAAGACCAGAAGTCCAAATGGGATTCAGCGAATCACAAAACAGACACAGAGGCAGAAGGACCACAAACACTTTCTTTCACTGGGGAAAACAATAGGAATCTTTAGAGAGAAATGCAGTATAGGAAGCTTCAACAGAACTACTACACCTATTATGTACATGCACACAGCAATAAGCCAGGGGTCAGCATGTTAGTTTCAGGGATCCTACATAATGTGTATCACCGTCAACAGAATCAAATGTACCTAGTAATATATATAATACAAAAGCAGTATTCTACTACTGCAACAGCAAAACAGGTGTAAATCAGGATGAGTGCGTACTGGCAAGGACCCTTGAGACGACACACTGACATATCATTTCACCAGTTCTACAAATACAGTACATGGAAACACAGCATATGCCTATACACCTCAGCTAGTTGATACCTCGGCATCTAAGCTAATGGCACTGTTAAATTCTGTTGGAGTCCAACACTGGCCAGTGGAGATCACTGGCTACAGCCACTCATAATATAACCCCCGGCAAAAATGATGGAATCACCATGTTCGGAGGATGTTCATTCAGTTGTTTAATGTTGTAGAAAAAAAGCAGATCACAGACATGGCACAAAACTAAAGTCATTTCAAATGGCAACTTTATGACTTTAAGGGTACCTTTACACGCCGCAATATCACCTGGTGATCTTAAAGGCGACACATCGCCCCAAACTGATCGCCGTGAAATCGCCCCATGGTTGCGGCGTGTGATTGGTGAATGTGGCGGCGATAAATCGCCTCTCACCTGGCGCCTGATTACTGAGCACTGCTGCTCCTGAAGGCGGGATTTCCGGGTTTTGGCGTGTGATAGGGGATAGTGATGGAATTTGCATGGTGACATATCGCAGGGCGACATATCGCCATCCATACAGTTGCCATTTGAAATAACTTTAGTTTCGTGCCATATCTGTTATCTGCTTTTTTTCTACAACATTAAACAACTGAATGAAAATCGTCCGAGCCAGGTGATTCCATAATTTTTGCCAGGGGTTGTAGCAACAAAACAAGAATAATCCGTTATCTTGTCTGCAGCAGAACACCTGCAGAGCCCAAACAAAGGCGATTTACAATTTTGTAGCACCCTGGAGGCAAAGTACATTCACCAGGAGACACTTCACAAGGGCTTAAGCCCCAGTCACACATGCCGAGATCGTTAGCGAGATCGTTGTAACTTAGTCGTTACAACGATCTATTCAGCAGTGTCGCTATGTGTGACATCTTGCAGTGATCAGGCCCCTGCTGTGAGGTTGCTAATCGCTGCAAAGGGTTCAGGACCATTTTTTGGTCATTGGTCTCTCGCGGGTCAGCACGCATCGCTGCGTGTGACAGCGAGAGACCAATGACCAGTGATCTCACAGGCTGGTAACCATGGTAAACACCAGGTATCTAGGCAGAGCGCGCTGCCTAGATACCCGCTGCCTAGATACCTGGTGTTTATCATGATTACCAGCGCTAAGCAGGGAAGACGCTGGTACTATGATAAATAGTGGGTATCTAGGCAGTGCGCACTGCCTGGATACTCACTGTTTATCATAGTTACCAGCTTCCTCCCTGCTTAGCGCTGCCTGTGGGAGGTGGCTCCCAGGTCCCTGATCGCTGGGGAGATCTGGCTGTATGACAGCTTCCGAGCGACCAGGTAACGACGCTCCAGCGATCCCGGCAGGTCAGTATCGCTGTCGGGATTGCTGGAGCATCGTTGTATGTGATGGACCTTTACAATCCTCCACTGAGTCCTCACAGCAGAGATAACAAAGAATCCAGTCTCCACACTTGTACAAGTTCACTGCTCCCCTGGCAGCAGAAGGCCTGCTTCTTCCTAAGGAAGATGCCTGAAGTCTTCTAGGTCTCAGCCACTTAGCCTGTTTAGTGTCTAGTCTCAATTCCATCCAATATGGACTTTTACAAAGCTCTCTGAGACTCACAACTATCTGTCATAGGCTAGGGTCACACTTAAATACACTGAGTTCCAAATTATTATGCAAAAGTTCTTTTTCTCTGATTTTTCGAAATGGTCGGTGCAAATGACAGTCAGTGTAATAAAAGTCATCACCCGTTAGAGCAGAGGTCCCCAACTCCAGGCCTCAAGGCCCACCAACAGTGCAGGTTTTCAGGATCTCCTTAGTATTGCACAGGGCTTGGAATAATTACCTGTGCAGATGATCACATTAGCACCTGTGCAATACTAAGGAGATCCTGAAAACCTGCACTGTTGGTGGGCCTTGAGGCCTGGAGTTGGGGACCTCTGCGTTAGAGTATACATCAAATTTTATTGAAGAAATCTCCCTATGATAACAGTATAATTTTCAAAACTAAAAAATCTCTAAATGCACTGTTCCAAATTATTAGGCACAGTAGAGTTTCTAAACATTTGATATGTTTGAAAGAACTCAAATGCTCATTTGTTGAATTTGCAGCATTAACAGGTCACATTCACTGAAATAAAAAGCTATTTACCTCCAAAACATCCTAACAGGCCAATTTACATGTTATCATAGGAACCCTACTTTGATATCACCTTCACAATTCTTTTTTTTTTTTTTTTTTTTATAATTCTTTATTTTGAGAATGTATGAGTATAAACAGAAAAATCAGAGCAAGCCCTCAAATATCACCAGTTCCATGTAGTGATACAAGTATGTCGGGCTCATAAGAACAGTACAGCACCATCATAATATGGAGAAATAAGAAATTGAGAAATAGGTCCTTAGCAGTCCAGCAACAATGGTCTTGTGCCAAGGGAGGATTAGAATGAAAAGGCAAGGGGGGAGAAGATGGAGACCAATCAACTTGGGAGAGTGAGGAAAGTGAGGGAAGGATGGGAGTAGGAGCGGGGGGAGGGGAAATCCAGGGTAGGGCATCCCACCCCAGACCCGCCACGACAGGCAACCCACTCAAATTGGAAGATGATCCGAGGGCAACCCACCACCAAGCAGGGAGCGATACCGCTCAGTTTGTTGGAATTCCATCCAGACCAACCAAGTAGAACCAAAATTAGTCTGGGAATCTCGTAGAGAAGATGTCAGATCCTCCATATACATCAGTTCAATGACCCGTCTCATCCAGTGGGAGATGGTGGGGGGGGGTTTCCCCCACAAGACCGGGATACAAGATCTGGCAGCTATTATTAGAAATTTGAACAGAGAGTTCCTATATATCTTCACAGGGATCTCACAGTGATGCAAGAGTATCAAAGCCGGTGATAAGGGTAGTTTAATATCAGAAACCAGTTGTATCACATTCTCCACTGCAGACCAGAAAGGTCGTATAACTTCACAATCCCAAAAGATATGCGTGAATAAGCCTCGTTCCTTCCCGCATCTCCAGCATTCTATACCTGTCCCCGGGAACATTGCATTGAGCTTGACCGGTGTTCTGTAACACCTTGAGAGCAATTTGTAATTGGCCTCTTGGAACTTTGAACTAATGTAGGTACTGTGAGTAAGTTGGAATATTCTCGCACTCTGGTCATCTGTCAAATTAATATTCAATTCAGTTTCCCACTGTGAGATAAAGGCGGGCGGAGTCTGGTCTTCAAGGGAGCTCAGCATAGAATAGAGCAGGGACGAGGCGTGTCTGATTGGTCCCTGGCTGGTGCATAATGATTCAAATTGCGTCCTGGACCAATTAAAACAAGTCCTCGGAGGCAATGAGTGCAGATAGTGTCGTAGCTGAAAGCATCTCCACCAACCTAATTTGGTCGGTTCTTCCCAAGACGACAACGCTTCCAGGGTCAGCCAATCATCTCCTCCACCCATAGCCTCCGCTCTATCTCTCCCAG
Source organism: Allobates femoralis (assembly GCA_033576535.1). Taxonomy (NCBI): domain Eukaryota; kingdom Metazoa; phylum Chordata; class Amphibia; order Anura; family Aromobatidae; genus Allobates; species Allobates femoralis. The sequence continues at coordinate 484,216,796 of JARQOC010000005.1, read as the reverse complement.
CCTCTATCCACAATGCAAAAGTCTTATCGGATCTGGCAGCAATAAAATGGGGGTGACTTATAATTGGTGTAAGTGGTGAGCAGGGCGGGATAAATGAGGCTCGCAGAGGCAATGTGTTACAGACACGCAATGTGTTGGATGAGTAAGGGGAGGGGCCGATGCCATCGCCCATGGGAGTCCATTCAGCGGGAATGGGCAGAAACTTTGTTCAAGTTCAAACAGAAGAAAACAGACGGCACTCACCAGGTTAACGATGAATCAGCGGTGTCCTTTATTTCAGGGACATTGCACAGATATAGGGAGGGGGTGCCGAGGGTGACGACGGGCCATTTCGGGCGTTTGCCCTTCGACTGGTCACACATGGCTACTGGTGCCTGCTCGCATCTTATATGGACGGAGCAGGACCGCCCATCAAGGCGTCACAAATCAGCCGTGAATTGCATATAAAGTACACAAAACAATAATAAACAAACATTAACAGACATTACAATACACCAAAGAGACCTTAAGCTTAATAAGTTTATCTTACCCTTCTTTACATCGCTGGATCTCATAGAGATTCCCTGCCTGTGGGTGGGGCAAGACTACGTTTCTCTCTCTGTTCACTAAACTCGCGCGGGCCGCGCGGGACTCTGGGTACTCTCGCGTGAAGCGCGAGGCATTCTGGGGAGCGTCAACGCGAAGTCAGTGGCCAATCGCAATCGCAGCCTGCAATAGACAGTGCCGCGAGCGCGAGTATATGGAGGTTGCTAGGCAACTCATTCATTAAGATGCCACCAAGTGCAATCGCAGCCTGCAATAGCCAGTGCCGCGATCGCGAGTATGAGGGGGTTGCAAGGCAACTCGTTCATCAACACGCCACCCAGCATAGACGTCCGGCATCAAGATGCAATTCAAGAGATGTCTATGCTCGGATGGGAGCCCACTGGCACTACTGACTCGCTGATTGGTAAGGGTTAAATATTAACCTGAGGGAAGTTAAATAGTTATAGGTTTATAAGCCAGAAAAAGTAGAACACAGTTTAGTGTTACGTATAGGCACAGCGATATGTCATAAATCAATGTGATTATCACTTAAGGCTCAGGACAACCAAGACAGCTGTCATTATCAAAAGCCTTCCTAACCATCACCCTAATCACTACAATCTATTCGCCCAGTGTTACTGGCTTTCTTCGTTAGTGATCTACCACCACTCGACTGCAGAAAAAATTTTTTTGGTGGAAACTGGCCAAACCAAAGTCATATGCAAACTTTTTTTGCCCCTCAACAAAGCCCCACTGTCAGAATACACCTGGGCACACAGAAAAAATGTACATCCCACAGTCGGACGCAGAAAACGCTGACCTATTACAAGTATGGACAAGATAAGGTGTCCAAATGGACTGCGAAGATATGTACTAGAGGTATCCATAGGAAAAAAGAGAAACCCTCCGTCTACCAGACTATCAGTAAACGAATTAAACAATGTCTAAAAACAATGACCAGAAGCTCTCAGGAAATTTTACTCAATTTTACTCAAACCTTTTCTCAAAGGAACACGGCTAGGTCCAATTTGTCGTTGAGACCAAGTGGACCCTGTGCATCCAAATTCAGGATCCAATTGGCCTCAATCTGAAGCAGACGCTTGTGCTGATCTCCCCCGTTTCCTGAGGGATACAACCTTTCAATCCCAGCAAAGCGTAAAACACTTGCATCCCCGTTGTGGGCCTCGGTGACGTGCTGTATAAGTCTGGGGAACCTTTTTTCCTTAGAATCGAGCCAAAATGTTCTCTGGCCCTGACAAAAAGTGGTCTAATGGTCTTACCCACGTAGAAGCGCTTGCAAGGACACCAGAGAACGTACACTACCCACTTGGTGCGGGAATTGATGAAAGAATTTATTTTAATCATTCGCCCTCCTATATCAATACAGGGGCCAACCCCGAGCTGGGGACACCAATTACAGTGCCCACATGCAAAGTTCCCTTTCAATCGTTTCAGGCTCAACCAATTGTTCCCCCCATCTATCTTTTTTATCCTTTTTTGCATCAACATGTCACCTAAATTTCTACACCTTCTATAGGTGACAACTGAGGTAGGGGAAATTTTTGTCAAGGTTTTGTCAGCTTCAACAACATGCCAATGCCTTCTTATAGCAGCTGCTATTCGTGAAAACATTGGGCCGTGTTTGAAACTAAAAAAGAATTTTTTAGGTTGAGCATTGTCACTCTTGTGCGGAGGTCTACCAGGGTCGTGGGGGGGTCGATTAGTTGCCCGAAGGCGGGCTTTTTTAAGAACATGAGGAGGATATCCTCGTCGTAACAGATCGTGCTCTAGTCGATCCGCTTGCAGTTCAAAATTTTTTTCCACATTATTTATGCGTTTAAAACGCAGAAACTGACTGAACGGCAAGCCCGTTTTGGTGTGCTCAGGGTGGGCGCTGCGGTAGTGTAATAACGAATTCGTGGCAGTAGGTTTCTTAAACACTGACCTGATTAGTTTGTCATCTAGTAACTCGAGTTTTACATCCAGAAACTCTAATGACTTATCCCCGAAAATCGAGGTAAACGCCATATTGTACGAGTTCTGGTTAAGGTAGGCCACGAACTGATTAAACACCTCCTCATCGCCCTCCCATACAATTAGCACGTCATCGACGTATCTGATGTAATGTCTTATGAATTTCAAAGAGGAATTTTTTTGGGTAAATACATATTCTTCTTCAAAGGCAGCCAGAAAGAGGTTGGCCAGGGTGCACGCGACCGGAGTACCCATGGCCACTCCACCTCTCTGCGCATACCAATGGTCGAGAAAACTGAAGACATTATGAGTCAGAATAAGCTCTAGCGCTTCACATACAAAGTCAGTCACATCCGTATTCACCTCGTTGTTGGTCAGTAACCTTCTTACCACCGCCACAGCCAATGCTTGTGGGATCCTTGTATACAAACTCTCGATATCTATCGAGGCTAACCTATAGTTGTCACTACAGTTTATCTGATCTATAATGTTTACAAAGTCATATGTGACTTTAGCTAGAGAAGGAACGGTGGCCAGATACGGGTGCAAAAACCAATCTAGAAACTGTGACAAAGGCTCGAAAAGGGAGCCGATAGCCGACACGATAGGCCTACCTGGAGGGGCGGATAGGTCCTTATGGATCTTAGGGAGGTAATACCAGTGTGGCCTCGCCGGGAACTCAGGATATAGCCTCTCGGCTTCTTTAATAGAGAGTATGTTCCTATGCACATAAGATCTTAAAAATGAAAACAATTTCTTTTGATACTGCAAAGTAGGATCTCCCGACAAGGCCACATAGGTGTCCCTCCGATCCAACTGTCTAAATGCCTCCGCCAGGTAGGCTGCTCTGGGGAGCAGGACAATACTCCCACCTTTGTCCGCTTTTCGGAACACTACATCCGACCATTGCCTCATTTCTTTAATAGCATGGCTTTCACCTCGTGATAGGTTCCTAGGGGGGTCGGGGTAAACTAAGGCTCTTATATCCCGGTCTACCAGCTCAGAAAACAAATCTAAGTTATCTCCCTGTACGATGGGGGGCATAAAGGTGGACTTGACTCCGCCCGTAAAGGCGGATCTTGTCTCCCCTAAGCCAGCCGAAACAACCTCTTGACTCTCATTTATTCCCAGCAATAGGGCTATGTCTGCCTGCGATTGTACCCCCACATTCCCACCCGGAAAAAAACCAAGAGGACCAATGCTAACATTGCTCTTAAAGATTTTAGTGTGACTCTTAGCTGTATCAGTAGAGCCCAGATTTTTCTGCATTTCAAAGTGCTTGCAAAGTTGTAATTTCCTCACCGCTCTAAAGAGATCAGCCCTAAATTCTGCGTAGTCGAAACTTTCCGCTACGCAGAATGTCAGGCCTTTCCGTAGAACAGAAAGCATATCAGAAGACAGTGTACGGTCCGTTAAATTAAAGATTTTCAAGTCTGCCTCATCTACTCCCGCCACGACACTTGTTTCCTCTTTTGGGGTGGTGGAGGGAACCTCTCTTCCTCTATGTCTGGATCTTCCTCCTCTTCTAGTTCTGCGCCTAAAGGGAGGTCATGAGTACTAGAATTATTATCCGATGTATCCGGGTCCTGATCAGTATCCAAATTTAGCCCGGTCTTCCTGTTTTTCTTATTTTTTCTGTTATATCCCTTTGGAGTTTTGGGGGGAACAGGAGTCTCTGGTATATTAGGTGGAGTTTTTGGTATAGTGGGTTTTTTCGGAGTCTTATTTTTTCTGTTCCTTGGGGTGTCGGGGGTCCTCCCCCAAGAAAACACCCGCCCATTTTCATAGTCAAGTTTGTCACGAAGGAACTTGTCCCTTTTTGCAATTTTGATTTCGTTTTGCATGGGCACTAGTTTTTCATCTAGTTTTTTCAGGAACAGACCCCATTTTTCTTTACTATATCTTTTTTGTAGCTCTTGTCTGAGATTAATCAGTTCAGCAGTTACTTTAGCATGTTCTGCCACATTCTGCTCCACTACAACTTTCAAAAAATTCATCGAGGACTCGTGTTGGACCGCCTCCCATTTTTTGGCAAACAAAGGATCAGGATTCTGGGTGGCCATGGTTTTAGAAACTCTTAGGCCACGCGGTACTCTTGAACAAGTCATGTACATTTTTAATGAAGTGACCGTCCAGAAAAGACGTAGCTCTCTCTCAGCAAGGGTTGAGATTTTCTGTTCCAAGGTGTTAATACTTAGGACAGTAATGGTCTCCTTAGAGTTGCAGTCCGTAAAAAAAGCCTCGGCATCCTCCCTCCCTGAGAAAAGTTCCCAGTGCTGAAAATCCGCTTTTTTAGTGTTCTCGGAGCTGGCCGGCTCCATTATAACCTCACCGCACACAGCACTATCAATGGCCGGGTAGCTAGGAGTGTGCCACTGGTCAGAAGGAGCAGAGCAATAGCGAAAAACAACAGATTAGGGCACCACTCCCCAAAGGCCATGAAACTGCTGCTGTCGGTGGGCATAGAACACTTAGTCCATGGGGTGCCAGTCAAATAACAGAGTCCAAGTTCAAACAGAAGAAAACAGACGGCACTCACCAGGTTAACGATGAATCAGCGGTGTCCTTTATTTCAGGGACATTGCACAGATATAGGGAGGGGGTGCCGAGGGTGACGACGGGCCGTTTCGGGCATTTGCCCTTCGACTGGTCACACATGGCTACTGGTGCCTGCTCACATCTTATATGGACGGAGCAGGACCGCCCATCAAGGCGTCACCAATCAGCCGTGAATTGCATATAAAGTACACAAAACAATAATAAACAAACATTAACAGACATTACAATACACCAAAGAGACCTTAAGCTTAATAAGTTTATCTTACCCTTCTTTACATCGCTGGATCTCATAGAGATTCCCTGCCTGTGGGTGGGGCAAGACTACGTTTCTCTCTCTGTTCACTAAACTCGCGCGGGCCGCGCGGGACTCTGGGTACTCTCGCGTGAAGCGCGAGGCATTCTGGGGAGCGTCAACGCGAAGTCAGTGGCCAATCGCAATCGCAGCCTGCTAACGAAGAAAGCCAGTAACACTGGGCGAATAGATTGTAGTGATTAGGGTGATGGTTAGGAAGGCTTTTGATAATGACAGCTGTCTTGGTTGTCCTGAGCCTTAAGTGATAATCACATTGATTTATGACATATCGCTGTGCCTATACGTAACACTAAACTGTGTTCTACTTTTTCTGGCTTATAAACCTATAACTATTTAACTTCCCTCAGGTTAATATTTAACCCTTACCAATCAGCGAGTCAGTAGTGCCAGTGGGCTCCCATCCGAGCATAGACGTCTCTTGAATTGCATCTTGATGCCGGACGTCTATGCTGGGTGGCGTGTTGATGAACGAGTTGCCTTGCAACCCCCTCATACTCGCGATCGCGGCACTGGCTATTGCAGGCTGCGATTGCACTTGGTGGCGTCATAATGAATGAGTTGCCTAGCAACCTCCATATACTCGCGCTCGCGGCACTGTCTATTGCAGGCTGCGATTGCGATTGGCCACTGACTTCGCGTTGACGCTCCCCAGAATGCCTCGCGCTTCACGCGAGAGTACCCAGAGTCCCGCGCGGCCCGCGCGAGTTTAGTGAACAGAGAGAGAAACGTAGTCTTGCCCCACCCACAGGCAGGGAATCTCTATGAGATCCAGCGATGTAAAGAAGGGTAAGATAAACTTATTAAGCTTAAGGTCTCTTTGGTGTATTGTAATGTCTGTTAATGTTTGTTTATTATTGTTTTGTGTACTTTATATGCAATTCACGGCTGATTGGTGACGCCTTGATGGGCGGTCCTGCTCCGTCCATATAAGATGTGAGCAGGCACCAGTAGCCATGTGTGACCAGTCGAAGGGCAAACGCCCGAAACGGCCCGTCGTCACCCTCGGCACCCCCTCCCTATATCTGTGCAATGTCCCTGAAATAAAGGACACCGCTGATTCATCGTTAACCTGGTGAGTGCCGTCTGTTTTCTTCTGTTTGAACTTGGACTCTGTTATTTGACTGGCACCCCATGGACTAAGTGTTCTATGCCCACCGACAGCAGCAGTTTCATGGCCTTTGGGGAGTGGTGCCCTAATCTGTTGTTTTTCGCTAGAAACTTTGTTCAATTTGCACCCAGGCCTTATGCTTATTGTTCCTGCACCAGTCTACCAATCTGGTCAGATGGGTAGTAGTGTGATAACGTTTAAGATCGGGGAGGCCTATGCCCCCACTCGCTTTTGGTCTGGTAAGAATGGCCCTTCCTATTCTGGCTGATCTGCCGTTCCAAATAAATTGGCGTTGAATGGAAAAAAATCCTCCGGAAGAAGTCCCGAGGAATTCTAACTTGAAGAGTCTGCAACAAGTACACAAAATCTGGCATCTGCCAAACCATGAAAAAGATGATCTGGACCATCTCACGCAGTCGGACTCAATTGTTTGCAGGAGTGGGGGAAAATTGATCCGGTATAAATCTTTCAGATTAGCCGATAATTTAATCCCCAAATAAGATAGATGTTGATGCAACCATTTGAAACTAAAGGAGGATCGTAGGTTGTCAGAAGATTGGGGTGGCAGGTTGATATTAAGTGCTTCCGATTTGTCGAAATTAATTTTAAAATTAGAAAGGGTAGCATAAATCTGGAACTCTCTCATTAGATTCGGTAATGAGATGACAGGATTCGATATAAAAAACAACAGGTCATCTGCATATGCCGCTACCTTATGGGAGGTTTTCTGGATGGGGATCCCTGTGATGTTAGGATTGGCACTTACGTGTCTCAGAAAGGGCTCGAGTGTGAGGATAAAAATTAGTGGGGAGAGAGGACAGTTGGTCCAGAATAGAGGGCTAAAATCCAGCGCAGCATATTCTCACCGAGACCTATGAATCGAAGGGTCTCTCCCATGAAGCTCCAGTTTACATAGTTTTACATAGTTTTACATAGTTTTTTTAAGGTTGAAGGAAGACTTTCAGTCCATCTAGTTCAACCCATAGCCTAACATGTTGATCCAGAGGAAGGCAAAAAAAACCCATGTGGCAACACTAAGCTCCACATTGGGGGAAAAAATTCCTTCCTGACTCCAGATACGGCAATCAGACTAATTCCCTGGATCAACGCCCTATCAAAGAATCTAGTATATATAACTGGTAATATTATAGTTTTCAAGAAAGGCATCCAGGCCCTTCTTAAATGTTAGTAGTGAGTCACTCATTACAACAGCATGTGGCAGAGAGTTCCATAGTCTCCCTGCTCTTACAGTAAAGAATCCGCGTCTGTGATTATGATTAAACCTTCTTTCCTCCAGACGTAGAGGATGCCCCCTTGTCCCCGTCTCAGGCCTAAGAGTAAAGAGATCATTAGAAAGGTCTCTGTACTGTCCCCTCATATATTTATACATTATTATAAGATCACCCCTAAGCCTTCGTTTTTCCAAGCTGAATAACCCCAAGTTTAATAAACCTGTCTTGGTATTGCAGACCCCTTAGTCCTCTAATGACTTTTGTCGCTCTTCTCTGGACCCGCTCTAGTTCAGCTATGTCTTTCTTATACACCGGAGACCAGAATTGTACACAGTATTCTAAGTGTGGTCGCACTAGTGACTTGTATAGAGGTAAAATTATGTTCTCCTCATGAGCATCTATGCCTCTTTTAATGCATCCCATTATTTTATTTGCCTTTGCAGCAGCTGCCTGACACTGGCCACTAAATGTGAGTTTATCATCTATCCATACACCCAGGTCTTTTTCAGTGACAGTTTTGCCCAGTGTTTTACAATTAAGCACATAATTATACCTTTTGTTTCCTCTGCCCAAGTGCATGACTTTACATTTATCCCCATTAAAGCGCATTTGCCATTTAGCAGCCCAAGCTTCTAGTTTACATAAATCCTCCTGTAATATAAAATTGTCCTCCTCTGTATTGATTACCCTGCAGAGTTTAGTGTCATCTGCAAATATTGAGATTCCACTCTGTATGCCCCCTACAAGGTCATTAATAAATATATTAAATAGAAGCGGGCCCAACACTGACCCCTGTGGTACCCCACTATTAACTGTGACCCATTCTGAGTTTGTTCCATTAATAACCACCCTTTGTTTCCTATCACTAAGCCAGTTCTTAACCCACTTACACATATTTTCCCCTATCCCCATCGCCCTCATTTTATGTATCAACCTTTTGTGTGGCACCGTATCAAAAGCTTTTGAAAAATCCATATACACCACATCCACTGCATTTCCTTGGTCCAGTCCAGAACTTACTTCTTCATAGAAGCTTATTAGATTAGTTTGACAGGAACGGTCCCTCGTAAAACCATGTTGATAATGGGTCATGAGGTTATTTTTCTTCAGATACTCCAGTATAGCATCTCTTAGAAAACCCTCTAGGATTTTACCCACAGTAGAGGTTAAGCTTACTGGCCTATAATTTCCAAGATCAGTTTTTGTCCCCTTTTTGAATATTGGCACCACATTTGCTATACGCCAGTCCTGTGGTACAGACCCTGTTATTATGGAATCTTTAAATATTAAAAATAATGGTCTATCTATGACAGTACTTAATTCCTGCAGCACTCTGGGGTGTATCCCATCCGGGCCCGGGGATTTGTCAATTTTAGTGATTTTTAGACGATGCCGTACTTCCTCTTGGGTTAAGCAGGTGACATTTAATTGAGACTTTTTGTTATCACTGATCATATTGTCTGTCATGGGATTTTCTTGTGTAAATACTGTTGAAAAAAAGTCATTTAGCATATTGGCTTTTTCCTCATCCTCATCCACCATTTCACCCAGACTATTTTTAAAGGGGCCAACACCATCATTTTTTAGTTTCTTACTATTTATGTAGTTAAAAAATATTTTGGGATTCTTTTTACTTTCTCTGGCAATGAGTCTCTCTGTCTCAATCTTTGCTGCCTTGATTTGCTTTTTACAAATGTTATTTAATTTTCTGTATTTATTTAATGCCTCATCACTACCTACTTGCTTTAATTCCCTAAATGCTTTCTTTTTGTCACATATTGCACTTCTTACCACTTTATTTAGCCATAGTGGTTTCCTCCTATTTCTAGCATGCTTATTCCCATAGGGTATATATTGTGCACATGTCCTATTCAGGATGCTAATAAACATCTCCCATTTGTGTTGTGTACTTTTATGTCTCAGGACATCGTCCCAGTTTATTGCACTAAGATCATCTCTCAACCGTTGGAAATTTGCCTTCCTGAAGTTTAGTGTCCTTGTGGCCCCTTTACTACACGTCTTAGTAAAGGATACTTGAAAGCTTATTAAGTCATGATCACTATTACCCAAGTGACCTCCAACCCGTATATTTGATATGCGGTCTGGCCTGTTGGTTAATATTAGGTCCAGCAGTGCCCCCCTTCTTGTTGGGTCCTGAACCAGTTGTGAAAGGTAATTGTCTCTCATAGTTTTCAAAAACTTATTACCTTTGCTGGAACTGCAGGTTTCTGATCCCCAATGTATTTCAGGGTAGTTGAAGTCCCCCATAATAATGACTTCTCCCTGAGTCGCTGCTTCATCTATTTGCTTTATGAGGATATTCTCCTCCACTTCCATTATTGTTGGGGACTTATAACAAACCCCTATCAGTAATTTATTATTTTTTCCCCCTCCCCTTATCTCCACCCACAGGGACTCTACATTTCCATTAGATTCACCTATATTATCACGCAGGATGGGTTTTAAGGATGATTTTACGTATAAACATACACCTCCTCCTCGCCTATTTGTACGGTCATTTCTGAACAGACAATAGCCCTGTAAATTAACAGCCCAGTCATGGCTCTCGTCCAGCCAAGTCTCCGAAATCCCCACCATGTCATAATTATTTTCCAATAAAATCAATTCTAATTCCTCCATTTTGTTGGTGAGGCTTCTGGCATTAGTGTACATGCACTGTATGCATCTCTCTTTACCTCTCTTCCTTCCTACTAGTTTGACTGTTCTAACCCCACCCCCCATGCCACCCCCAATTTTATTACTTGTGCCCAGTTTACTGTTTACACTATCTTCCCCTCCTATACAATGAATACCCTCCCCCCCAATCCCTAGTTTAAACACTCCTCCAACCTTCTAGCCATTTTCTCCCCCAGCACAGCTGCACCCTCCCCATTGACACGGTCAAATGCCTTTTCGGCATCTGTGGATAACAACATGGAGGAGACTGGGCCCGAGATTGCTTGCTGAATCAGGTTTATTGCTTTAGTAGTGTTATCGCGGGCCTCTCTCCCTGTCATAAAACCTGCCTGGTCCGGGTGAATAATGTTGGGAAGCAAAGGGGATAACCTGGAGGCGAGGATTCTGGCAAATAGCTTGATGTCTTCATTAAGAAGAGAAATGGGGCGGTAGCTGCCGCATTGTGACACATCCTTACCAGGTTTAGGTATAACCGAGATGTGGGCTCTCAGTGTGTCAGCGTGAGGAGGCCCACATCTATTCAAGTCATTAAAAAAGGAAAGTAAATGTGGCACAAATGGACTTTGAGTTTTTTGTAGTACATTGCCGAGAATCCGTCCGGGCCAGGAGCTTTACCATTTTTAGTCGCAGCGATGGCCATGATCACTTCCATGTCAGTGAAGGGGCGCTCCAAGGTGGCTACATCTGTCAGATTCAACTTAGGGATACCTGAAGAAGAAATATATTCTATAATTTTTTGGAGAAAGGACTCCGACTGCGTGAGAGGGTTTGTGCCGTCCACCTTGTAAAGGGAGGCATAAAATTGCTTAAAGGCCTCCGCTATGACCGATGAAGGTTGGATAGACCCTTTGCGTCTCCCCTCCCCAATTCCCGATATAAATGAGCGTGTCCTCTGCTGTCTCAACGCTCTTGCTAAATATTTACTACATTTGTTCCCATACTCATAGAAATTCCTTCTGCACTTAGCAAGCCAACATTTGGTTTTTGTATTCAGCAGGCCCTTCAGTTCCTCTCTGACCCTAATCAGGTCTGTCGCTGTCCTATCGTAAGGTCGTATTTTATGAGTCGTTTCCAGGACTCTCAAACGAACCAATAGGGTTGACATTTCCAAGTCTCTCCCTTTTTTCAATCTTGTGCCATGTTTAATGAGGATCCCACGGATCACACATTTGTGAGCTTCCCAGGTAGCGCCTGGAGAGGAGTCAGATGTCTTGTTAATCCTAAAAAAGTCTGTCAGAGTCTGTCCTATTTCCCCGAGGGTCACAGGATCATCCAAAAGAGAGGTGTTCAGCCTCCACTGCCACTGCTGTGTGATGGGAGACGGCAGTAGGATTGAGACAACGCAAAGAGCGTGGTCTGAGAAAACAATAGGGTCTATTTCAGCCCTCTGGATAAGATGAAGATCCCTGTGTCCCATAAGGAAATAATCTAATCTGGAGTATGTGCCATGCACCTGTGAAAAGTAAGTGAAATCCCTATCTGATGGGTGTAGGAGCCTCCAAGTGTCAACAAGCTGGTGATCATGCGATAGCCGTCGGAGTCTGCGTAAGGCGGCTGCGGAGAAGGGAGATGAGCCATAAGACGTATCTATATCCGGATCCAATGCGACATTAAGGTCACCAGCTATCACCAGGGTTCCCTCTGAGAATTCACCAATTCTCCCTAGAAACCCATCGAGAGCGGAGATCTGGCCACTGTTGGGTAGGTATACTGAGACAAAGGTAAAGATTTGAGAAGCAACACGACCCTTAACCATCAATAGTCTGCCCAGATCATCACAACTGGAATCTATAAACTCCCACGATATGGACCTGGAAATACATATGCTGGTTCCCCGTGACTTCGTATCTGGCGAGAAGCTGTTATATACATCGGGGAACCAATGGCTAGATAATTTATACGATTTGGTCGCACACAGATGTGTCTCCTGAAGGAAGGCAATTTGAATGTTTGCCCTTCTGAGGAGGTGAGTCAGGATCGATCTCTTACCAGCACTTTGAAGGCCACGTACATTTAATGGGCCACAACGAACCTCAGCTATGTTAGATTCGGTCATTTTCATGAGGTAAACTGATGTACCAGAGCGTGGCGAGCCCGAGGAGGGTAAGGGGGTAAGGTAGGACCAAGGAAGGAGGAAAGTTAAGATGGATCTGTGGTGTGTGGGAGAATACAAGAGAGGGTAGGAAAGTTTGGATGTAGGGAAGAAGAAGCAGCTGAAGAAGAAAGCAAAAGTTCTCAGGCTACCAGGAAAAGAGAGTAGGCGAGAAGGAGTAAAGAAAGACAAAAATAAGAGGTAATGTGAGAGAGACCTTCACAATTCTAGCATCCATTGATATTGTGTGTTTCTGGAGAGTTTCTGCTTCTATTTCTTTGGATGATACAAAAGGATGGAAGCGTGGTGTATGTTTGGGCGCTGAGGTAAGGAAGATCTCTGATGCTGGCTTCTTTTCCGGACTTTATTAAAATAATTGCAGTTATAATTATTCAAGCTTAAGGCTCTCAAAACCCACGATGCATTTCGACGTGCACACACGTCTTTCTCAAGTGATTCACTTGAGAAAGACGTGTGTGCACGTCGAAATGCATCGTGGGTTTTGAGAGCCTTAAGCTTGAATAATTATAACTGCAATTATTTTAATAAAGTCCGGAAAAGAAGCCAGCATCAGAGATCTTCCTTACCTCAGCGCCCAAACATACACCACGCTTCCATCCTTTTTTATCATTTTGACTCCCTATGGGGAGAGTGGTGGAGTGAGCTGCAGAGGAGGGAGAGTACCTGAGAAGACGTCAGCTGGATCAGCCCCTTTACTAGACACGTGACGCCGCCCAGCACTAGTGTTTCCCCGGAGAAGACCTCGTAGGAAGCACGGGGACGGAACCGGAGGATTCCGTTGCTTGATTTTAATAAGCTTATCTACGGGCTGTGGTTTATAACCAGACCAGGTGAGTTTAAACGCAAAAGAACCGCCTGCTAACAACCCCATGTGTACAGGCGCACTATAAGCTGTTGTTGTTTTTCCTTTACATTTCTTTGGATGATGTCAGAATAGCCTCCCAGAGCTGCTGTTTTTATGTGAACTGCCTCCCACCCTCATAGATCTTTTGCTTGATCATACTCCTAAGGTTCTCTATAGGGTTGAGGTCAGGGGAAGATGGTGGCCACACCGTGAGTTTATCTCCTTTTATGCCCATAGCAGCCAATGGCACAGAGGTATTCTTTGTAGCATGAGATGGTGCATTGACATGCATGAGGATGATTTAGCTCCTATAGGCACGTTTTTGCTTTTTGTACCATGGAAGAAAGTTCTCAGTTGGAAACTCTATATACGTTGCAGAGGTCATTTTCACACTTTCAGGAATCTTAAAGGGGCCTACCAGCTGTTTCCCAATGATTCCAGCCCAAAACATGACTCCTCCACCTCCTTGCTGACATCGCAGCCTTGTTGGGACATGGTGGCATCCACCAACCATCCACTACTCTAGTCATCTGGACCATCCAGGGTTGCTTGGCACTCATCAGTAAACAAGACTGTTTGAAAATTAGTCTTCATGTATATCTGGACCCACTGCAACTGTTTCTGCTTGTGAGCATTGTTTAGGGTTGGCCAAATAGTAGGTTTATGCACCACAGCAAGCCTTTGAAGGATCTTACACCTTGAAGTTCGAGGGACTCCAGAGACACCAGCAACTTCAAATATCTGTTTGTTGGTTTGTAAGACCTTTTTAGCAGCTGCTCTCTTAATCTGATGAACTTGCCTGGCAGAAACCTTCCTCATTCTGCCTTTATCTGCACGAACACATTTGTGCTTAGAATCAACCACAAATCTCTTCACAATACGATGATCACACTTAAGTTTTCATGCAATATCAAATGTTTTCATCCCTTGTCCAAGGCATTGCACATTTTGTTGCTTTTTGACAAAGTTGCTTTATCTTTCCCATGTTACTTGAAAACTGTGTCCTGTGTAATATTGTGGAACACCCATTTTTCCTTTTATTGGGCTCACCCGGCAACCTAATTACTACAAATATCTGAGATTGATTTCAATGATCCAAAGAAGCCTGAGACACAATACCATCAATGGGTTTCATTGAAAAAAAATTAAAATAAAACCCTATGACACTTAAAACCAATTTGCATAATAATTTGAAACACAGTGTATAGAATTGCGTTCACCGCATCCAGATCGGTGAACGCAATTGGCTTCAGACAGCCAGCAATCCAGGAACCGGATAGTTTGCTCATCCCTGCTGCCGCAAACTGTTCTGTGTGTGTAAAAACTTTTTATTTTATTAATAAATGTTTCTATAATGTCTCTAGGGGGTGCCCACTCCCCCTAGAGACCTTCCACCAACTCAGGTGGGCATATAATGCTTTATTCACTTATGTACAGCAGCCGGCTCCTGTCAGTGCTGTACAGTTTTATCAATGAAGGCTCTGGGCTACTCTGAGAGCAGCGCGCATACTATAGCTTTTGTAGGTTCTGAAGCCATTTACAGTAGATCTATGGGCAGCGCTGAGAAGCCAGTACTGCCCCCTGAGGAGTAGCCAGGAGCCAGGGGTATAACTACAAGGGTGCCGTCACACCTGTCGACAGCGCTGGAGATGTCGGCGGCGACTGGCGGGAGGCGCACGTTGTTAGCACCCCACCAGCGTCGCCGTCCCCCATTTACATGGGGCGACACCTCCAGCGACGGTATCGCCGCCGGGGTCTCTCAAAACCCCAGCGGCGATGCAGTACAATGGGAACCTATGGCTCCCATTGCCTGTCAGGTCACCGGCGGCCGTTTACATGGGGCGATGTGGACACTGATGTGAAACCAGGCGACCACTCAGAGGCGCCGACATCGCCCCTGTACATTAGGCGATGCAGGGGCGATATCGGCGCTGATAGGCCACACCTCTAATACATCGGGGTGCCGTCACCAGGTGTGACGGCACCCCAACAGGTGTAGGGGTTGCAATTGCACCCGGGCCCTGGAGCCTAGGGGGCCCCAAAAGGCCTATAGAAAAAGACCAATGCTAATTAAGAGTAGCAATAATTGAGGGTCCCATTGGAGCTTTTGCATCAGGGCCCATGCGCTTCAAGTTACACCATTGCCAGGAGCGCAGAAGTGAGAGGATGCCAGGACAAGAAGAGAATACCTAGACAGAGGGACTGAATCCAGGATGGTTGGGAGCTATGGCAGTACTTCTATAATATATACAGTAGGGATGGAGACAGGCAGAACAGAGCTCAAGTACAAGAACAGTACAAGGACCCTTTGATGTCCAATAATGTTCTCCTTTATGTACCTGTAAAGGTACCTTCACACGCAGCAATATTGTTAGGCAATTTCACTGGCAATTTGCTGGTTGCAGTGAAAACATGGACACTTTGTTCTATTTTGTTGCTTTGTACAAATGGAACAATGTGTCCATGATTTCACTGCAACCAGCAAATTGCTAGTGAAATCGCCTAGCAATATTGCCGTGTGTGACGGTACCTTAACAGAAGCTGTCATCTACTTTAGGTGTAAGTTGCCTCCTTGATCTTGTGGGCCACTGATAAACAGTATATTTATATGAACTTTATTAATATATATTGCTGTATACCATCTAACACAATTATACAAGTCTAATAACTCATGCCGTAATTTCCTGCAAAGACACGACCTATGAGACAACTTGCTAGAGCACAGAGCAGGTGCTTCTCTTAGGAAGTGATAGCCCAAAGTCAAGTAATTTACAATATGTGGCTATTACACACCATATGCGTTTGCTATGACTGATCCCAGCAAGATTTCATCCAGGGCAGGGCAAGCAGTGAGGTATATAATGACAGCTGAGCACAATACAGCACATTCCACCTATCAAACCTGCTGTACACAGACATTCCACAGGGGAATCTCAAGGGAAAAGTCATACTTCAAGTGTGAACATTCCACATGTCACACACCATTAACCCCTCCAGAGAAAGTAAAGTCAGGCCCTCTCTGTGGGACACAGGTTACACACCTCTGGGACTGACTTGAGGTTGCTTTTTTACAGGCATTTAAACTCTATAGTGTGTATAGAAGATCATAGCATCATTAAACACGGCAGATAAACGGAAAACTATATGTAACAATGTAGAAATGTGCTCAATTATTAAGAACTGAATCAAGATCAATTAAAGTGATCTGCTCAGTATTTATGTGGTGCCCCTTCCAACCGGTCGCCACTAGGTGGTGCAGCAGTCGGAATCGGTAAGTCTGTTACCCAAATACACACCCAACACACTCCGTTCCCAAGACTAGGGAATCTATGCCCAACAATGGGATGGCGGAAGAAGACAAATGGAGGGTGGGAAGTTAGGACAGAACCAGGTAAGGGGAGGCAACAAAAGGACACAACACCAAGTTCAGAGAGAGCAGTCAGCCAAGAGACACCAGAGAGTCAAGTTCAGTCAGAAGGAGAGACAAGAACACCCATCATACAGGACTAAGAGGACCCGGCTGCCTGTGCCACCTTGAGGCTTGTCCGGATCCCAGGCTGTAGACCATGGTGAGAGAAGGAAGGCGTTCAAGGTATGCTCAAATTAGCAGGGACACTGAGGGACTGGGCCGGAAGAAGAGTGCCGTCTCTGCTGAAGTGGCCAGGAAGCTCTATGCTCCAACCACAAACCCAGCAGGGTGCGGGGTCTTTATGTCCCGTGTACCAACCTCCAGTGCAGCGAAAGGAAGGCCGCCGTATTAGGGCTAGGGACCCGGCAGGTCACCAACTAAAAGTTTGTTGCCGCTGGACCGTAGCTAGTGTGGGGACAGACCGAAAAGGCCCATGAAAGGAACACGAAACGGGGGATTTTGATGAGCTATCCCGGCTGCTTAGACCACACTGGAGCCACCACTGTACTGTCTGTACTCTAACCATCTTCCGAGAAAGAGTGTAAACCCGGTTTAAGCTCTATGCTGTGTGAGACTGTGATTACTGCGCCTGAAGAGAGATAGAGTGATTTCATGAGACTGCCTGATTGTATCGTGAACCTTCACCCCCTTCCCCCCCCCCCCGACGAGCCCTGCACTACAACAGACTATTTGGTTTCCCTGGGGACCTGTTCTTCCCGTGGAGAACTGAACCATCTATGCTGCAACTCCATCATCCACAGATGACCTGACTGCAGCAGCATCTATACTGGCCACATCCCACAGGTGGCATCACGACACTCTTATTTTTGTTGTATTTTATCTTCATCCATTTTTCTAAGTCCCCTATTTAACGGCTGACCTGACGAGGAAATCATGGACTGGGTCACGCCACCGTGACATCCCACAGCCCCAGACGACGACAAGAGGGCCTGGTTCCGAGTACACCACAGTCCCCGCTAGGGGCAAGACATTTATTTTTTTCTCATATTGCTAAACATCATGGGGAAGAGACATGTCTTATATGCCTGTTTAGCCTTGTTAAGATCTCAGTTATTCTTTCTCATACCTTAAATTTGGAACGCATTATTTTTTTCAGTGTGCTGTATCCATTTTTTAGATCAGTTTTTGCAACCCGTCTGATATGTTCACTCACATGAGAAGATGACTATGATGTTTTTTCAAAGCTTCTCCTATCAACTGCTCCATATACACCAACACTTGGGTAAAGCCCCTCTCACATCAGCATTTCTGTCCAGATCCGGCAGAACCGGACAGAAAACCGCATCTGCCACCTAGCGGCCGCACTTGCGGTACACTTGTCGCAAGCCCCATGCATTCTCTATGGGGCTTGCAGCAGGTGCGGTATTGCTGCGATAAGGCACTTGCGGACGCAAAAAAAAAGGCAGCTCATAAAGTACATAGGAGGATATGTGGGGCTCAGAAAGTATATAGGAGGTTCAATGAGGGCTCAAAATGTATACATAAGACTTTCTTGGGGTGCTCATGCCGCATTTAGGAGGCTATGTGAGGGCTCATGCTGTATTTAGGAGGATGTTTGTGGGCTCATGCTGTAGAGATGCTATGCAGGAGCTCATACTATTTATAGATTTGCTATGTGGGGATAATCTAATATATAAAGAGTGTATGTGTGTGTATGTATCATAGCCCCACCCACTCCATATAGCCCCACCCACTCCACTTAGCCACAGCTGCTCCATATAGCCACACCCATCCACATAGACTTGCCCCTTCCACAGTACCTCCTGATAGCCCCACCCACTAAATAACTCCTCCACTTCAGAGAGATCCACCTCTCTGCATAGCCCCACCCACTTCATAGCTCCACTCTCTAAATCTAGCTCTGCCCCCTCCAGATAGCCCCACCCACTTCATAGCACTGCCCACTTCACAGCTCCACCTCTCCAGTTAGTCCCACCCACTTCATAGCCCCAAAATTAGTTACTATGCCTGGGCAATGCCAAGCTCTACAGCTAGTACTGGAAATTTTTTGGTGGCATAAGTGTGCTCACACTGTGTATAGAGGGACTATGTGAAGCTACTGTATATAAAGGGCTATGTGAGGGCTCATAATGTATATAGGTTGTTATGCAGAGGCTCATAATGTGTGAAGAGTATGGGCTTATGCTGTATATAGGGGGGTGTCAGCATACTTAATTATGCTCAATATTAAATGTTAATATAAAATAATAATTATAATGTGAATGTTAATGTTGAGCATAATTAATTTGAACCTATTGGTTCGGCCCTTCACGACAGTCATGGTCTCATGTGGCCTCTCGGGAAAATTAATTGCCGACTCTTGGTCTAAAATGAAGTAATGTAAATTGTATGTAAAAATAGATATTTATCAGTGCTGAAGTTAATGTCATATTACATACAGAATGCTGGGGAAGCTGAGACTACAAATCTGTCAGATGTGAGCACTGGGATTCTTAGAAGAGAGCGGTTTCGGCAACAACAAAGTCCCTTTCTTTGTGCTCACTGTACTACTGGGATTAGGTTGGGGTCAGTATCCCATGACAGCACCTGCACAGTTATAAGCTAATATCCTGCATTAATCATATTCCATCGCAGTTTTAAAAGCAAATAAATAGTTGTACGTGTCCTTTGACCTCTGCTGCAGAGAAGCCTGCACTTCATCTTCATGGCAAACTAATCTTTCTCTCTCAAGACAAAAAATATGATCAAGCATCCTGACCCCACAGCTGAGGCTAGGAGGACTAGTCATAAAATGTCAGGCTGACAATCAGTGGGCAAGGACAATTAAATGTAGAAATAATAAACATGTGGCACAAAGGATATTACTACGGTTAGTGGGTTCACGAGAAGAAACCTTCCTTATATACTGAAATGTTATGTAATGTTATGAAAATATTTGAAGTGTCAAATACTTTGTGACTTTAAAGGTGCCGTCACACATAGCAATTTCACTGGCAATTTGCTGGTTGCAGTGAAATCATGGACACATTGTTCTATTTTCTTGCCGTGTACAAATGTAACAATGTGTCCATGATTTCACTGCAACCAGTAAATTGCCAGTGAAATTGCATGTAATGTTGCCGCGTGTGACGGTACCTTAAGATCTCTGTTTGCTATCAGTGAATGGAAACACTGCATAAGATAACAGTTAAAATCTGAAACACTTAAAGGGGTTTTCCATGAATAAAGTTAATTGTAAGGTTCATTTTAATCAATAGATCTTTGAGTAATAATAATTTCCACAATTGGATGTGTTTAAATAAATGTTCCTCTGCTGAGATAATGTTACATATGTGTCCCTTCTATGTACTGTGTAATGGATGTGTCTGACTGAACAGGGACATGGTTTGATCATACCACATCTCCTGTGCCAAAATATTCTTATATATGTGTCCCTGCTATGTACTGTGTAATGGATGTGTCTTACCATACAGGAACATTGTCTCACCATATCACATCTTCTGTGCTGAGATGATCTTATATATGTATGTAATTGTGGCGCCCCACCAAGCAAGCATCACAGAGGGGTACTGCACCTGTAAAAGAGGCGCAGATGCTCCAGCTGCAGGTGGACCCTAGGATGGTGGGTGGGACCCATTTTCAGCATTCCCACACTAGTATACACGGTGGGAGGTCACCCGGGAGGGAAAAAAACACCTCTAGGGGGAACAAGCAGGGTCTTAGACTTGGTCTAAGTCTTAGTCTTGGCTGCTAGGTCACTCGGCTGAGGGACCAGGGAGAGGTGGAAGAGGAAGAAAGGGTCTAAGGAGAAAGAAGCTTTTCAGGAGAGCAGCCGGTTTGGGAACAGGGGCCGTCGTTAGGTTCTCCCAGACAGGTTACTGGGCACCGGAGCCCGCAGACTGCCGTAGCTACAAGCACCACAGAGAATCCGGATTCCCGTGGAGTCTTCAACTCTCCCGGGCATGAGAGCAGACCAAAAGAGAGTACCAGGTACCGCCGAGGGAACGAGCGGCCAGCCAGTAGAGGGTTACCCGATGGCAGCGAAGGTGAGAGAGGAAAGGAGGTCAGGCTGATTCCAAGTCACCAGACTTCACACCACAACTGGAAAGCAAGAAGGAACAGACGGGGTTAGAGAAGGAAGGCGCACCAAGGGTTCCACTATACCACCAGGGATCCACCTGCAGCCACCCGATAAGTTACCTGTCCTCATAACATCAAAATTGCTGAACTGTGACTTTGTATGATACTAATGAAACTGAACGGTAAAGTACCTGGAGGAATGTGACTTTGCCTCTGCCTGTGTTTCTTCTGCATTAACTTGTTCCCCATACTGGAACACTGCCCCGGAGGACCAGCCCTACCTGTAGAGGACTTTGCCAACTTGCCGCATTACCATCTACCTCTGGCGGACTGTGGTGCTCTGGTGACACATCACCAGAAGCTACAGGTGGCGTCCCGACATCTTGAATATAGCATCCCTTGTAAGTATAACCCCCTTTTTGAAGATATACCCAGGACACAGGATCAGGCACGGCCACCACTCCCTGTGACAACATGAGCGTTACCCCCTTGAAGCCTGATACCCGAGTACCCCAAAGCCTGGGCTCGACATATCGGCTGTGTCTGACTGTACATGGACATGGTCTGATCATACCACATCTCCTGTGCTGAGATATTCTTATATATATGTCCTGCTATGTACTGTGTAATGGATGTGTCTGACAGTACAGTAACATTGTCTGATCATACCACATCTCCTGTGTTGAGATAATCTTATATATGTGTCTCTGCTATGTACTGTGTAATGGATGTGTCTGACAGTACAGGAACATGGTCTAATCATACCACAACTCCTGTGCTGAGATAATCTTATATATATGTCCCTGCTATGTACTGTGTAATGGATATGAATGACAGCACAGGGACATGGTCTGATCATACCACATCTTCTGTGCTGACATAATCTTATATATGTGTCCCTGCTATGTACTGTGTAATGGATGTGTCTGACCGTACAGGGACATGGTCTGATCATACCACATCTTCTGGGCAGGGGAGGAAGCAAAAGAGTATACAGACATTACAGCACTGGATCACAAATTATTCTTTTTGTTCTTAAAAAAATGCAACAACTCCATTCCTGTCTATGAGTGTTTAGTTGCTAGGTTTGTATGCTGTTTAATAAAGTTAGAACAAAAAAAAAACTTCCAGAAGATCACACAGAAAGACCATGTGACTGCATTCAGAATCCTGTGTCCATGCGAAAGGATGTAGATGCTTCACGTAGATGCTGCACATAGAGAGAGAGACACAGAAATTATTTCTTGCTAATCTACAAAGTTTATTATTTTGTTCCTGATCGATGCTGAATAAACCAACAGTTGTTGTTATATGTTTGGAATAATCAACTGCCAACAAAGGCTCATTCAGATGTGGAGTTAATGAATGTTCTTGGGTACTGTAGCTTAGATTACCTTCAATGCAATGGGACCTGAGAAACAGTACCTGACAATATATACAGCATTGTTGCAATCGAACCTGGGCCTTGGAGTCTAGGGTGCCTCAAAAGTCCCTTTAACCTATTGAAAAAGACTAATTCTAATAACTTTTTGCAATAATTCGGGGTCTCATTGGAGCTTTCACATCAAGGCCCATCAGCTTAAAGTTAAGACACTGCACAGCATAATGTATGGAGCCATGTTGTCCCAAGAGGAGCAGCAAACAGATGGTCGATGGGAGTGCTGGGTTGTTGGACACTCATCAATCTGATCTTAACGACCTATCTCCTGGATAGATTATCAATATGTAAGTACTGGACAATTCCTCTAAGGGTGGAGTCACGCTGGACGAGAAACATGTGAGATACCCACGTGTGTATTTTGCATGACTCACCCAACACAGCCTCCGACTATTTTGGAGAGGAGCGTGCAGCTGCATGTGTTTCTATGGATGGAGCTGCACCGGTGGCCATGACGGGTAAGTCATGCAAGACAAATGCGAGTGTCTCACATCTCTCACCCAGTGTGACTTCATCCTAATTTAGCTGAGTTTGCAGGTAAAAAGTGCTTTAAGTTTTTAGTGCATTTCCGCTCATGAATATCAATACATTTTTTCAAAGCCAAATACTAAGAAACATAAAAAAAGTTTTATTTCAAACATTACACACCAATATGAAAAAATATCTGCAGTGTCAAAAATGAACCCAAATAACCAAAGTAGAGAACGCAAATAACCTAATTTACTTGATAAGTGCAGAAAATCTGCAATGTCAAAACTCACTGAGTACACATCATTGGGAACATATACAAATACATGTACAAAATCAGCCTTATGAAGCTTGAAGCTTCTGGACCCGAATGCAAACTCTCCAGAGCCCCCAACTATTACAGGTATTTAAAGGGGTTGTCCAGAAGTCTCTAACCATGGCCGACTTTGTGCAGAAACAGCGCCACCCCAGTCTACAGGTCTTGTATGATATTGCAGCTCATCTTCATTTAAGTGAATAGGCCTGTGCTGTAATACCACATGCAACCTGTAGACAGGGGTGGCACTGTTTTTGAAAGAATGCTGTAAAGTTTTAATTATCTTGAATATCCCCTTTAATAGAATTGCTTTTCCATATGGGCTGAAAGGATGTAAGGTTCCAGAGTGCGGGTGTGACTGCAATCACTGCCCCCTGTATAGATACACCCTGCATGTGAAACACTAGAGTCCTTTAGGACAACGATGGTACTTAATGAGCAATTAGACTGTGTACATTATATTTAACACCACCTACTCCATGAAAAAACTCCAATACGTGACGTTAAGACAAATATTAGTAACAACCATGGAACTGGAAAGTTCTATACAACTACAGAGTGAAAAGTAAATAACTGGGAGCGCATATCAATAATGTGATTGTAAGGTTATCACGGCTGTCAAACAGTATCTGAGCCACATTTCTACCCTGTTTACTTATGTAATTGGTAGATTGGCATATAGAGTATATTAAAAATATATCACACTAGATGGTGGCCCGATTCTAAAGAATCGGGTAGTCTAGAATCTATATAGAGTTTATTTAGTAATAGGGGAGTGCTGTGAAATTAATTGTGTGTATACAGGCGGCTCAGTGGTTAGCAGAGTATACGGTGGCTCAGTGGTCAGCAGTGAGTGCGGTGGCTCAGTGGTTAGCAGTGAGTGCGGTGGCTCAGTGGTCAGCAGTGAGTGCGGTGGCTCAGTGGTCAGCAGTGAGTGCGGTGGCTCAGTGGTCAGCAGTGAGTGCGGTGGCTCAGTGGTCAGCAGTGAGTGCGGTGGCTCAGTGGTCAGCAGTGAGTGCGGTGGCTCAGTGGTCATCAGTGAGTGCGGTGGCTCAGTGGTCAGCAGTGAGTGCGGTGGCTCAGTGGTCAGCAGTGAGTGCGGTGGCTCAGTGGTCAGCAGTGAGTGCGGTGGCTCAGTGGTCAGCAGTGAGTGCGGTGGCTCAGTGGTCAGCAGAGAGTGCGGTGGCTCAGTGGTCAGCAGTGAGTGCAGCACAGGCTGGAGGGGGCAGAGGCTGGAGGGGGAAAGGAGGGAGGAGGCAGAGGAGGCAGAAACTGGAGGGGTTAGAGGAGGGAGGGGTCAGAGGAGGGAGGTGGCGGAGGCTGGGGGGCAGAGGAGAGCGGAGGCTGGGGGGGCAGAGGAGAGCAGAGGCTGGGGGGGCAGAGGAGAGCAGAGGCTGGGGGGGCAGAGGAGAGCGGAGGCTGGGGGGGCAGAGGAGAGCGGAGGCTGGGGGGGCAGAGGAGAGCGGAGGCTGGGGGGGCAGAGGAGAGCGGAGGCTGGGGGGGCAGAGGAGAGCGGAGGCTGGGGGGGCAGAGGAGAGCGGAGGCTGGGGGGGCAGAGGAGAGCGGAGGCTGGGGGGGCAGAGGAGAGCGGAGGCTGGGGGGGCAGAGGAGAGCGGAGGCTGGGGGGGCAGAGGAGAGCGGAGGCTGGGGGTCAGAGGAGAGCGGAGGCTGGGGGGTCAGAGGAGAGCGGAGGCTGGGGGGTCAGAGGAGAGCGGAGGCTGGGGGGTCAGAGGAGAGCGGAGGCTGGGGGGTCAGAGGAGAGCGGAGGCTGGGGGGTCAGAGGAGAGCGGAGGCTGGGGGGTCAGAGGAGAGCGGAGGCTGGGGGGTCAGAGGAGAGCGGAGGCTGGGGGGGTCAGAGGACAGCGGAGGCTGGGGGGGCAGAGGAGAACGGAAGCTGGGGGGGCAGAGGAGAGCGGAGGCTGGGGGGGCAGAGGAGAGCGGAGGCTGGGGGGGCAGAGGAGAGCGGAGGCTGGGGGGGCAGAGGATAACGGAGGCTGGAGGGCTGAACACTCACTGGGCTGTTGGCGGTCAGCGGCAAGGCTGGCGGCGGTTCCGGAGGCCGGCCCCGGAGTGCGGGGGGGCTAGCTCCGTGATGGAGGAGAGTCACCGGGTGTGTGGAGAGAGTGGCAGGACTGGGAGCGGTGCCGGCGGAGGCCGCACACCGGAGTGTGGGCCGGTCCGGGCCGGTTCCCGCATGTTGGTGGGCGCACAGCAGGCTGTGTGCGGAGCCAGTGGCGGGATGGCGGTCCCTGATGGAGAGTGGGCGGTGAGCAGCAGGGCTGTGGGCCGGATGTGGGTGGGCGCAGACGGGGCTCTGTGCAGGGCCGGTGGCGGGATAACGGCGAGTGGTGGCGCTTTAGCGCCCACGGCGAGGCGCTGTGCCATTTTGACAGCGGCTCGCGGTGAGCGCTATGCGCTCACCGCTCGTGGGTCTGGTACTTCCGGTTCCGGTCTTTGACACAGGGCGCAGGCCATCACGGAAGTTGAGCGGATTGGCGGGAAGTGGCCTTCGGTTTTTTATATATAAGATATATATATAGCAGTACGATGGTATATGGTGGTAATTAGAGCACATGTATAGCAGCACTATAGTATATGGCGGTAGATTATAGTAAATGTATAGCAGCACTATAGTATATGGCGGTACATTACAGTACATGTATAGCAGCACTATAGTATATGGTGGTACATTATAGCACATGTATAGCAGTGCTATGGTATATGGCGGTACATAACAGTACATGTATAGCAGCACTATGGTATATGGCAGTACATTATAGCACATGTATAGCAGCACTCTGGTATATGGCAATACTGCGGTGACCGCGGTCCCCCACTCCTCCTGGCCCCCGGTCGTCCACAGTAAAAATATAAAAATCCTCAGTGAGGATACTCCCCTGTCCGGCGGCTCGCTCCGCCTCCGCCTTGTAGGTCCTACAGGCCTTTAGGACCTGTAGTTGCCTGGGCAAGCAATCAGCTGAGGAGGTGAGGGGGGGCAGGATTGTGTTGGGGGGGCAGAATGGAGCGAGTGGGGAAAGAGTATGGAGGCGGGGCAACAGGATGGAGGCGGGGCAACAGGATGGAGGCGGGGCAACAGGATGGAGGCGGGGGGGCAGGATGGAGGCGGGGGGGCAGGATGGAGGCGGGGGGGCAGGATGGAGCGAGCGGGGCAGGATGGAGGCGGGGGAGCAAGAAGAGCGGGGGGCAGGATGGATTGAGCGGGGCAGGATGGAGGCGGAGGAGCAGGATGAAGCCGAAGGGGCAGGATTGAGCAGGATGGAGCGGGAGGAGCAGGATGGAGGCAGATGAGCAGAATGGAGCAAGCGGGGCAGGAAGAGTAAGCGTGAGGGCAGGATAGAGGCGGGGGAGCAAGAACAGCGGGGGTGAGGATGGAGCGAGCAGGGCAGGATGGAGCGAGCGGGGCAGGATGGAGCGAGCGGGGCAGGATGGAGCGAGCGGGGCAGGATGGAGCGAGCGGGGCAGGATGGAGCGAGCGGGGCAGGATGGAGCGAGCGGGGCAGGAAGGTGCAAGGGGGGCAGGAAGGTGGAAGGGGGGCAGGATGGTGGGTTGCGGAGCAGGATGGGGTGGCGGAGCAGGATGGAGGGGGCGGAGCAGGATGGAGGGGGCGGAGCAATATGGAGGGGGCGGAGCAATATGGAGGGGGCGGAGCAGGATGGAGGCGGCGGGGCAGGATGGAGACGGAGGGGCAGGATGGAGACGGAGGGGCAGGATGGAGACGGAGGGGCAGGATGGAGACGGAGGGGCAGGATGGAGACGGAGGGGCAGGATGGAGGTGAGTGGCGCAGGATGGACAGAGCGAGGCAGGATGGAGAAGGCAGGGCAGGATGGAGGCGGCAGGGCAGGATGGAGATGGCAGGGCAGGATGGTGGTGGGGGAGGGGGGAGGATGTAGGGGGCGGGGCAGGATGTTGGCGGGGGGTGAGGATGGTGGTGGGGGTGCGGGATGGAGTCGGGGGGGCAGGATGGTGTTGGGGGGCAGGATGGATAGGGGGGGCAGGATGGATAGTGGGGGCAGGATGGAGGCGCTCCTCCTGACCCCTTCCGCTCCCCGCGGCACCCGTCCCTCTGGGCCTCCAGTCTCTGCGGCCGCCCTCCCTCTGGGGCTGCACACCCCCCTCCCCTTCATGGTGATAATAAAAATAAAAAAACCTCAGTGAGGATACTTACCCTGCGGCGGCTCGCTCCACCCGTCTTGTAGGTGGCAGGACAGGAGCTTTCGTTGGCTGGGAAACCGATCTGCTGGGGTGTGAGTGGGCAAAGCGGGGGTCAGTGGGCAGAGTGGGGGATGAGTGGGAAGAGCAGGGGTTAGTGGGCAGAGTCATTGGGCAGAGCAGGGGTCAGTGGGCATAATCAGTAGTCAGAGCAGGGTCAGTAGGCAGAGCTGGGGTCTGTGGGCAGAGCTGGGGTCAGTGGGCATGGTCAGTAGCCAGAGGGGGGGGGGGTAGGTAGGCAGAGCAGGGTCAGAGGGCAGAGCGGGGGTGAGTGGGCAGAGTGGGGGGTGAATGGGCAGAGCATGGTCAGTGAGCAGGATTGGTGCATGAGTGGTCAGAGCAGGGTCATAGCGGGGGTCAGTGGTCAGAGCAGGGGTTAATGGGCAGAGTGATTGGGCAGAGCAGGGGTCAGTGGGCACAGTCAGTAGGCACAGCAGGGGTTAGTGGGAAAAATCAGTGGGTAGAGCAGGGGTGAGTGGGCAGAGCAGGGGTGAGTGGGCACAGTCAGTGAGCAGAGCAGGGGTCAGCGGGCAGAGCGGGGGTGAGTGGGCAGAGCAGGGTTTAGTGGACATAGCAAGGGTTATTGGGCACAGTCAGTGGGCAGAACAGGGTTAGTGGGAGAGCGGCGGTCAGTGGGCACAGTGAGTGGGCAGAGAAGGGTGAGTGGGTGGGCATGGGAGTGGGCACGGTCAGTTGGCAGAGCAGGGGTCAGTGGGCATGGTGAAAGGGCAGAGCGGGGGGTGAGTGAACAGAGGGTGGTCAGTGGGCAGGCCAGGGTGAGTGGTAAAAGCAGGGGCGAGTGGGCAGAGCGGGGTGAGTGGGCAGAGCGGAGAAATGAGCAGAGCAGGGTCAGTAGGCAGTGTGAGGGGTCAGTGGCCAGAGCATGGTCAGTGGGCAGTGTGAGGGTAAGTGGGCATAGCATGTTCAGTGGGCAGTGTGAGGCGTGAGTGGGCAGTGTGAGGGGTCAGTGGGCAGTGTGAGGGGTCAGTGGGCAGAGCAGGGTCAGTGTGAGGGGTGAGTGGGCAGAGCAGGGTCAGTGGGGTGTGTGAGGGGTCAGTGGGCAGAGCAGGTGAGTGGGCATTGAGGGGTCAGTGGGCAGAGCAGTCAGTGGGCAGAGGGGGTCAGTGGGCAGTGTGAGGGGTCAGTGGCTGAGCAGGGTGAGGGGCAGAGAGGTCAGTGAGGGTCAGTGGGCAGAGCAGGTCAGTGTGGGGTCAGTGGGGGTGAGTAGGCAGAGCAGATGAGTGGCGCAGTGTGTGGTCAGTGAGGGGTCAATGGGCGGCAGGGTGAGTGGCAGAGCATGGCAGGGGCATTGGTGGGGTGAGTGGAGAGAGGGTGAGTGAGCAGAGAGGGGTGAGTGGGCAGATGTGGTGGGGGCAGAGAGGGGTGAGTGGGCAGAGTTGGGGTGAGTGGTCAGATGGGCATGGTCAGAGTGGGGTCAGTGGGCAGTGAGGGCAGAGTGTGGGGTGAGGGGGGCAGAGGGGGTGAGTGGGCAGAGTGGGGGGGAGTGGGGAGGGTAGGGGGGTGAGTGGGCAGAGTTGGGGGGTGAGTGGCAGAGTTGGGGTCAGTGGTCAGAGTGGGGGTGAGTGGGCAGGGTCAGAGTGGGGGTCAATGGTCAGAGTGGGGGTGGGTGGGCAGAGCAGGGTCAGGGGCAGAGTGGGGGTCAGTGTGCAGAGTGGGGGTGAGTGGGCAAAGAGGGGTCAGGGGGAGAGTAGGGGGTGAGTGGGCAAGTTTGGGGTGAGTGGCAGAGTGAGGTCAGTGGTCAGAGTGGGGGTGAGTGGGCAGAGCAGGGTCAGGGGCAGAGAGGGGTCAGTGTGCAGAGTGGGGGTGAGGGGGCAGAGAGGGGTCAGGGGAAGAGTAGGGGGTGAGTGGGCAGAGTTGGGGGTGAGTGGGCAGAGTGGGGCAGTGGTCAGAGTGGGGGTCAGATGGGCAGAGCAGGGGTCAAGGGGGGGTCAGTGTGCAGAGTGGGTGGTAGAGTGGGGGGGGCAGAGAGGGGTTCAGGGGGAAGAGTAGGGGGGTGAGTGGGCGAGTGGGGGCAGTGGTCAGAGTGGGGGTCAGTGGGCAGAGCAGTGGCAGAGTGGGGGTCAGTGTGCAGAGTGGGGGTGAGTGGGCAGGGTCAGGGGCAGAGTGGGGGTCAGTGGGCAGAGTGGGGGTGAGTGGGGCAGAGGGGTAGTGAGTGGCAGAGTGGGGGGGGAGGTGGGCAGAGTGGGGTCAGGGTCAGAGTGGGGGTATCGATAGTGGGGTGCAGAGTAGGTGGGGGGGGGAGTGCAGTGGGTGGCAGAGGGGGCAGGGTCAGAGTGGGGGTCAGTGGGCAGAGGGGCAGAGTGGGGTGGGAGGGGGTCAGAGTGGGGTGAGGGGGCAGAGAGGGGGTCAGGGGGAAGAGTAGGGGGGTGAGTGGGCAGAGTTTGGGGGTGAGTGGGCAGAGTGGGGGCCAGTGGTCAGAGTGGGGGTCAGTGGGCAGAGCAGGGGCAGAGTGGGGGTGAAGGGGGCAGAGAGAGGGTGAGGGGGCAGAGTTGGGGGGTGAGTGGTCAGAGTGGGGGTCAGGGGCAGAGAGGGGTTCAGGGGAAGAGTAGGGGGGTGAGTGGGCAGAGTTTGGGGGTGAGTGGGCAGAGTGGGGGCCAGTGGTCAGAGTGGGGGTCAGTGGGCAGAGCAGGGGCAGAGTGGGGGTCAGTGGTCAGAGTGGGGTGAGGGGGCAGAGAGGGGGTCAGGGGGAAGAGTAGGGGGTGAGTGGGCAGAGTTTGGGGGTGAGTGGGCAGAGTGGGGGCCAGTGGTCAGAGTGGGGGTCAGTGGGCAGAGCAGGGGCAGAGTGGGGGTGAGGGGGGCAGAGAGGGGGTGAGTGGTCAGAGTGGGGGTCAGGGGCAGAGTGGGGGTCAGTGGTCAGGTGGGGGTGGGTGGTCAGAGTGGGCGTCAGGGGCAGAGTGGGGGTCAGTGGTCAGTGTGGGGGTGGGTGGTCAGAGTGGGGGTCAGTGTGGGGGTCAGGGGCAGAGTGAGGGTCAGTGGTCAGTGTGGGGGTGGGTGGGCAGAGCGGGGGTGAGGAGATCGTGGGTCAGTGTGCAGCGCAGGGGGATGAATAGGCAGAGTAGGTGAGATCGGGACAGGACCTTTGATGACGTCACGGTCATGTGATATGTGACTCCACCCATCATCGTGACGTCATCAGAGGTCCTCAAGCCCCATGAATAGAGATCGTGGCTGGCTGGAGGGAGCTGTGTTAAGAGGCGGGGGGGTGACCGGAGAGTGGGGGGGTGACAGGAGAGTGGGGGGTGACCGGAGAGTGGAGGGCGGCTATGGTGACAGGCAGGGGGGTGATGGGGCAGCAGGGGGGAAGTGTTGTGACAGGCGGGGAGCGCGGGCAGTGGAGGATGGCTATGGTGACAGGCAGGGGGGTGATGGGGCAGCAGGGCTGTGGGCCGGATGTGGGTGGGCGCAGACGGGGCTCTGTGCAGGGCCGGTGGCTGGGGCTCTGTGGGTCTGGTGCTTCCGGTTCCGGTGTTTGACACAGGAGGGAGGCCATCACGGAAGCGGAAGCGGATTTTGGGCGGAAGTGGCCTTCGGGTTTTATATAATAGATAAAATTGAAGTAGCCACAGTATATTGTGATGGGAGCTATATTTCTATTTTACAAATTATATACCTACATTTATTGATCCTCCCGCAGTGCATGATATGAGGTTAGGGTCCCATCCAATGACTTAACTTGAAGCTCATGAGCCCTGATGCAAAAAGTCCCCAATTATTGCAAATCTTTAATAACAATAGTCTTTCTCTATAGACAAAAAGGACTTTTGGGGCCCCCTAGGCTCCAGGGCCCGGGTGAGATTGCAACCCCTGCACCTGTTGTAGTTATGCCTTTGGTCCCATCAAAGAAGGACGCCTTACCGTGGCTGATGGGTGTTCATGAATTGGCCATTTAAGTTAAGAGAAGTACCTTTAAGTATATTCTATATAGCAGTAATGCAAATAAACCTTCATATTATCAATGTTTTTGTACTTACAGAGGCTGCTGTATGCCTTTCCTTGTATATTCTACAGTCATGGCAGCTTGCACAGGTTCACACGTGCTTCATTCTGTTCAGAGGTGTTGGTCAGTTCTTTGATTTTTGTAGTATATTAGAGGTTTCGACTGCCTCCTTTTGTCACTGAGCACTCCTTCCATTAGCCTAAGGATATTTTTTGATTAGTGCTGAATCCTACCTGCCCTTAAATTTGTAGTCTTTTGGCTCCGGAGAGCAATGATATTAGGTTAGGGTCCCATCAAAGGACACCTTGTTATGGCTGATGAGTTCTCATGAATTGGCCAATTTATGTGCTAAGTACCTTCATTTTAATAGGTTTATTCCACATAGGAGTAATGCAGTTCAAATGTGATATATTCAATCTTTGCATACATCTTAGCACAGTACAGAGTGATGTACATTATGCAGCCATGGAAGCTTGCACCTGTTCACATTTGCTTTATTCTGTTAGCAACTTCTGTTCATATTTTTAGTTTTCATAAGAATAATTATAATCTTTTGTCATCCTAGATATTGTATCTTGAAATGTTCATTTTTTTTGTGATAGGTAATCTCCTGTTTGTCCAGCAGGGGGAGACGTAGTCTATATTATAGATTCAGTTACACTTACAGATACATTTTAGAATCTTTGAACAAGAATAGAGTCAAGACAAGCAAAGATTTAAAATCTAAAGTCTGATTATATGAACACACAAGGCATGTGCATATGTCCTTAACCCTATACTGTAGACAGCCATTGTTCACAAGTCTTCTTTGTGGATATATCAGTGGACGTCCCTGCGGTTCTGCTGGACCAGCCCTCTGCTTTTTGATTAACAACATAATCAGAGATAGTGCTGCATAACGTCACCTCTGCACCCACTGCCAATCACAATGGATGGGACATCACTGACTGAGAAAAGTGAAGAGAGGCCAAAGACTGCAAGTGTTTCTCCAAAGATAAACCAACCTTTGAACTTACAAACTTCATTTGCATATTAATGTCAGCATGGAGATGCCATGGATGGTGCTGCAATTGGTATCCTTAACATTGTTTTTCACTTTCCTATCCTGCACTACCTGTGCTTGTGTATGGGGTAATGTTACTGAAAACTGCACTTTTTTTTTTAATTAAATGTATCAAAAAAGTATACTGCATGCAAAAACCTACCAGCTCCCTGTACGATTTCTGGAAACATTTAAAGGAAACAAGTCAGGTTGTTTTTGGCCCCAAATGTATCACTACCTGTCCCTGCAGCTTCCTACTACATTACTAACCATCCCTGTCTGAGCTAAATGTGTCCTGTAATCACTGTAAATTCTTTTTTTTTTTACTTATCATGGGGTGTTATGGGAGAAGAGAAGGATCCTGGGCCCCAGAACTGCCCCTCAGGCTAGAAGAACCCTGACTTTCCTTAACTCAGAGGTACCCTGGATGGTAGAGAGGCCTGAGTCTCCAACCTCTATCCGGGACCAAGTGTCTTTCGGTCAAGAGTTTCCCCCCCACGATTGTGGAAGTGTGGTCCCGGCTGCGGCTGCTGTGTTTGAGCGATCAAGCGATCAAGCATTCTCATTTTTTAGATATTGGGTCGCTTTACACACACCAACTTCTGTGACCAACTTCTGAACAGATCTCTGGTTGCAGTGAAATCATGGACACATTGTTACATTTGTACACAGCCACAAAATGGAACACTGTGTCCATGATTTCACTGCAACTAGAGATCTGTTCTGAAGTTGGTCACAGAAGTTGGTGTGTGTAAAGCGGCCCATTGAGTCTCCAACCTGTCCCTTTCCCTTGTCCAGCCGTTAGCTGAACCCCCAACCCCCACCCCAGGAGGTGAACCGTAACGTAACCCACAGATAAAGACAGACAGGGATAAAGTAAGCAGCACCACACAGCAAACAATCAGGAAGATATAATGTGTGTGTAGGGAGAATACAAATACAAAAAGGGACTGAAAAAACAACAAGATAAACTTCACCAGACACCAAGCAAAGAGTAGAGTTTCAACAGCAACTCCAACACAGGACCGGTATGCAAGAGGCATGCAAATACTATAATCGGCATCCAGGAATGTTCTGAGCCATATTTAAAGGCAGAAGGGGTTCCAGCAGCCTCAAAATTCAATTTACACTAATCAAAAAGTTAAAACCTGCCAAGATGAACATTAGTAAACTAACCACCGCTGATGCCCCAACTCATGCTGAGCAACAGAGGTCTAAGGCGGCACAATCAGACTTCCCGGTGTGAATAAAGTCTGAAGCTGGCATGACAATACTTTTCTAGACTCCTGGATGTAGTCTGGTGTTCTCCTCCAATTACCCCCTCACTGCGTGTGCATCACGCCCCGGTGGGCGTTATAATAGTTTTCTTATGTGCATATTTCAAGCTTCTGAAGTTAATCTTCTTTTGGTATGGCATCGCGGGGTCGCTTCATTTTCGGACCCGTGCCGTGCTATTCCTTGTGAGGTGTATCTGCGGGCTTCATAATACGCAGTGCGTAAGCGCAGAAGCCCTCATCCTGACCACATAAAGAATAGCACTGCACAAGTCTAGAAATTAAGCGGCCCCACAATGTCATACCTGGAAGAATTCAGAAGCCGGAAATGCACATATGGGAATACTATCATGCCCACCGGGGCATGAGACACAGACAGCGAGGGGGGAGTTGGAGCGGAGAACACCCAGTCAAACTACATCCAAGAGTCTAGATGTATGTATAAAAATGAATTTACAGTGATTACAGGACACATTTAGGTCAGACAGGGATGGTTAGGGATGTAGGGAAGTTGCAGGGACAGGTAGTGATAGTTTCAGAGCCAAAAATTACCTGACAGGTTCCTTTTAAACAACTTTTTACATAAAAATATTTTTTTAAATAACAGAAAAGGATATCCTTAAGGTCAACTTTTAGAAAACTTAGCATAGTAAAAATACAAACACAGAGAATATATATTAGAGAACATGCTAACTCCCCTACAGTGTTGGCCAAAAGTATTGACACCCCTGCAATTCTGTCAGCTAATACTCAGTTTCTTCCTGCAAATTATTGCAATCACAAATTCTTTGGTATTATTATCTTCATTTAATTTGTCTTCAATGAAAAAAACTCAAAAAAAATTTTCCTAAAGCCAAATTGGATATAATTCCACACCAAACATAAAAAGGGGGTGGACAAAAGTATTGGCACTGTAGAAAAATCATGTGATGCTTCTCTAATTTGTGTAATTAACAGCACCTGTAACTTACCTGTGGCACTAACAGGTGTTGGCAATAACTAAATCACACTTGCACCCAGTTGACATGGATTAAGTTGACTCAACTTGTCCTGTGTCCTTGTGTGTACCACATTGAGCATGGAGAAGAAAGAAGACCAAAGAACTGTCTGAGGACTTGAGAAACCAATTGTGAAAAGCATGAGCAATCTCAAGGCTACAAGTCCATCTCCAAAGACCTGAATGTTCCTGTGTCACCGTGCGCAGTGTCATCAAGAAGTTTAAAGCCCATGGCACTGTGCTAACTCCCTAGATGTGGACGGAAAAGAAAAATTGACAAAGATTTCAAGCAAGATTGTGCGATTATGGATAAAGAAACTCGACTAACATTCAAACAAGTTCCAAGCTGCCCTGCAGTCCGAGGGTACAACAGTGTCAACCCGTACTATCCGTCGGTGTCTGAATGAAAAGGGACTGTATGGTAGGATACCCAGGAAGACCCCACTTCTTAGCCCGAGACATAAAAAAGCCAGGCTGGAGTTTGCCAAAACTTACCTGAGAAAGCCTAAAACGTTTTGGAAGAATGTTCTCTCTTTTTGGGCAAAGGCACCAACATAGAGTTTACAGGAGAAAAAAAAGAGGCATTCAAAGAAAAGAACACGATCCCTACAGTCAAACATGGCGGAGGTTCCCTGATGTTTTGGGGTTGCTTTGCTGCCTCTGGCACTGGACTGCTTGACCGTGTGCATGGCATTATGAAGTCTGAAGACTACCACCAAAATTTTGCAGCATAATGTAGGGCCCAGTGTGAGAAGCTGGGTCTCCCTCAGAGGTCATGGGTCTTCCAGCAGGACAATGACCCAAAACACACTTCAAAAAGCACTAGAAAATGGTTTGAGAGAAAGCACTGGAGACTTCTAAGGTGGCCAGCAATGAGTCCAGACCTGAATCCCATAGAACACCTGTGGAGAGATCTAAAAATGGCAGTTTGGAGAAGGCACCCTTCAAATATCAGGGACCTGGAGCAGTTTGCCAAAGAAGAATGATCTAAAATTCCAGCAGAGCATTGTAAGAAACTCATTGATGGTTACTGGAAGCGGTTGATCGCAGATATTTTGGCTAATGGTTGTGCAACCAAGTATTAGGCTGAGGGTGCCAATACTTTTGTCCGGTCCATTTTCGGAGTTTTGTGTGAAATGATCAATGTTTTGCTTTTTGCTTCATTCTCTTTTGTGTTTTTTCATTGAAGACAAATTAAATGAAGATAATAATACCAAAGAATTTGTGATTACAATCATTTTCAGGAAGAAACTGAGTATTATCTGACAGAATTTCAGGGGTGTCAATACTTTTGGCCAACACTGTAGATATTATCCAAGTTCAGATTCCCACCTAGGATACATGTGCTGCAGATCTACAGGAAGACCACTGGACTGCTTTATGAATTATTTTAGGATGAGGGATGAGTGAACCGGATTCTAGGTTCGGTGTTCATACCAAACACAGACTTTTTATGGATTTTCAGTTTTCAGATTCAGAGTTCAGGTGGTTTACACACACAAACAGGAGCAAGCATCATTGTACACTTGGTGCTTGGCCCAGTGTGAGCCGCTTGCAGTGTTTGATCGGCTCACACTGGGGGTAAAATCTGTGGCACGCCACTGGTCAGGATGCCACGGAGGGGTACTGCACCCAGACCAGAGTGTGTAGTATCCCTTGTGAGC
Source organism: Allobates femoralis (assembly GCA_033576535.1). Taxonomy (NCBI): domain Eukaryota; kingdom Metazoa; phylum Chordata; class Amphibia; order Anura; family Aromobatidae; genus Allobates; species Allobates femoralis. Next base: position 484,180,571 of record JARQOC010000005.1, on the reverse strand, counting down.
AGGGGACTGGGATATCAATAGGACCCTCACCACCCACATCCACACACCTTAGGTCAGGGGACAATAGGTTCGTTGCTAGGGAACAGGTCTGGTGGGAGGAGCTTAGTTGAGCTGTGGAGAGTGTGAAAGTCAGTCAAAGAGAGAAGTTGGTTGGAGGAAGACCCTGCAAGAAGCTCAGTGGAGGACACCTCTGTACAGGTGGCCCGGAGAAGGAAGGGGATCCTAGGGTGTTGAGGTGCACCTAATCCATGCCGGTATGACTATCAGCCGGAAGGATCCAGTCCAAAACTGGTGGACCGTCTCCGAGGCGGTGTGGGCGTTTATCCTGGAGCCCAGAACCGGAGGACACGGTCGCGGCCAACACCCAGCATAATTCCCTTAAGACCCCGTATAGGATCCGGAGGCCTCAAGGCAAGGACCGTCCATAAGAATCCGTGGGGACCAGTGGAGGACTCTGTGTGCGGGAGCACAGGGAAGGAACAGTGGGAGAGCACAGTATGGACAGATGAAAGGACTAAGCAGGTGTGGCACCCCAGGGGTTAATGTGCCACAGTAATATCACAAGAGTTAACTCCCCACACAACACCTGACACTGCACTAGCACTTCTAGGCCAGAAGGTGGAGCTAAAGCAGCTCCCTTATATATTCTGGTCTGAGGAGGAAGTAGTTAGTTGGAGTTGATAGCTGACAGTTGACATTTCAGTTTAGTGCAGGGAGCACTAGGAGGAGGGTCTGTAAATGGGAGCAGTGCTGAGCTCCTGACAGGGACCACTGACTACTTTCTGGCCTGAAGCCAGGGTCTGAGGAGAGGAGTACAAGAAACAGAGGAACATATCTGGGAGACTGTTACCTCATAACTCGCCCCAGAGGAGCGCAGAAGCCGGATACCGGATCCGAATCTGTGACTGAAACACGCAGCACAGAAATATAGTGGAGGTTATATATCTACACCGTACCTCAGCGAAGCACACTGAAAGACTCAAGTTGCCTAGCAAAGGTGGTACCTGTGAGGAGAAACAGGGCCAGCAGCTCAGCTAAAGCAGCAGGGGCCACACAAAGGGCAGGAGTAGGAAGCTGAGGACCCGGACAGGGTGGGAGCAACCCGGCCCCGGTACAGACTCTGTGGAAAGTACTTGCTGAACAAAAACTCCAGTAAAGCCGTGGAAAACTTCAAAATCGTAAGTGTGTGTGATCCTTGTGCTCAAACCCTGCGTGCCCTCACAAACTACCATCATCTCTACTACTACCCCTATCCTACAACATCCATAGCACTATATATAGACTATTACTACCACTGCCCCGGGGAATCAAGCTCTACCCGCGGAGAGCCAATACATCTCCAGCTGCCAAACATCATCCCTGAGGTTCTGCAGCAGCAGTGGTCACCTTGACCACAACCCGTAGGTGGCATCATGACAAACTCCCCTGTAAATATCCCCCATTTACTTGCGGAACCCAAGACATGGTCCGGACCAAGACCGCCGTGATATCCCCAGCAGTACCCCGGTCCGCTACCGAGTACCCCGTCCCAGTGGGCTCCACAAAGGCACATCACAGAGGGCCCTAGTGAGACATCCTAATTCCCGGTGACTACCCAGGTCAGCAGTACCCATTGCCTGTGTGTAAAAACTGTTTGCTGTCTGAGTCACAGTAAAGCCCGGTTCAGAGACAAAGACTGGGTGGTGTGTTTTCATTAGCCTGCACCGGAGGAGCCACACTCTTGTTTCCACAGACTGTCAGCCTGCATCTCCACCTGATGAGCCATCTCCCTGTGTGAGTTCTCTATTCATCCATCACTGCCCCGGGGATCCTGCTCCACCTACAAGGAGTGTTACAATCTAGCTGCCTCATCATCATCCCCGGAGGTCTGCAAGCAGCGCCGGTACCATTACCGGATACCGTAGGTGGCGTCACGAGACACTTTTTGTTTATTTTTTTCCCTTTTTCAGTGACCACCAGGGCCACGGGCCTGTGACATCCCCGTGAAACTACAGCCCAGGACTGGGTACCCCATGGCTCTGGGGTGGGTCAAATTAGTGTTATCAGATGTGGTGTGTACAGCAAAAAAAAAAAATACGAAACCCAGCCCTCCCTACCCAGAAGTGCTATATTCATGGTTCTATGTGGGCGGAGAGCAGAACTGCCAAATCAGTGACTTCCAATGAGATTCAGGTCAAATTATTATAAAAGTCCAGCTGATCCCCCAGAACCCGAACTACAACGGGTCCGCTCATCTCTACTTGAGAAACCTAACTCTCTTTTGATCTTAGGAATTCAGCAGAAGTAGTTTTTCTCAATTGTCTAAGCTAGTGTTTCTCAACTCCAGTCCTCAAGACCCACCAACAGATCATGTTTTCAAGATTTCCTTAGTATTGCATAGGTGTTAGCTTAGTCACCTGCATAGGTGATAATTCCAACCAAGGTCGTAACTACAAAAGGTGCAGGGGTTGCAATTGCACCTGGGCCCTGGAGCCTAGGGGCCCCAAAAGCCTCTTTACCCTACATAAAAAGACTTCTGCTGTTAAAGATGATCTTCAAGCTACGCCACTGATTCCAATACCTATTCAATTATAATGGAAATCCTGAAAACATGACCCGTTGGTTTGGACTGGAGTTGAGAAACACTTGTGTGAGCTGTGGCTGCTTTGGACTGTAACAAAAACTTCCTCAAATTGCATTGACCTGTGGATAAATAACTAGAATACAGTACAATTGGCAAAAGCACAGGTGGCACTCAGATGGGCAGTCAGCAGGGATAGTGTGGGGCCCCGCAAATGCAGGTGTCACAGAGGGGTACTACACCTGTAAAAGAGGTGTAGATACTCAGCTGCAAGTTGACTCTAGCATGGTGGGTGGGACCCATTTCCAGCACTCCCACATTAGTTTATGGTGGGAGGTTACCCGGGAGGGAATAAATTCACCTCTAGGGGGATCAAGGAGGTCTTTGCCTCTAGGTCTTTGCTCCGAGGTCTTTTAGGCTTTAGGTCTCTCGCTGAGGGACCAGGAGGAGATGGAGGAAGAGGAGACATATTAGAAAGATCAGTTAAGTGGAACGAGGCGGAAGGTCACACCGGGTCGGTTTCAAGCCGAACAGCAGGGAAGTAGAGAGGATCCTGAGGTACAGAGGAATCCTGAAAGAGGGCGCCGACGAGAGAGTCTGGGCCCTAGAGAGAAAGGGAGATCCTCAGAGTGGAGAGCCCATGCTCCACGGAATACTCCAGTCCACCAGGGGAACGCCGGGCCCTGGGATCCGACCAAAGTCCAGCTTTGCAGTAGGCAACCGGCTGCTGTGGCTTGTTCATCAGCCGCAGCACCCTGCCATCAGAGAGGTCTGCCTGCTTCCTCACCAACGAGGGAGGGGACTCCCGGTACTGCCTACACGGAGCTACTGGGTA